>CM074720.1:25407820-25925320 GCA_037306005.1 Rhinophrynus dorsalis | reverse complement strand
AAGGAAGATATTATACTGTGCCTTTACCTATGAAGGAAGGTATTATACTGTACCTTTACATATGAAGGAAGATATTATACTGTGCCTTTACCTATGAAGGAAGGTATTATACTGTACCTTTACCTATGAAGGAAGGTATTATACTATACCTTTACCTATGAAGGAATGTATTATACTATACCTTTACCTATGATGGAAGGTATTATACTGTACCTTTACCTATGAAGGAAGGTATTATACTGTACCTTTACCTATGATGGAAGGTATTATACTGTACCTTTACCTATGAAGGAATGTATTATACTATACCTTTACCTATGAAGGAAGATATTATACTGTACCTTTACATATGAAGGAAGGTATTATTCTGTACCTTTACCTATGATGGAAGGTATTATACTGTACCTTTACCTATGAAGGAAGGTATTATACTATACCTTTACCTATGAAGGAATGTATTATACTATACCTTTACCTATGAAGGAATGTATTATATTATACCTTTACATATGAAGGAAGGTATTATACTATACCTTTACCTATGAAGGAAGGTACTATACTGTACCTTTACCTATCATGGAAGGTATTATACTGTACCTTTACCTATGAAGGAAGGTATTATACTGTACCTTTACCTATGAAGGAAGGTATTATACTGTACCTTTACCTATGAAGGAATGTATTATACTATACCTTTACCTATGATGGAAGGTATTATACTATACCTTTACCTATGAAGGAATGTATTATACTATACCTTTACCTATGATGGAAGGTATTATACTGTACCTTTACTTATGAAGGAAGGTATTATACTATACCTTTACCTATGAAGGAATGTATTATACTATACCTTTACCTACGAAGGAAGGTATTATACTGTACCTTTACATATGAAGGAAGGTGTTATTCTGTACCTTTACCTAGGAAGGAAGATATTATACTGTGCCTTTACCTATGAAGGAAAGTATTATACTGTACCTTTACCTATGAAGGAAGGTATTATACTGTACCTTTATATATGAAGGAAGGTATTATACTGTTCCTTTACCTATGAAGGAAGATATTATACTGTGCCTTTACCTATGAAGGAAGGTATTATACTGTACCTTTACCTACGAAGGAATGTATTATACTGTACCTTTACCTATGAAGGAATGTATTATACTGTACCTTTACATATGAAGGAAGGTATTATTCTGTACCTTTACATATGAATGAAGGTATTATACTGTACCTTTACCTATGAAGGAAGGTATTATTCTATACCTTTACCTATGAAGGAAGATATTATACTGTACCTTTATATATGAAGGAAGATATTATACTGTGCCTTTACCTATGAAGGAAGGTATTATACTGTACCTTTACATATGAAGGAAGATATTATACTGTGCCTTTACCTATGAAGGAAGGTATTATACTGTACCTTTACCTATGAAGGAAGGTATTATACTGTACCTTTACATATGAAGGAAGGTATTATACTATACCTTTACCTATGAAGGAATGTATTATACTATACCTTTACCTATGATGGAAGGTATTATACTGTACCTTTACCTATGAAGGAAGGTATTATACTGTACCTTTACCTATGATGGAAGGTATTATACTGTACCTTTACCTATGAAGGAATGTATTATACTATACCTTTACCTATGAAGGAAGATATTATACTGTACCTTTACATATGAAGGAAGGTATTATTCTGTACGTTTACCTATGATGGAAGGTATTATACTGTACCTTTACCTATGAAGGAAGGTATTATACTATACCTTTACCTATGAAGGAATGTATTATACTATACCTTTACCTATGAAGGAATGTATTATATTATACCTTTACATATGAAGGAAGGTATTATACTATACCTTTACCTATGAAGGAAGGTACTATACTGTACCTTTACCTATCATGGAAGGTATTATACTGTACCTTTACCTATGAAGGAAGGTATTATACTGTACCTTTACCTATGAAGGAAGGTATTATACTGTACCTTTACCTATGAAGGAATGTATTATACTATACCTTTACCTATGATGGAAGGTATTATACTATACCTTTACCTATGAAGGAATGTATTATACTATACCTTTACCTATGATGGAAGGTATTATACTGTACCTTTACTTATGAAGGAAGGTATTATACTATACCTTTACCTATGAAGGAATGTATTATACTATACCTTTACCTATGATGGAAGGTATTATACTGTACCTTTACTTATGAAGGAAGGTATTATACTGTACCTTTACCTATGATGGAAGATATTATACTGTACCTTTACCTATGAAGGAAGGTATTATACTATACCTTTACATATGAATGAAGGTATTATACTGTTCCTTTACCTATGAAGGAAGGTATTATACTGTACCTTTACCTATGAAGGAATATATTATACTGTTCCTTTACCTATGAAGGAAGGTATTATACTGTACCTTTACTTATGAAGGAAGGTATTATACTATACCTTTACATATGAATGAAGGTATTATACTGTTCCTTTACCTATGAAGGAAGGTATTATACTGTACATTTACTTATGAAGGAAGGTACTATACTATACCTTTACCTATGAAGGAATGTATTATACTATACCTTTACCTATTATGGAAGGTATTATACTGTACCTTTACTTATGAAGGAAGGTATTATACTGTACCTTTACCTATGATGGAAGATATTATACTGTACCTTTACCTATGAAGGAAGATATTATACTGTTCCTTTACCTATGAAGGAAGGTATTATACTATACCTTTACCTATGAAGGAAGGTATTATACTGTACCTTTACCTATGAAGGAAGGTATTATACTGTTCCTTTACCTATGAAGGAAGGTATTATACTGTACCTTTACCTATGTAGGAAGATATTATACTGTTCCTTTACCTATGAAGGAAGGTATTATACTATACCTTTACCTATGAAGGAAGGTATTATACTGTACCTTTACCTATGAAGGAAGGTATTATACTGTTCCTTTACCTATGAAGGAAGGTATTATACTGTACCTTTACCTATGTAGGAAGATATTATACTGTTCCTTTACCTATGAAGGAAGGTATTATACTGTTCCTTTACCTATGAAGGAAGGTATTATACTGTACCTTTACCTATGTAGGAAGATATTATACTGTTCCTTTACCTATGAAGGAAGGTATTATACTATACCTTTACCTATGAAGGAAGGTATTATACTGTACCTTTACCTATGAAGGAAGGTATTATACTGTTCCTTTACCTATGAAGGAAGGTATTATACTGTTCCTTTACCTATGTAGGAAGATATTATACTGTTCCTTTACCTATGAAGGAAGGTATTATACTATACCTTTACCTATGAAGGAAGGTATTATACTGTACCTTTACCTATGAAGGAAGGTATTATACTGTACCTTTACCTATGAAGGAAGATATTATACTGTTCCTTTACCTATGAAGGAAGGTATTATACTGCACCTTTACCTATGTAGGAAGGTATTATACTGTTCCTTTACCTATGAAGGAAGGTATTATACTGTTCCTTTACCTATGAAGGAAGGTATTATACTATACCTTTACCTATGAAGGAATATATTATACTGTTCCTTTACCTATGAAGGAAGGTATTATACTGTACCTTTACCTATGAAGGAAGGTATTATACTGTACCTTTACCTATGAAGGAAGATATTACACACTACATTTACCCTTTAAAGGAAGGTATTATACTGTACCTTTACATATTCAAGAAGGTATTATACTATACCTTTACCTACACAGAAAGGTGTTATCCCTCCTAAAGATGGACACTTGGGAGGTATTGATCCCTTGGATCTCCTAAAGAGGAGCACTTCGGAGGTATGTCACACCTTCCGACATTTCAAATCGCCAAAAACAGACACATTTGTTGTAGGTGGTGTTGCTGGGGGTGCGGCTGGTGGGCGGGGCATTACAGAGAATTTACCTCTTTGTGTAACTGAATAAATGATTTAGAGCAAGACCAAAGTATTTTATTTCCACAGACTAATTTATATACACATATACTGACGTTTACATAAACATTAATGTGAGTTTTACTGAGTCATGTGATAAACTACACACCATACAGTCTGATCTCCTAAAAAGAGGGATACCTGAGTGGAAAAGAGGGCTAGAGAATGTGGGTCTCAAAGAGGGACTGTCCTTCCTAAAGAGGGATACGTGGGAAGTATGGGCCCCTAATATTTCCTAAAGAGGGACACTTGGGAAGTATGTAAGATAGTTGAGAAAAAATAGTTTTGCAATATTTGTTTCTGTAAGAAATAGATTTTTTTTGCCATCCATAAAATCATAATAGAATCACAATATTATCCAATTTGTTACCTTAGTCTGGTACCACATGTATTTAACAGTAAACTTCCCATGATATTTTTGACCTCCGGATATGACCCAATTCATTATAACTTGCTATTTACTCCATAGCCTCTCTCCAGGAAACGAGAGACAGGGATAAAGGTCTAAATGCAGGCTCAACTCTTATTAAAATAGCTTATGGTTTTACACAAGAAAGCCTTTATATATCGGAATGACCTCACATGGACAGAATACAGATCAAAATGGACTGGACAGAGAAGCCAATCATTGGTTCCAGTTTAACCCATCCTTGGCCAGCAAAGTTTATATATATACTTACTTCCTGTTAGCCTTAAAGTGATAGTAATGTTTCACTAAAACAGCAGCTCCAATTAATCTTCATAGTATTTGTGCCATGGAGAGTGTTATTTCAGTACTGTCAGAATTGTAGTTCAAGAGTAATTGAATGATAGTTTCTCCTCCCGCCCCTTTTGCCTAGTGTAAGCCCCCACTCCTCAGATGTGGAATCCAGTCCATAGACCGGACAGATAACAGCAAGGGTCAATATTCTTACAGTGAGAACAGTGAAAACCCTGCTCCCTTGACAGGTTTTTCAGCTTCTTCCCTTATCTCAATGGAAGATTGTCCCTCTCTGTGATCCATCTGGACAGTCTGGCTGCTCTGAGGTGAGCAGTGTTACATCAGTAGAAGGAGTAGGATTGGGATATTTTATCATTCAATTACTCTTGAACTACAACTCTGACAGAATTGAAATAACACTCTCCAAAGTCCAAATACTATGAAGATTAATTGCTTTTATTATGAAACATTACTATGCTAGAAATATCTCCAGTGCATTGAAAAGGAAAAACCTTTAGAGACGTCTGTTGTACCCAAGATCTTACAAAGATCAATCGCTTCAAACAGAAGATTTAGATACTCTTTAATATCCGTCCTTGGGTTTGTATCCTAGTGGACTTAACAATATGTTGCTTATCCCTCTGGGAGTCAAAGGGTTAAAGCAGCTGTATCACATTATAAAAACGTGTTACCATATGTTTTGTTAATAAACGTAATAACAGGAAAGTTTTTTTTTTTAAATCAAAGTACTTGCAAAGATATTATATCTTCTGTGCTGTGCACTTCCGCATAATGTGCACAGCACAGCTCTTCTAAACGTCCTAATTCTCCTCCCACCTCCTTCCCAGTTGCCCCAGGGAGCGCGTTCACACTTCACTTCGGAATGTCTTCTATTGTTATATCAAAGTCTGGTTAGCATTATACTTGGGTTGCAACCTCAGTATAATGCTAACCAGAGCTTGATATAAGGAAAGAAGCCATTCACAGCACATCGAAGGAAATCATGAACGCGCTCCCTGGGGCAGGTGGGAGGAGATTAATTAATGTTCTCAGAACGTAGATATCAGGCAATATATCCCAGCTTGCGCTAACAGGAAGTGATCTTATCGGCCCTCAAGGAACCCATGACGTTCTATAACAGCTTATTCACTGCCTGAACATACAGAGAGAAGCAGGAAGTGCACACCTCCCAACATTTCAAATTGCCAAAGAGGGACACTTGTGTTTTAGGGGGTGTTCCTGGGGGTGTGGCCGGTGGGCGGGGCATTACCAGGAATTTTTAAGCTATTTCATGACCTATTGTCGCTTCCTTGTGTAACCTAATAAACGATTTAGAACAAGACCAAAGTATTTTATTTACACACACTAATTTATAAACATATATAATAACATTTAAACAAACAATAATGTGAGTTTTATTGCTGTAGAGCAATATTATATACACCACACAATCTGATCTCCTAAAAAGAGGGACATCAGGGTGGGAAAGAGGGACAGAGGGATTTAGGTCTAAAAGAGGGACTGTCCCTCCTAAAGAGGGACACTTGGGAGGTATGTCAGTGTCCTCTGTCTTTCTTATACAAATGGCAGCAATTTAGGGACTAAGTAAGCAGTTATTTGGTGCAGATGAGATGGTGGTTAACACTGGGCTCTCACCCTGAGAATTTGGGTAAAACCCTGGAAGTTCCTGGATATGGTTATAAAACAAACAAACAGCAAGAGCGCAAACCACCACCAAGTATCTCTTATGGCTATCTTCTGTCACTGTTCTGATGACCAATACTCAGAGTAGCTGGTTGTGAGTACAACCAGCAAATTCAGATGAGGTGTATATAATGACCTCCACGTTACAGTCGCGTCTCCCAGGAAAATAAAACAGTGGATCCTCTGATAATGGTATCAAATTTATTATAAAATACATAATGTGAGTTTTATTGCTGCGGAGCAATGTGATACATTCATACCTCCCAACAGTTCAAATGGCCAAAGAGGGACACTTGTGTTTCAGCTGGTGTTTTTAGGGGCGTGGCTGGTGGGCGGGGAATTTTTAGGTTACTTTGTCACCTACTGACACCTCATTGTGTAACTGAATAAATGATTTAGAGCAAGGCCAATGTATTTTATTTACACAGATTCAATTACAAACACATATATTGAAGATTAACTAAACATTTATGTGAATTTCATTGCTGTGGAGCAATGTGATAGACTAATATATACACCACTCACTCTGATCTCCTAAAAAGAGGGACAACATGGTAGAAAAGAGGGACAGGGGGATTTGGATCTCAAAGAGAGACTGTCCCTCCTAAAGATGGACACTTGGGAGGTATGTACACTTATTTACATACCACACAGACTGATCTCTTAAACAGAAGGACACCAGGGTGATACACTTATATACACACCACACAGTCTGATCTCCTAAACACAGGGACACCAGGGTGATACACTTATACACACACCACACAGTGTGATCTCCTAAACACAGGGACACCAGGGTGGTACACTTATATACACACCACACAGTCTGATCTCCTAAACACAGGGACACCAGGGTGATACACTTATACACACACCACACAGTCTGATCTCCTAAACACAGGGACACCAGGGTGATACACTTATACACACACCACACAGTCTGATCTCCTAAACACAGGGACACCAGGGTGATACACTTATACACACACCACACAGTCTGATCTCCTAAACACAGGGACACCAGGGTGATACACTTATACACACACCACACAGTCTGATCTCCTAAACACAGGGACACCGGGGTGATACACTTCTATACACACCACACAGTCTGATCTGCTAAACACAGGGACACCAGGGTGATACACTTCTATACACACCGCACAGTTTGATCTGCTAAACACAGGGACACCAGGGTGATACACTTCTATACACACCACACAGTCTGATCTCCTAAACACAGGGACACCAGGGTGATACACTTATATACACACCACATAGTCTGATCTCCTAAACACAGGGACACAAGGGTGATACGCTTATATACACACACAGTCTGATCTCCTAAACACAGGAACACCAGGGTGATACACTTATGTACACATCGCACAGTCTGATCTCCTAAACACAGGGACATCAGGGTGATACACTTATATACACACCGCACAGTCTGATCTCTTACACACAGGGATACCAGGGTGATACACTTCTATACACACCACACAGTCTGATCTCCTAAACACAGGGACACCAGGGTGATACACTTCTATACACACCACACAGTCTGATCTGCTAAACACAGGGACACCAGGGTGATACACTTCTATACACACCGCACAGTTTGATCTCCTAAACACAGGGACACCAGGGTGATACACTTCTATACACACCACAAAGTCTGATCTCCTAAACACAGGGACACCAGGGTGATACGCTTATATACACACCACACAGTCTGATCTCCTAAACACAGGGACACAAGGGTGATACGCTTATATACACACACAGTCTGATCTCCTAAACACAGGAACACCAGGGTGATACACTTATATACACATCGCACGGTCTGATCTCCTAAACACAGGGACATCAGGGTGATACACTTATATACACACCGCACAGTCTGATCTCCTAAACACAGGGACACCATGGTGATACACTTATATACACCACACAATTTGATCTCCTAAACACAGGGACACCAGGGTGATACACTTATATACACACCACACAGTCTGATCTCCTAAACAAAGGGACACCAGGGTGATACACTTCTATCCACACCACACAGCCTGATCTCCTAAACACAGGGACACCAGGGTGATACACTTATCTACACACCACACAGTCTGATCTCCTACCCACAGGGACACCAGGTTAATACACTTCTATACATACCACACAACACAGGGACACCAGGGTGATACATTTATTTACACAGCACACAGACTAATCTCTTAAACACAAGGACACCAGGGTGGGAAAGAGGTACAGAGGGATTTGAGTCCCTAAAGAGATACTTGGGAGTTATGGATCCCTAAGAAATCCTAAAGAGGGACACTTGGGAGGTATGGAGCCCTAATATCTCCTTAAGGGGGACACTTGGGAGGTATGGACCCCTAATATCTCCTAAAGAGAGACAATTGGGAGGTACAGACCCCTAATATCTCCTAAAGAGGGACACTTGGGAGGTATGGACCCCTAATATCTCCTAAAGAGGGACACTTGGGAGGTAGGGATCCCTAACATATCCTAAAGAGGGACACTTGGGAGGTATGGGCCCCTAATATTTCCTAAAGAGAGACACTTGGGAGGTATGGATCCCTAATATCTCCTAAAGAGGGACACGTGGGAGGTATGGATCCCTAATATCTCCTAAAGAGGGACACTTGGGAGGTATGGACCCCTAATATCTCCTAAAGAGAGACACTTGGGAGGTATGGATCCCTAATATCTCCTAAAGAGGGACACGTGGGAGGTACGGACCCCTAATATCTCCTAAACAGGGACACTTGGGAAGTACAGACCCTTAATATCTCCTAAAGAGAGACACTTGGGAGTTATGGATCCCTAATATCTCCTAAAGAGGGACACGTGGGAGGTACGGACCCCTAATATCTCCTAAAGAGGGACACTTGGGAAGTACAGACCCTTAATATCTCCTAAAGAGAGACACTTGGGAGGTACGGACCCTTAATATCTCCTAAAGAGAGACAATTGGGAGGTATTCTTTCTGTGCCAGAGGGGTAGCAATGCATTGATTACCCCTCTGGCACTGAAAGGGTCAAAATAAGTTTCAATAATTTTAAAGATAATTAAAAAATGCCTATAGGTTGTGCTAGCCATTTGTTTATAATATTAATTCTTTTTGGAGCAGACAAGGTAAAACATGCAGTCGACCTTTAGCCCTTTAAGGACCAGATTAATGTGCTTTGCAATGCATTGTGCATGCATTTGGTCCTTAAAGGGTGAATGAATCTCATATCACGGGCAGCCAGTTAAAAGGATTATGTCTTATTAACTGTGCTGCCATGGAAGCAAATATTGACTGCAGGGAAATGGGCAGACACGATGAGTAGGTAGAAAATGGAAGTTAATCCATGTTTTCTTTTCCTATGTGCACACTGTGGAGACTGGGGCTGCACATGCCAGCAACGTTTCCCTGCCTAACTGGGCCAATAACAAAGTGCCAGTCATGTCCCAAGCTGTGAACTTGCTACCCGCTAATGAATTGCTCTTTCTTTACAAGCATGGCGGGATCTATCATCTCTGGGCACCTCTAGCTCCCGCTAAGCTACATGGCATTATAGAAAACCAGGCCTGCCAACTCTCCCTGATTTCAAGGATAGTCCCTGGTTCTGGCTTCTGGCCCTGAACCCTGTTGTACCTACTTTTAACTATTTCGATGCCAGGGAGGGATCCAACACATTGCAATGTGTTGGATACCTCTGTCACCGAAAGGGTTAAACCATATTCCATGGGTTTGTCATTAAATGATTTTAATAGGTTATACTGTAAGTTATTTTGTATAAGAAGAGATATCTCAGTACTGTAGAATGTTATAGTGTGTAAGTAGTTATATCAGAACTGTAACAGCTTCTTATACACAATAACATGCTACAGTTCTGAGATATTGCTTCTTATCCTATACTATAAAAGGCCAGAATGTTTGTCTGATGCAGTCGTGCACAATACAGACTGCCCGAACACACAGAATGCTGGGAGTTCTGTGCTGGGAGCATTCTGTGTGGAATGCTGGGAGTTCTGTGCTGGGAGCATTCTGTGTGGAATGCTGGGAGTTCTGTGGGGAATGCTGGGAATTCTGTGCTGGGAGTATTTTGTACGTTTGGGCAGTCTCAACTGTGCATGACTGCATTGCGTGGGCCTCCAGTGAGGCGGCGGCAGTACGCAGAGCAGGACCAGCATCTTTACCTCACCAGACCTTGGCATGTGTACATGGGCTTTTACACTAGTACACTATAACATTCTACAGTTCTGATATCACTTCTTATACACTAGAACATTCTACAATTCTGATATCACTTCTTATACACTATAACATGCTACAGTTCTGTGACATCATTTCTTATACACTATAACATTCTACAGTTCTGATATATCACTTCTTATACACTATAACATTCTACAGTTCTGATATCACTTCTTATACACTATAACATTCTACAGTTTTGATATCACTTCTTATCACTATAACATTCTACAGTTCTGTGATATCACTTCTTATACACTATAACATTCTACAGTTCTGATATATCACTTCTTATACACTATAATATTCTACAGTTCTGATATATCACTTCTTATCACTATAACATTCTACAGATCTGATATATCACTTCTTATACACTATAACATTCTACAGTTCTGATATATAACTTCTTATCACTATAACATTCTACAGATCTGATATATCACTTCTTATACACTATAACATTCTACAGTTCTGATACATAACTTCTTATCACTATAACATTCTACAGATCTGATATATAACTTCTTATCACTATAACATTCTACAGATCTGATATATCACTTCTTATACACTATAACATTCTACAGTTCTGATATCACTTCTTATACACTATAACATTCTACAGTTTTGATATCACTTCTTATCACTATAACATTCTACAGTTCTGTGATATCACTTCTTATACACTATAACATTCTACAGTTCTGTGATATCACTTCTTATACACTATAACATTCTACAGTTCTGATATCACTTCTTATACACTATAACATTCTACAGTTCTGTGATATCACTTCTTATACACTATAACATGATACAGTTCTGATATATCACTTCTTATACACTATACCATTCTACAGTTCTGATATCACTTCTTATACACTATAACATTCTACAGTTCTGATATATCACAAGACAAGCAGGACTTCTCCTACTGCCTTTTGTGATAGAATTATCACTAATTTTGACATTAAATAAGCAGTAAATTGGTGTAAATCATATACTAGGAAACACTGGAATCTCTCACCCTGAGAATTTGGCCTTTCACCCTGAGACCAAGAGATTTGGCTTAAAACCCTGAGCCTCAGTGCCAGGTATGGTTGCTATCACTAATTTATATGATATAGTGCAGTTTGAGGCATTGGTAATGTTTACTTTGCTATACAAGTTCAGTTTTAAATCTGTTGTACAAGGTTTTCTGTTGACATCATGCTGTACAATACTATGGCCCTTAAGTGACCATGCCTGGGAACTACTACAGAGTCTCTTATTTTTAGACTTTACTCAGGGTAATCCCACCCACTTTAACTCCAATCCCAACTACTTGGTTTTAAAGGTCAAACCCAACCTTTCCTCCTCTCAAACCCACCCATCCTGATTCAGCCCATACCTTCCTATTGTCCCGTTTTAGGAGATATTAGGTCTCCGTGCTTCCCAAGTGTCCCTTTTTAGGAGATATTAGGGGTCCATACCTCCAAAGTGTCCCTCTTTAGTTGATATCAGGGATCCATACCTCCCAATTGTCCCTTTTTAAGATATATTAGGAGTACATACCTCCCAAATGTCCCTCTTTAGGAGATATTAGGGGTCTATACCTCCCAAGTGTCCCTCTTTAGGAGATATAAGGGGTCCATACCTCTTTAGGACTGACAGTCCCCCTCTGAGGCACAAATCCCTCTGCCCTCTTTTTTCCTACCCTGGTGTCGCTCTTTTTAGGAGATCAGACTGTGTGTTGTGTATGCAAATTCATCACATTGTTCCACAGTAATAAATCTCACATTAATGTTTGTTTAAACCTCAACATATGTGTATAAATTAGTCTGTGTAAATAATATACTTTGGTCTTGTTCTAAATCATTTATTCAGTTACACAAAGAGATGTCAATAGGTCATGAAATAACCTAAAAATCTGTTAGTGCCCTGCCCACCAGCTATACCCACAGCAACACCACTTAACCCCTTAGTGACTGGCTGCGCACACACACGGCCGTCAGTTAACGCCCAGCTAAGAATTTATTTATTTTTTAAAATTATTCCGGACTCCCCGAATGGAGTGCAGCCTTGCGGGAACCCGGACTTCTGGGGCGTCCTCTGTCACTAAGTGACAGTTTTTGCGGGGTGTACATGTATGTCCATTTTCGGAAAGGGGTTAAAGTGTTAGTAATGTCCAGGAAAAACTATTTATCATTTTGTAGTGCTTAAAAAGTTCCACTAAATGCAACAATTTCTATCTCTCAAACCGCTATGGTTTGAGAGATATTCACATTTAAAATTTGAAGTTTCCTGCTCTCATTATTTAAAATTAATTACTTCATTGGAATGGTCTACAAAGCGTGTTTGCAAACCAGGCACACTTTGTAGACCTTTCCAACGAAGTCATTCTTTTTAAATAATGCGATTGTGTCTCTGCCGCAGTTGGTCCCCGGGCAGGATTCCTCTGCAGTCAGCACAGCGCTGACGTCAGGGAAAGGGGAGGGGGGGTCTTTGAATTGGACTATCTCTCAAACCATAGCGGTTTGAGAGATAGGATGTGTTGCATTTAGTGGAACTTTTTAAAAACTACAAAACTATAAGTAGTTTTTCTTGGATATTACTAACACTTTAAAGCAAAAGTGTCCCTCTTTGGCCATTTAAAATGTTGGTAGGTGTGTAATCCCCACCCAAATGTATGAGATTCCCACCTCCAGTCCATCATCTTATTCCACTGACTGCAGACAGAAGGTTCCCAATTGTTCTAGTGGCGCTCTGTCATGTGACTGCTCAGGGGAAAAGTGTCCCTAGAAATTGTTCTAGTGGTGCTCTGTCATGTGACTGCTCAGGGGAAAAGTGTCCCTAGAAATTGTTTTAGTGGCGCTCTGTCATGTGACTGCTCAGGGGACAAGTGTCCCTAGAAATTGTATTAGTGGCGCTCTGTCATGTGACTGCTCAGGGGACAAGTGTCCCTAGAAATTGTGGTGCTCTGTCATGTGACTTCTCAGGGGAAAAGTGTCCCTAGAAATTGTATTAGTGGCGCTCTGTCATGTGACTGCTCAGGGGACAAGTGTCCCTAGAAATTGTGGTGCTCTGTCATGTGACTGCTCAGGGGACAAGTGTCCCTAGAGATTGTTTTCAGATGTTGGCAAGTATAGAAAACACATTCTCTGCCTGGCATTGTGGGGCTGCACTGGGAAGGGGGTGAAGAAATTCCTTCTGATTCCAGCTACTTCCCCATCCTTCTGTGGCTGCAATTTAGTAGGCCAAGCGCACAAGGACAAAAAGTGGAGAACTTCTGGGGCAAGGCAAATACCATCTTGAACTGATGTAAAGGGGCTTTAACCCCTTAAAGATCGGCCATGTTTTTTGCTCCCCATGACAAAGTTGGCTTGCCCCAGAATTGGCCCAGTTTGCGTTTATAAATATGGGCCATAGAACATTTTATTTCCACATCCAGTTCAGGGCTCCCAGGCGTGCAGCCGTGCCGGGAGCCCTTAATTCCATGACTGTGCTGAAACTTCATGGTTCCTTATGGCTCGCCAACACATGACGTTCCAGGACCGTCAAGGGTCCTTAAGGGGTTAACGCCATCGAGGTATCCAACAAACTGCAGTGGTTAGAGGATGATACTCAAAGTATTACTGCTGTAAGAACCTCTGTTGGATCTCTCTCTATCTCTCTGCCCTAGGCAGATGGTTGGCACCTTGATGCTACAGACACTCAACTGAGACCACTTGAGGTGACCCAGTCTAAGATGACCACATTTCTGTTCTGCCATTCAGGGACATTGATGATACAAAGACAGAAGAGTACTTTTCCTTGGCTCTAGCGTGACTGTGTGAACAGGGTCTCATGACATCACTGGGTGTCACTGGGCAACATGCGCTTTTTCCAAAGCATCATAGAAATCTAAGCAGTAGAGGGAGAAGTCCCATTGGCTGCTGTCACATAGAGTGACACCTGTGCTGGCCTACAAGAAAATGGACATCAAGCCCCTAGCCAAAGCTACAAGAAAATGGAGCTGCAGCTCCTGTTCTGCATAATGAAGTGGGTCTCAGTTGCTCCTGTAGTGACTGTAACTCTGTGCAGAGACATTTTCTTGTAGCCCAGTACAGGAGGCGCTGTTAGTCCTAGCACTAATCCCTCTAGGGCAGTGATACTTTTACCACTAACTAGCAGTCTGGAATTTTCTGAACCGCTCCTTTTCTCTTTTTTGGACATTCTGAAGGGATTGAACAAAAATTAAAATTCCATATTACTGGAATATTGAGTAACATCCACCAACTCCTTGAAAAGAACATGTCATAAGGAAAGGGTATAATCCTCCCGAATAAAACACAGGCACATCGCTTGGGGATAGTTGAAATTGGGCCACAGTTTTATTTTAATACTTCCATTAACATTATTATTTAAAGGGATAGTAATGTCAGAAAAAAAGTATTAACTATATGGTAGATACAATTAAAAGAGAGTACTTGCGCTTATTTGTATCTCTCAAACCATATAGTTTGAGAGATATAGGAAAATAAAGTTCTCTGGTCCCTCCCCTTTCTGCTTGACGAGCTGTAAAGCTGTCAGAAGCAGATTCTGGTCACTTGACCAGATGTGGCTCTTCAGCAGGGTCGATATAACAATATCTAAAGAGAAATACTTAATTTGGAATGGTCTGCAAAGTCTGTATGGCTTGCAAGCACACTTTGTAGACCATTCCAATGAAGTAATTATTTCTAAATAGCGTGATTTCAGCTCTGCTGAAGAGCTTCTGTCTGGTCAAATGACTGGAATCTGCAGCTATCAGCTAGATGGCAGACTTGAGTAACACAGTCAGGAAAAGGTAACTTTAGCAAGTTATAGCTCTCAAACCATAAAGGTTTGAGAGATAAGACTTACATTGATGTTAATCTTTTTTTTTAACGTCAACAATATTAAATCAACTTAAAATTAACCATTACTATCCCTTTAACCTATAATTAATTACTAAAGTGCCAGTCCTTGCCAATCAAAATTACTTAAACCAAGCATGGGCAAAATGCCCGGTCTCATGCTAGAATCTCAACATTCTTCAGCATCTTATACCTGACTCCAAAAGAATTACCCCATTGGCCATACACCGTGGAGTCAATGGGTAACGTCACCCCAGCAACCTAAATTCAGGCCATAACTTCCAAAGGGCTTAAGCCCATGACTAACTCCACATAAATTAAACACATCACTCTAAAGGAATTACCCTATTGGACAAACACCTTAAAGGGATAGTAATGTTTCATAATAAAAGCAGCTTTAATTAATCATCATAGTATTTGGACTTTGGAGAGTGTTATTTCAATTCTGTCAGAGTTGTAGCTCAAGAGTAATTCAATGATAAAGTATCCCCCTCCCGCCCCTTTTACTGATGTAACACTGCTCAGCCAGATCAGAATGCCCAGGTAGACTGCAGAGAGGGACAATCTTCAATTAAGATAAGGGAAAAACCTGAAAAGCTTGTCAAGAGGGGCAGGGCTTTCATTGTTCTCATAGGAAGAAGATTGTCCCCTTCTGTTGTCTGTCTGGTGTATGGACTGGATTCCACATCTGAGAAGAGATGGCTTACACTAGGTAAAAGGGGCGGGAGAAGAAACTTTGCTTGTGAATATCTCTCAAACCATAAAGGTTTGAGAGAAAAGACTTTTATCGTTCTTCATGTTTTTTTAATGCCCACAAAATAAAATAAAGATAAAGCGAAGTATTACTATCCCTTTAATTTCAATGGGTAATGTCATCATCCGCAGCCTAAATCTGGGGCAAAACTTTCAAAAGGGCTTCAGCCCAAGGCTATATCCACATAACTTTATCACAAAAGTTGTCGATTTCTGAAGGACTAACTGCCCAGCAGTAGCCAACGCCAAACACTAAACCATCATAATAGTGAGGGAAGCTTCTCGTTGTTTTGTCTTCACCGAATGGCAGTCTACCTCCTACCACCACCACTGATAACCTTCTGGACTTACTCCTCCCCTAAGTGCACCATTCACATCTGGATCAACCCTCCCCATGACATGCTTCTCTGCACGTTTTGTTCCCATTCCAAGGAAGTCTTTATTCCCCTTTTCCAAGAAACGCTCATCTGATCCAATGCGTTTTCCCTTACTGTTTTTGAATTCTTCTCTTACGAGGGGTTAAACTGATATATTGCTCTAATTTTGCCACATCATTGCTCGGTTTTTGGCTTTATACATATGATAACATTCTTCTTAATCTACAGCAAAACCACATGTATTCAGATACGTTGCTGTTTTCATAACCCAACGCAGAAACTTCCTAACTGTAATTTGATTCTAATGGAAGAAAAGGAACTCAAGTCAACCAGAATGCACAGAATACTAATGTTCTGCATATTTATTTGTGTTTATGTAACCCTAATGAGATGAGCTGATAAAACTCATTTCACCAGTTTCCCTCTCAATGAACTCTGAAATGTGTGTTGTTAAAAACGGTTCCATGATTCAGTTTCCAAACCATGAACTCTGCCCCCGGCCTTTCTAGTGATCCGAGCGGAATGTGAAGGCCTTTGTGTTGGGACTGATGTCACTTGCATGTTAGGAAAAGTAACATCTTTTGTGAATAACCTCCCACTTATTAATATGCCCAGAAAATTCTAACGGCCATTAATAATTTTTCCCTTGCTCCTCAGTTTCAAAGCTAACCAAACCTGAGAACTTTCAGGGATTTGACAATGAGACTTGGGGCTTTGGCCCAAAATCTCAGGGTCTCAGGGTGGGAAAGTCCAATGTTACCTAATATCTCTTCTAAACCAAAGAACTTCTTAAAGGTATAATAATGTTTCACAAAAAGCGCAGTTCCGCTTATTCTTCATAGAATTTGGGCCATGGAGAGTTTTATTTCAATACTGTCAGAGTTGTAGTTCAAGAGTAATTGAATGATAAAGTATCCTCATCCCGCCCCTTTTACCTAGTGTAAGCCACCTCCCCTCAGATGTGGAAACTGATCACTTGATCGGACAGGTTGCAGCAAGGGACAGTTTTCTTACTGTGAGCATCAGGAAGACCCTGAGCCCTTGACAGTTTTTTTTCAGGTTTTTCCTTATGATCACTGAAGATTGTCCCTCTCTGCGAACCATCCAGACAGTCTTGCTGCTCTGAGGTGAGCAGTGTTACATCAGTAAAAGGGGCGGGAGGGGGATACTTTATCATTCAATTACTCTTGAACTACAACTCTGACAGTACTGAAATAACACTCTCCATGGCCCAAATACTATGAAGATTAATTGGAGCTGCTTTTTTTGTGAAACATTACTATTACTTTAAAAGGATAGTAACACTTCATATGTAAAAAAAAAAAATGTACTTGTACATCCTCCTGAGTAAAACAAGGGTACTCCCACTGCGGAGAAGTGTTTTATTAAAATGCTATTGCTGCTCAAATCTGAACTTTGTAGGTGCCTGAAATCGTACAGTGGCGCTGTTGCTACACTATAATATGGACAGTTCTGGTCAGTTGACCATAAAACTCCACAGGGTGGTGTAACAACACCATGGGGCTTAACTCTAAATGGCATTAATTTTTTTTATTTTTTTTGCCTTCCTCTGGATCAAAAAAGGGTGACGTGATATGGGCTGGACTGGATGGAGCAGTAACTATGTTACTATGTACGTTAATTTCTCAGAAACTATGTGTATTACACACAAATGGCTAGTGTAACACATAGGCAGTTTTTATGTCTCAATTAAATGAGCTAAACTTATTTTAGGCTGACAGGTCACCTGTAACATTTTCAATATTCCGGAGTTAGTGGACCCTTGGAATTGGCTGGGCCATGGGGTTTTGTACCCGATGCTGTAATGGTAGTTCAATCCCTGCAACTGGAGAAGTAGGTGCTACATAGTAACATAGGGATCTGAGAGTTTTTTTCTCTCTGCAATGGCCTCCATCATCCTGGGTTGCTAACTCCTAAAAATAGTTTTCTTTGCATTTCTAGAAAAAATTACGGACAACCCATTTATTTTTTTTAATTGAAAACCTTCTCTGACCTGTCAAATTTTGATGAAACTGTTGTTTGTCTGTTTTTTTGTTTTTTTATGGGCACCAGTTTCAGGGACTCTCAGTAAATGTACTGACGGTTGGCAACCCTGCTCTTGTTTTTCTCTCTCGGCGGTATGTAATCCTGTGACATCCACATCATGGGAACTCTCAGGATTTGACTTAGACCTCAGGGTGAAGGGCCAAATACTCAGGGGGAGGAAGGTCTAGGGTTATTTATTATCTCATCTGAACCAAATAACTGCTTATTTAGACCCTAAATTGCTGCCGTTTCTACCAGAAAGGCATGGGGATACACCCTGAATATTCGGTCAGTGAAAACTCTTACATTACAACATGTTAACCCTTTGAGTGCCAGAGGGGTATGCAACGCATTGCTCTGCAATGCGTTGCATACCCCATCTGGCACTCAAGTGGTTAAGGGTTCATTGGAGACTGATGAGATCAACTCCCGGCTAGAGCAAGCAGGAATATATATAGCCTGCTATATACGTTCTGGCGTACTTTAAGGGTTAATATTTCATGGTCAGCTCATTTTGATAGTTCCCATGAATGGTTAATGGTCCCATTTAAACAGACAGGAATTGGAATTCGTTCTAGTGCACTTGCCCCACAATGGATCTACTTCTCCTTTATACATACCGCCCATTGCGCTAGAGATATCTAGCAGTAAGGCTTTATCATCCCCATTTAACCCTTTGAGTGCCAGAGGGGTACGGAATGCATTGCTTTGCAATGCATTCCGTACCCCTCTGGCACTCAAAGGGTTAAACAAACAGGAACTTGTTTGGTCACTGTGGTGTTTATTAATCTTTTCTGTAACAAGTATCCCCCCACAATTCTAAACAATGAAGTCAATGCACTAACACCCCATTTATTTGAATGTGATATATAAAGATCAATTATAATCTGTTACAGGAGAGGGGAAAAAAAACATGAAGGCGGCATAGGGTAATGTCATAACTAAAAACGCACACAACACACTGATGTATGGGTCTGAACAGGACGGTTTATTACTTCACAAAACCATTTTAACCTTAGAACATACAACTCAATTTTCCCACCTTGCACACATCACCCCACGTATACATCCTTGCTGATGAAACCCACTTATGCCAACATATTGATTCCTCTTGAATGGCCAAATAGACCGGGCTCATGCTTAGCACTTAAATTAACCAAACTTTCTTCCAACAGCGTTAACCAATTACCCCAGTTGGGCCAGCCCAAACCCAGGGCCGGATTTGCCATAAGGCAGAGTAGGCACCTGCCTACAACCGCACCCCACAGAGGGGCGCCTGTTATTGAAATAATTTTTTTTTTTTTTTTTTAACTTCACAGTTTTTTTGTTTTTTTTAAATATATTTACAGCACTGCTCGCAGTAACCTGTCGCCCAACCCGCCCCTCGCATGCTAAGGTCTGTGCCTTCTTCGACATAGACATGTAGCTGCTGTTGCTCCCCCTCGTAGGCTCTAATGCAGAGCGCCGGGAGATTACATCATCTCCCAGCGCTCTGCATTCCTAAAGAGAAGACCACGCACGGTGCAACAGCAGCTTCAGGTCTGTGCAGAAGGCGGCACAGACATCTCCTGCCGCTGGACCACCAGGGAGGTAGGAAATGAATACAGGGGGGCAATGTGGAGCTGAGGGCAATGTGAGGGCAAGTTGGAGCTGATGGGGGCAATGTGAGGGCAATATGGATATTGGGGGTAATGTGGAGATTTGAAGCATTGGGGGGGGGGCGCTTCAGATTTCTGTGCCTACAGGCTCCTGAGACGTAAATCCGTCCCTGCCCAAAACAGCTCCAACGGATAATGTCACTTCCCACGACCAAAGTCAGGGGCACCCTTCCCTAGGGTTTCCCCCTCAAGGACAATCATCATTGTCCATTTCCCTTTTAATACTTAAAGAGGAACATCCACATAAAGAAGCTTTTGGGCATGAGCTTTTAATCAGTAAAACTAGATGAGCGTTGGGTTTTTTCTTAATCTCACTCACCTACTATTGGTGATATGAAGACTTAAAATCGGGCGCTTCTGTGTTCTGCGGCACCCTGTATGTGTGGCACAACACCGCAGGACTTCCCACCTCCCTCCCAGCTGCCCCAGGGAGTGTGTTCACGCTTCCCTTCATGGTGGCATGTATCTGGGCTATCTTTACAGCAAGCTCCGTTTACCATGCTACTGAGCCTGGAAGCTCAGTGGCTCCAGAATGAATAAGACCCACGTGTTTTTTCTTTAATTTTAACCCCTTAAAGGGATAGTAATGTTTCATAATAAAAGCAGCTCTAATTAATCATCATAGTATTTGGACTTTGGAGAGTGTTATTTCAATTCTGTCAGAGTTGTAGTTCAGGAGTAATTGAATGATAAAGTATCCCCCTCCCACCCCTTTTACTGATGTAACACTGCTCAGCCAGATCAGAAGGGAGGTGCCCAGGTAGACTGCAGAGAGGGACAATCTTCAATTAAGATAAGGGACAAACCTGAAAAACTTGTCAAGGGGGGCAGGGCTTTCATTGTTCTCATAGGAAGAAGATTGTCCCCTTCTGTTATCTGTCTGGTCTATGGACTGCATTCCACATCTGAGAAGAGATGGCTTACACTAGGTAAAAGGGGTGGGAGGGGAAACTTTGCTTGTGAATATCTCTTAAACCATAAAGGTTTGAGAGATAAGACTTATATCGTTCTTCATGTTTTTTTAATGCCTACAAAATAAAATAAAGTTAAAACAAAGTATTACTATCCCTTTAAGGACCAGCGGTCCCAAGGTGTGTCGTCCTTTACGGACCAGATAGGGAAGTTTGACGTGCAGCCCCATGTGACTGATCACGTGTGCCGGCACGCCGAACGAGGGACTGAAAGATATCGCTCCGAGCGATCAACTTCAGTCCCAGGTATTACTCCTGCAGGAGCGCGGTGAGTAAAATTACGTGACGTACCAGGACTGTCTCTGGTCCTTAAGTGCCGGACCAGCGTGACGGTCCGGGTACGTCATCGGACGTGAAAGGGTTAATGTGTTTTACTTTTCACAAATATGATTTCAATTATTCATTCTTTGTGGCTTTCTACATTTTCATTAGCTTAACTCTTTGATTGCCAGACAAGTATCCATTGCTTTAGATGCATATCTGGCACTGAAAGGGTTAAATGAAATGCAAGCTCATGAACTAATTAAAGGAAAGGAATGAAGGATAAGATAATTTAACCCTCTGAACGTCAGAGGAGTAATCCAACGCATCTCGTTGAAATGCATTTGGAAACCTGTCTGGCACTCAAAGGGTTAAGGTTCATTAAAAGTTAACACACTCATGCACCACTGAGTAATTATTTTTGAGTGCCAGACGGGTATCAAGTGCTCTGCTTTGCAGTGTGTTGGACACCCTTCTGGTTGATTAATCTAGAAGACATCCATACGGTACAGACATGCCTGGCCGGCCCTGGGGCCACATTATGGAAGTGCAGTCACTGCTGCAAATCTATACAAAGGACAGGTTCTCACTTTACGTAGTAATCCCTTCCTGTATCCCACTAGTATATCCCACTAATGCCACAGCATACCTCACAAAAGCCCCTCTTTAAAAGATAATATCAGTGCCTACCTCCCAAGTGACCCTTTTTTAGGAGATATTAGGGGTATCTACCTTGTAAGCGTCCCACTTTCGGACATATTAGGGGACCATATCTCCCAAGTGTCCCTCTTTAGGAAATATTAGGGGTCTATACTTTCCAAGTCTGCCTCTTTAGGAGATATTAGGGGTCCATACCTCCCAAGTGTCCCTCTTTAGGAGATATTAGGGGTGCATATCTACCAAGTGTCCCTCTTTAGGAGATATTAGGGTCCATATATCCCAAGTATTCCTATTTAGGAGATATTAGGAGTCCATACCTCCCAAGTGTCCTTCTTTAGGAGATATTAGGGTCATACATCCCAAATATTCATTTTCAGGAGATATTAGGTGTTCATATCTCCCAAGTGTCCCTCTTTAGGGATATTAGGGGTCCATACCTCCCAAGTATCCCTTTTTAGGAGATATTAGGGGTCCATACCTTAAAAGTGTCTCTCTTTAGGAGATATTAGGAGCACATACCTCCCAAGTGTTCCTCTGTGGGAGATATCAGGGGTACATAACTCCAAGTGTCCCTTTTTCAGAGATATTAGGGGTCCATATCAGCCAAGTGTTCCTCTTTCAGATCTATTAGGGGTCCATATCTCCCAGGTGTCCCTCTTTAGGAGTTATTAGGGATATATACTTTACAAGTGTTCCTCTTTAGGAGATCTAATGGGTCCATAACTCCCAAGTATCCCTTAGTAGGAGATATTAGGGATCCATACCTCCCAAGTGTCCCTCTTTAGGAGATATTAGGGGTCCATATCTCCCAAGTGTCCCTCTTTAGGAGATATTAGGGGTCCATACCTCCCAAGTGTCCCTGTTTAGGAGATATTAGGGGTCCATACCTCTCAAGCATCCCTTTGTTGGAGATATTAGGGGTCCATACCTTCCAAATGTCCTTCTTTCTGAGATATTAGGGGTCCATATCTCCCAAGTGTCCCTCTTTTGGAGATAATAGGGGTCAATGTCTCCTATGTGTCCCTCTTTAGGAAATATTAGGGATATATACTTTCCAAGTGTTCCTCTTTAGGAAATAATATGGGTCCATACCTCCCAAGTATCCCTTAGTAGGAGCTATTAGGGGTCCATATCTCCCTAGTGTCCTTCTTTAGGAGATATTAGGGGTCCATACCTCCCAAGTGTCCTTCTTTAGGAGATATTATGACGCCATATCTCCCAAGTATCCCTCTTTAGGACATATTAGGGTCCCACGCCTCCCAAGTATCCCTCTCTAGAAGAAATTAGGGTAGATGGATGAGAAACATCTACGGTTAATTAGCCGTATAACTTATTCTCCTTTCAGTGTGTAATTCCTAAACACTGAACTGTAGTTTCAGTGTAGGGCGACTGGCCCTATACTGTACCGTGTCCTACTCTGGCAGTAACACACGCAGTCTAATAACTGAAATCTGGCCATTATCCAGAAAGACAGCTGATCCCAGCATCTCCACCCCTCTCTCATACACTCAGCTCAAGAACAAGGTCTGAATGCGGTTGTATACATGTGTCTAACATGTGGCTGTCCTGGCTTTAGTGCTGATGTGAGTAAGGCCTAATCCCCGTTCTGCTGTCTAGGTGGCATGAAATAACTGCTCTTGTTGTGCAACTCCTCTGACACGTAGTAAAGATGTGTTTAACCCTCAAGAACAAGGTCTGCATGTGGTTTTCAAAATGTGTTTAACAGGTGGCCTGTTCTGGCATAAGGACTGCTGAGATGTGCATACGGCCTAATCCTAGTTCTGGTGTCTAGGTGGCATGAAATAAGTGGTCTCGTTCTGTATCCTGGTCTGACATGTAGTAAAAGGCATGTTAACCCTCAAAAACCAGGTCTGCATACTGTTTTCTACATGTTTCTAATGGCCAGTAATGTGTTGTGTACCCCTCTTGCACTCAAGGGTAAAGGGTTAATATTTCAAAGCTCTCAGGATCTCAGTCCCCAGGCATAGCTGTATGTACATCTAAAGCCAGAACAGAGCCAGTCCTGGTTTTAGTGCTGAGATGTACATACAGCTATGCCTGGGAATTGAGACCCTGAGATATTTGAAATATTAACCCTTTACCCTGGGAAGCTTTAACCCTTGGAGTGTCAGAGGGGGATACAGCACATTGCTTCGGAATGTGTTGCGTACCCCTCTGGCACTTAAAGTGTAAAGGGTTAATATTTTCAAGATCTCAGGGTCTCAATCCCCAGGCATAACTGTATGTACATCTCAGCACTAAAGCCAGGTCAGGCTCTGTTCTGGCTTTAGATGTACATACAGCTATGCCTGGGGACTGAAATCCTGAAAATATTAACCCTTTACACTTTGAGTTCCAAAGGAGTACAAAACACATTCCAAAGCAATGCGCTGGATTCCCCTCTAGCACTCAAAGGGTTAAAGCTTCCTGCAATGTAAATTTTATGCAATATGTACCTGCTTGCTCTAACCCAGCTGGTTCGCAAGGAACCCTTAACCATACCTGGGAAGTTATTTGCCTGGCCTCCCCAGAGGGAAGCCCTGTGGTGTTGATAAGGTGAGAAAAACGATGCGATTCGTGTCATAAAAGGGGCGGGGCTTTAATCGCGAGTTGGGGGAGGGACTAGCATACCCTGGGGAAGGAGGACAAGAAGCTGGGGAGTTGAAGGAACACAGTGGGACGAGCGGATGTGGGCAGAGTTTCATGAGACACTCCCCACATCCGGAGAATTAGACTTTGCCCCGGAGACCCGATAATTCAGGGGAAAAACCGGAGTGTTCCCATCTATGCCTTTAACCCTTTGAGTGCTAGAGGGGTACGCCTACCCCTCCGGCACTCAAAGGGTTAACATGCTGCAGACAGTTTAGAGATCTCACTGCCTAAACACAAACAAGACAAGCAGGACATCTCCATCTGTTTTTCTTCTACAAACGGCCTCAATTTAGAGACCAAAGAAACATTTACTTGGTGCAAATTTAGTAGGCCCCACAGACCTCTCTCTTACCCTGAGAATTTGTCCTTTCACCCTGATCCTGAGATCTGGGCAAAAACCCTGGGAGTTCCCAGGTATACATGCAACCCAATCCTAGTTCTTGTGTCTACAAGACATTTAATTCCTGGTCTCATGTAACCTAATTCGACACGTAGTAAAAGCAGAGTTTAACAGGGTCTGCTTGATGTTTTCTACATGTGTCTAACAGGAGACCTATTCCAGTTTTAGTGCTTAATTGTGCATAAATCCTAATCCTAGTTCCGCTGTCTAGGAGGCATGGAATACATTGGTCTAGTTCTGTAACCTCATCTGACATGGACAATCCTCCCAACGTTTCAAATGGCCAAAGAGGGACGCTTTAGTTTTCTGTAGTGTTACTGGGCGAGTGGCTGGTGAGGCGGGGCATTACCTGGAGTTTTTAAATTATTTTACGACTATGGTTGCCACCCAACCGGTATTTTACCGGCAGGCTGGTAAAAATCGGCTTCGGTCCAATGTTAAGTCTATGGAGAGAATGCCATGGCTGGTATTTTTTTAAAGAAAAGGTGGCAACCCTATTTACGACCTAGAGACGCCTCTTTGTGTAACTAAAAAAATGATTTAGATGAAGACCAAAGTATTTTATTTACACAGACTAACTTATAAACACATATACTGATGTTTAACCCCATAACGACCCTTGGTATGCCAGGACTATGACGCTGGTTATTGCACTTAAAGCAGAACTTTCTTGTAATTACATTGCCCCAGAATATATTACTAACCTAGCGATATTCACAGTTATACTATCCTTAAGCTCAGTAAGTCCGTGGTATTTCAGTAAAAACACATCTTCGGCAGGAACCAGAGGACTACGCTTTCTGTCCTGCTCACTGCCAGCATTGGTGAGTGGTGTTCCTTGGTGCCTTAAAGGGATAATAATACTTCAAAATTACTATCCTCCATGTTGTAGCCACTAAAAAACTGAGTTAAATGAGACCAGCGGCATCTCTCAAACCTTCATGGTTTGAGAGATACCACTTTCAAAGTTTCCCTCTCCCCTGACATCAGCATTCTAGCTGACAGCAGGGGAATCCAGTCCCGGGACCAGTGGAGGCTCTACAGCAGAGCCGAGATCGAGTTAATAAAATAGAAATCCTTATCGTAAAAGGTCTTCTACATGTGCTTGCAAACCAAGCACACATAGAAGACCTTTTTAGTAAAGGATTTCTTTTTATTAACGCGATCTCCACTCTGCTGTAGAGCCGCCAGATGATCCCAGGAGAGGATTCGCCTGCTCTCAGCTAGAATGCTGACGTCAGGGGAAAAGCCAAAAAGAGGAAACTTTGAAAGTGGATATCTCTCAAACCATAAAGGTTTGAGAGATGCCGCTGGTGTCATTTAACTCAGTTTTTTTAGTGGCTACAACATGGGGGATAGTAATTTTGAAGTATTTCTATCCCTTTAAGGCATTAGAAGGGACTGACTGTGCAGGCACACAGAGCCTGTCTTGTAAGCCTTGTGCAGCCTGATGCCTGTCTAAAATGTGTTTTTACTGCAATAACACTGACTTACTGAGCTTACGGATAATATAACTTTGCATATCGCTAGGTTAGTAATATTTTCTGGGTCTATGTAATTAACATGAAAGTTACTCTTTAAGGACCGGTAAAGGTCCTGGCATGTCATGGAATTCTGCTCAGCGACCCCGGAATCCATTTTTTTTAAAAAATGACCCGTGGTCCTTAATGACTGTCCATGCAACACGTCGACCGGTTGTTAAGGGGTTAAACAAACATTAATGTGACTTTTACTTCTGTAGAGCAATATAATACACTTATATACACACCACACAGTGTGATCTCCTAAACACAGGTACACCAGGGTGATACACTTCTATACACACCACACAGTCTGATCTCCTAAACACAGGGACACCAAGGTGATACACTTCTATACACACCACACAGTCTGATCTCCTAAACACAAGGACACCAGGGTGATACACTTATATACACACACCACACAGTCTGATCTCCTAAACAGAGGGACACCAGGGTGATACACTTATATACACACCACACAGTCTGATCTCCTAAACACAGGGACACCAAGGTGATACACTTCTATACACACCACACAGTCTGATCTCCTAAACACAGGGACACCAGGGTGATACACTTATACACACACACCACACAGTCTGATCTCCTAAACACAGGGACACCAGGGTGATACACTTATATACACACCACACAGTCTGATCACCTAAACACAGGGACACCAGGGTGATACACTTCTATACACACCACACAGTGTGATCTCCTAAACACAGGGACATCAGGGTGATACACTTATATACACACCACACAGTCTGATCTCCTAAACACAGGGACACCAGGGTGATACACTTATATACACACCACACAGTCTGATCTCCTAAACACAGGGACACCAGGGTGATACACTTATATACACACCACACAGTCTGATCTCCTAAATACAGGGACACCAGGGTGATACACTTATATACACACCATACAGTCTGATCTTCTAAACACAGGGATACCAGGGTGATACACTTATATACACACCACACAGTCTGATCTCCTAAACACAGGGACACCAGGGTGATACACTTCTATACACACCACACAGTCTGATCTCCTACACACAGGGACACCAGTGTGATACATTTATATACACACCACACAGTCTGATCTCCTAAATACAGGGACACCAGGGTGATACACTTATATACACACCACACAGTCTGATCTCCTAAACACAGGGACATCAGGGTGATACACTTATATACACACCATACAGTCTGATCTCCTAAACACAGGGACACCAGGGTGATACACTTATATACACACCACACAGTCTGATCTCCTAAATACAGGGACACCAGGGTGATACACTTATATACACACCATACAGTCTGATCTTCTAAACACAGGGATACCAGGGTGATACACTTATATACACACCACACAGTCTGATCTCCTAAACACAGGGACACCAGGGTGATACACTTCTATACACACCACACAGTCTGATCTCCTACACACAGGGACACCAGTGTGATACATTTATATACACACCACACAGTCTGATCTCCTAAATACAGGGACACCAGGGTGATACACTTATATACACACCACACAGTCTGATCTCCTAAACACAGGGACATCAGGGTGATACACTTATATACACACCATACAGTCTGATCTCCTAAACACAGGGACACCAGGGTGATACACTTATATACACACCACACAGTCTGATCTCCTAAACACAGGGACACCAGGGTGATACACTTATATACACACCACATGGTCTGATCTCCTAAACACAGGGACATCAGGGTGGGAAAGAGGCACAGAGGGATTTAGGTCTTGAAGAATGTCTGTACATCCTAAAGAGGGACACTTGGGAGTTTTGCATGTAGTAAAAAACTTGTTTAATTCTTCACGTTTCAGTGGGTCGCGCATTGCATTGCGGAGTCATCAGATGGTGTAAAATCCGACTGCAACATATTACAGAGCAATTTAACATAGCAAAAAAAAAAAAACTCTTTGAGTGCCAGTGGGGTGTGCAGCACATTGCCCCCTCTGGCACTCATAGGGTTACAAGATTAGTATGCATCAGTGTAGGAAAGTGACACACAAATAACAACTCCTGCTGATTTAAATGGGGCTTTTAACCTTTTGAGTGCCAGAGAGGTATCCAACGCATTGCACGTAGGGATAAATGCTAGGGGAGGTGGGCAATGCATTGCTGAGCAGTGTCAGTGAGTGGGGAGGTAATGTAGGGATAAGACAGGAAGTCAGTGCTAGGGGAGGTGGGCAGTGCATTGCTGAGCAGTGTCAGTGAGTGGGGAGGTAATATAGGGATAAGACATGAAGTCAGCACTAGAGGAGGTGAGTAATGCATTGCTGAGCAGTATCAGTGAGTGGAGAGGTAATGGAGAGATAACTCAGGAAGTCAGTGCTAGTGGAGGTAGGCAATGCATTGCTGAGCAGTGTCAGTGAGTGGGGAAGTAATGTAGGAATAAGACAGGAAGACAGTGCTAGGGGAGGTGGGTAATGCATTGCTGAGCAGTGTCAGTGAGTGGGGGAGGTAATGTAGGAATAAGACAGGAAGTCAGTGCTAGTGGAGGTAGGCAATGCATTGCTGAGCAGTGTCAGTGAGTGGGGAGGTAATGTAGGGCTAAGACAGGAAGACAGTGCTCGGGGAGGTGGGTAATGCATTGCTGAGCAGTGTCAGTGAGTGGAGGAGGTAATGTAGGGATAAGACAGGAATTCAGTGCTAGGTGAGGTGGGTAATGCATTGCTGAGCAGTGTCAGTGAGTGGGGAGGTAATGTAGGGATAATACAGGAAGTCAGTGCTAGGTGAGGTGGTAATGCATTGCTGAGCAGTGTCAGTGAGTGGGGAGGTAATGTAGGGATAAGACAGGAATTCAGTGCTAGGTGAGGTGGGTAATGCATTGCTGAGCAGTGTCAGTGAGTGGGGAGGTAATGTAGGGATAATACAGGAAGTCAGTGCTAGGTGAGGTGGTAATGCATTGCTGAGCAGTGTCAGTGAGTGGGGAGGTAATGTAGAGATAAGACAGGAAGTCAGTGCTAGGGCAGGTGGGTAATGTATTACTGAGCAGTGTCAGTGAGTGGGGAGGTAATGTAGGGATAAGACAGGAAGTCAGTGCTAGGGGAGGTGGGTAATGCATTGCTGAGCAATGTCAGTGAGTGGGGGAGGTAATGTAGGGATAAGACAGGAAGTCCACATTAGTAGAGGTGGCCAATGCATTGCTGAGACAGGAAATGCGTGCATTGCATGCCTTAATTATCATAACCTCTATTTCTAGATAACAAATTAGTTTTGTAAAACTAAAAGTATGAACATATTTATGTGATTTTTTTTTTAAAAAAAAAGCTCTTTCAAGATCATCTAGGTTGTTTTTTGGTTATAGGATCCCTTTAAAGTTTTTGAACACTTCCAATTTTACATTTTCACTTTGAGTGAAAGGTGAAACAAACTTCTCATATTGGTTAAAAGGATTTTTTTTTACCACGTGTTGTAATTCGTACACCGCGCCTTCTCTATGATAACTAAGATTTCTTTTGTTTTGTAGATTTCATACCCACCGAGCGATGAAGACGACAGCGACGATTCTGAAGGAGAAAATCAGGAACTTGCTCAGATTGACAAAGGTAAGGTTGATGTCGGAGGGTCAGTTAGTTTGAGGATGATGGGAGCTGTAGTTGCCAACATCTGGAGAAAAAAAGATGCGTGACCCAGATTTAGACTGTGTTGCTAATGTTGTAAGGAGACCTGGCAAATGCAAACAACCTAGAGCAGTGACGAGCAACCAGATTCTCTCCAAGAGTCTCATAGATTTATTCACCCTTCAAGTCTACCAAGAATAAAAATAACGAAGGACTGAAAAATGTAGACGAACCCCTTTGATGATAGAGAAGACCGCAATGCAGCGGGAAGACCTCTCTGGCATTCAAGTAGGGTGACCACATGTTCCGGATTGCCTGGGACAGTCACGGATTTTAAGTGTGTGTCCCTTGTCCTGGGCAGCCCCCTTCTGGGATAAGTCCCTAAGTGAAGACTCCAGAGCACAGAGTTCTAAACACTAGGAGAACTGCCCATTGCCTACTGTGACAGGAAGTGATGCTTCTGTTGGGCTACAAGAAAATGGCTTCCAGGCAAAGCTCAAAACGCAAGAACTGAGCCTTGATCTGGACATCAATCTGGAGCTGCAGTGCATTTTGTGTTGTACTGCTACTACTCTAAGGCTTTGGGCTTGATGTACATTTTCTTGTAGTCCTTCACAGTCAACACTTTCTGAACATCTCGTCCCAAGGCTTTGGGCTTGATGTACATTTTCTTGTAGTCCCTCACAGGCAACACTTTCTGTCAGAGCAGTCAATGGACAGTTCTCCGTCTAATGTTTAAAACTCTGTGGTGGCTCTTCTCTCTACAGTGTACCTGAATGGCAGAATTGAAATGTGGTCACTTAACATTCAAGCGCTTAAAAATTAGGTGTAATCAGTGTAGATATTTAGTTGTACCCTACGGTTTTCACCAGATTAGCACATTCTGAATACGACACTATGCATAGCTGGAAACTCTCCGGATTTGTCCCGGAGACTCTGGTTTTGACACTGCGTTACTGGGTCTCCGGGGCAGAGTCTGCCTCTCTGGATGTGGGGAATTTCTACTGAAACTCCGCCCACTTCTTCTGCTTCCCAGCTTGTTCCTCCCACTCCCCGCCCACTTCTCCTCCTTCCCCAGCCTATTCCTCCTACTTTATCTGTTACTTAAGCTCCACCCCATTTGTGATTAATCCCAACCCCTTTTTGGACATGAATCACATCATTTCTCTCCCCCCAGCGGCTCCACAGGACTCCCCTCTGGGGAGTCAACACGTAAAAGTTACCAGGTATGGCATTATTATTTGTGGAAGTGCCTGATTGCGGTTACAACAGGGAAGATACCTCTGGATTTAAAGGGGCCCATGAACCAAAGCACAGGTTCAGTAATTTAGGATCAAAACAATTGCACTTTGAATAACACAGGACACTCTCTCCCATTAAAATCTATGTAACATCCATGCATGGTTCCATTTTTTTAGCTTCAGACACAATAAACTAAATATTACATTGACGTCAATGTTTTCTGAAGCTTAGACCATTTGTCCTCAGCAGAAAAGGAATGAGTATTAACCCCTTGAGGGCCGGATGGGTGAGCAACGCATTGCTACGCTTGCACACCGCCAGAGGCGTAACTAGAAGCCACCGGGCCCTGGTGCAAGAAGTGCCAGAGCCCAGCCCCCACCAGATTGGCCCCCCTCGACCACATTGACCCCCTCCACAATGCCCCCATCTCTTACCTCCCTGGAGCTCCCGCGCGGTCCTTTTAGTATTGCAGAGCGCTGGGAGATGATGTCATGGAGATGATGTCATCTCCCAGCGCTCTGCATTACTAGAGTGCCGGAGGGAGATTGTGGGCACCAGGTGGAGGGGTCGCAGGGGGCGACTGGGCCCCTGGAGTGACAGGCCCGGTCGCAGGTGCGACCCCTATAGTTACACCACTGCACACCTCTCTGGCCCTCAATGGGTTAAATTCCTTGAATACTAGAGATGTTTTTACCAAATCCCAAATTCTGTAATCTGTAACTCACTGGGGCTAAATAAGTTCTTTTATCTAAAAACTGTAATATCAAGGGTTAACCCTTTAACCCTTTGAGTTCTCTCAAAGGGAACTCAAAGGGTTAAGGAGCAGAGAGTGTATAATGCATCGCTCCCCACACTGGTCCTTAAAGAAACACTAACACATCCTACTAGTATCACCCCCACCTTCCTTACTATAACCAGAAAATCCTAATGACCCTTATGAATTTTGCCCTTGATCCTTAATTCAAGAGATAACATCGTCAATCCATCCTTGAAGTCTTGTCCTTGGAGGCTGACATGACAGTTGCTGACATTTTTTTTTTGTTTTCTTTTATACTGAAGCAGCAGAGTGCATGAGCCTACATAAGACTACCATGTGCACTGGGCAGAGTCTGAGGTCCCACGGTCCTGTTAGCAACTGTTATGTCCGCCTCCACGGACACGACATCCAGGACTGATTGAATATGTTATCTCTGGAACTAAGGACCAAGGGCAAAATTCAGAGGGCCATTAGGATTTTCTGACAACAGTAAAATAGGTGTGAACTTATTATTCGGAGGTGTTAACATCCCTTTGAAGCAGGGTTGAGCAAATACTTTTTCTTAAAGGGATAGTAATGTTTCACAATAAAAGCAGCTCCAAATAATCTTCATAGTATATGGATCATGGAGAGTGTTATTTCAATACTGTCAGAGTTATAGTTCAAGAGTAATTGAATGATAAAGTATCCCCCTCCCGCCCCTTTTACTGATGTAACACTGCTCACCTCAGAGCAGCAAGACTGTCCGGATGGATCGCAGAGAGTGACAATCTTCAGTGATCATAAGGGAAAACCTGAAAAACCTGTCAAGGGGGCAGGGTTTTCATTATGATCACAGTAAGAAGATTGTCCCTTGCTGTGATCTGTCCAGTCCCAGGATCAGATTACACATCTGAGGGGAGGCAGCGTACAGTAGATAAAAGGGGTGGGAGGGGGATACTTTATCATTAAATTACTCTTGTACTACAACTCTGACAGTACTGAAATAACACTCACCATGGCCCAAATACTATAAAGATTAATTGAAGCTGCTGTTTTCGTGAAACATTACTAGCCCTTTAAGGGGCACATTTCATTACAAAGGGCAATAAAAGACATCTCATATATATATATATATATATATATATATATATATATATATATATAAATATATATAACGAGACCACTAACAGGACTGGTTTGAAGATCAATGTGCTGATTTATTGAATCAACGTTTCAGCCAAAACACAACCCCTGCTTATACCATTGCTCCACTAATAATACCCTTCCTGGATTGTAATAGAGAGTGAGATACGTGTGAGAGGTGACTTGTGATCATATCTGGGAATTTTCTTCTTTGCAGCCCCCTAGATGGCCACATGGACATGTCTAAATGATGCAAATCATGCCATAAAGTAGGTGGGGCTTGATTGGGTAGGCGGGGATTAATCAGGTTTGAGTGGAGGAGAGGTGGGGATTAATATTGGAATAGGTGGGAGGAGGGCAAGACAGGGTGGGAAGAATGTATTAGAAGTGGGCAGAGTTACCCAGGATCCTCACCAAAGCTGCAGAATCAGCCTCTGTCCCCGGGAACCCGTTAACTAACTCTAAAAAAACAAGTCTCTGGGGCAGATCCGGAGAATTTCCAGGTATGACTGGGAGTGAAAATGACAGTCGTTTCTGCCTGTTTACATTCTGTGAATTGATACTTTCACTCTTGCACAGAAACGTTATCAATTCTGGGTCTCTCTGCTCTTGAAGACTGAAACATTGTATTAGCATTTTGATAAAATGTATCACTCCTCCTTTGCATAGAAACCCAGAGGTGATATTTTTCTGTCTAGCTGTTCTGTTGTACATGTACAGCCAGGCAGATCTCTGGGCTAGGGAAAATAGGCAGGTGGGACATATTTTACCCACATCTGCTTTGAACTTTTAAAGGGATAGTAATGGGTTAAAAGAATAGAAAGTAATGTTGTAGATAATGCAAAAAGAAAGAGATAAGTACAAGTCCTATCTCTCAAACCTTTATGGTTTGAGAGATAGAATGTTTTAAAGTTCTCGTCTCCCTGCTGTCAGCTGTAAAGCGGACAGAAGGAGATTTGAGTCGGCCGACTTAAAGTGGCTCTTCAGCAGAGCTGAGATACCGAAATCTAAAAAGAACTACTTCATTGTAACGGTCTGCAAAGTGTGCCTGGTTTGCAGTGAAGTATTTCTTTTTAGATTTCAGCATCTCGGCTCTGCTGAAGAGCCGACTGACGGTCCCCGGACCAGGATCTCCTGCTGTCAGCTAGATGCTGATGTCAGGGAAAGGGGAGGGAGGGAGGTAGGGGACTTTAAAACGTTCTATTTCTCAAACCATAAAGGTTTGAGAGCTAGAACTTGCACTGATAGATTTCTTTTTGCATTATCTACAATATTACATTTTATACTTTTAAGCCATCACTAACTCTTTAAGGGCCAGAGGGGTATGCATGCAACACATTGAGATGCAATATGCTGCACACCCCTATGGTCCTTAAAGGGATAAACTTCTGAGACTCTGTAGACCAAAGTTTCTCAACCGCAGTCCTCAAATACCCCTAACAGTACAGGTTCTCTGAATTTACTTGCTTGAGTACAGGTGTGTGATAATGATCCTTCAATACGATTGGTATACTTGGGAACTTGCTTATCTTGAGCCCGTGGAGAAGGCTCATGTGCTGCCGACAAGACTATGTCAATGACGCGAGCCACGTCGCGTGGCTTAATCGGGTGGGCAGGGCTTATGTGAAATTGTGTCATGAAGTGGTTGGGAAGTGGGCAGAACAAGTTGGGAAGGAGGAGAAGGGAAGGGGAAGAGGGATGAACAGGGTGGGTAGGAGGATTAGTGAAGGGGAAGTGAGATGAACAGGACGGGAAGGAGGAGAAGTGGGAGTGAAGTGGGATGAACAGGGTGGGAAGGAAGAGAAGTGGGAGGGAAGTGGGATGAACAGGGTGGGAAGGAGGAGAAGCAAAGGGGAAGTGGAATGAACAGGGTGGGAAGGAGGAGAAGTGGGAGGAAGTGGGATGAACAGGGTGGGAAGGAGGAGAAGTAAAGGGGAAGTGGGATGAACAGGGTGGGAAGGAGGAGAAGTAAAGGGGAAGTGGGATGAACAGGGTGGGAAGGAGGAGAAGTGGGAGGAAGTGGGATGAACAGGGTGGGAAGGAGAAGAATCTCACTACTGCCGAAGAATCAGCATCTGTTACCAGAGACCGAGTAATTCAGTCTGAAAACTGGGTCTCTGGGGCAGATCTGGAGAGTCCCCAGGTATTTCGATTTGTTCACTTGTGCAAACTAAGGGGGGATCCTTATAATCCACTCTGTTAGGGGTACCTGGCGACTTTGGTTGGGAAACTCTACCATTAACTGATGTCTGGAAATAATGATGATGTTATGGACTGCTCATATATATGTGGTGGAACCCTTAGAGCTAATTCAAGTTCTATAAATTCTCTGGTTAATGATCTTTCTCATTTATTCTTGTCAGAAAGAAGACGAAATTGTATTTTGACCCCATTGGCTACAAACCAGCTGCAGAACCAGGAGAACCAGTGCTGTAAAGTGCGGGCACTCTTCCACTCCGCCCTGGACCGCCACAGCTCAGAGGAGGAGCTAGAGCGGATCAGTAGAGAGTTTGCCGCAGAGAAACGCAAGTGGTCTCAGGTCAGCAGACTAAGTTGCCATAGCGACAACACATCGTCCAGTGACGAGGAGGTGAAGAACTTGTGTGGAATGACCTTTAGGCCTGTGGAGCAGGCCGATGGTTTGCGTGGCACCTCCAGCCCAGTCCTGTTTAGTGCCTCCCCTCCTAAAAGACTGCAGCCCCTGGCCCGAAACCCAGCCTCACGCCCTCTTATATTTACTAGTATGGGATCCAGTTTTGACCAAGGCATGCCATATAAAAGACACAGACAAGGTTATGGAGACAAGACCAGCAGGCCCAGCTTGGACCTGGAAAAGATGCAACAGGTAAGCGTAAATTTACAAAATTAATTAGAGAAATGGGGGACTTGATGTATGAGGAACGGCTAGACAAATTTAGTTTATTTACTACTTTAGAGAAAAGATGACCAAGAGGAGATCTTATCAGAATAGGCAAGTATATAAGAGGTCAATACAAGTATCTCTCTGGTGCGCTATTCATTCCAAGACCTGATCAAATAACCAGGGGCCCCTCCTTGAGATTAGAGGAAAGGAGGTTTCAACTTCAGCAGAGGAAGGGTTTTTTTTACAGTAAGGTCTGTTAAATTGTAGAATTCCTTGCCTAAGGATGTGGTTATAGCAGATACAATAGATAAATTTAAGAGAATATTATATACATTTCTTTCAAAAGGGAACATACAGGGTTATACTATATATTAGTAGGCAGATCAGGAAGGTCTGATAAAGACTAAATTATTTGGCCACAGGAAAACTATATAATCTTCATGTCTCTGGGTTATAAGGCAAAGGTTGAACTTGATGGATTTTTTTGTCTATTTTTAACTTAATTTACTATGTTAGTATGATTCTGAATAGAGAGAAGAACAGTTGCAGGTATCTTTTAGGAAAGTTAAAGGTTTAAGTATTCAAAATGTATTATAGCTCAAAATAATTAATTTTTATGTTTGGAGAGCTTTACAGTCAACTGTTAGCCGTAGACTTCATAAAAATAAACAATATATATTTACCTTACTGCTGTGAGAAGGACAATTACTTTGGAAAATCATTGTTAACTCCTTAAGGATCAGAGGTTTTGCACACCCCTCTGGTCCTAACCCTTTAAGTGCTACACAATGGGTTGGATACCCACTGGCACGCAAACGGTTTCATAATAAAAGCATCTCTAATTAATAATCATAGTATTTGGACTTTGGAGAGTGTTATTTCAGTACTGTCAGAGTTGTAGTACAAGAGTAATTCAATGACAAAGTATCCCCCTCCCGCCCCTTTTACTGATGTAACACTGTTCAGCCAGAGCAGAAGGGAGGTGCCCAGGTAGACTGCAGAGAGGGACAATCTTCAATTAAGGTAAGGGAAAAACCTGAAAAACTTGTCAAGGGGGGCAGGGCTTTCATTGTTCTCATAGGAAGAAGATTGTCCCCTGCTGTTATCTGTCTGGTCTATGGACTGGATTCCACATCTGAGAAGAGATGGCTTACACTAGGTAAAAGGGGTAGGAGGGGAAACTTTGCTTGTGAATATCTCTCAAACCATAAAGGTTTGAGAGATAAGACTTATATCATTCTTCATGTTTTTTTAATGCCTACAAAATAAAATAAAGATAAAACGAAGTATTACTATCCCTTTAAGTGGTTAATTAGGCTTCATGCTCATTAGCCGGTAACTAGCAAGTCCCACAAGAACTATTTACAGAGAGGAGCTCTGAGCGAACATTTGTACTCCAGAAATATCGGAGAGGTTCTGATGGAAAGTGGAAGCTTTGTATTTTGACACTTTTATATCTTAAGCCATTATTTATCTCCACATGAGAAATACAGGATTGTCGTAGATATTTCTGGAATTTGTAGCCTCCTGGGGCAAAAGGAGGTCTTTTATCTGACAGCTGTACTACAGAACCAAGACAAGATGTCTTACAGGAATGGAATTCCAGACATACACATTAGCTTATCAAGAATGTATGTCTTGTGTCTTATCAGTGCCGATCTTGATATATAACAAGGTTAATTTCTTTACGCTTTGACAGATGTACAAAAGAATACCTTGAGTTTTATTCCAATTACATACACAATATGGAGCAGGAGTGTCACTACAGCTAATGAGGGTTCAGTGCATACTGGGAACTTCCAAAAAGAGGGGACCCTGAGATCACTGAAATATTAAGTGATAAAGTTCTCCATAACATAGATTCAAGGTGATATGTCCCCACTTGTTTTAACCCAGAGGTGCTGTAACAGTCCTGATGGATCCATTAATATGCAGCAACAAGAGATCTCAGTGCTCTGACTCACGCAAGACAAGCAGGACTTCCTCCTCTGACTTTCTGGTAGAAATTGCACCAATTTAGAGACTAAACAAGCAGTACATTGGTGCATATCATATGGTAGGAAACAATGGACTCTCTCACCCTGAGAATTGGGCCTTTCACCCTGAGACCAAGAGATCTGAGTCAAAACCCAGACTCTCCGGGTCTAACCATGTGCATACTAGGAAATCTCCAGTTCCGTCCCAGAGAAACCAGTTTTTGCAGTTAATTATTCGGTCTCCGGAGACCAAGGCTGATTCTTATGAAACTCTGCCCTCTTCTGCTACTCCCCAGCCCTTCCTACCCTGTTCTTCCAACTTCCCTACCATTTCTCTTCCTTCCAAACCCTGTTCCTCCCACTTCCCGCTCACTTCTTCTCCTTCCCAGCCTGTCCCTCCCACTTTCTGCCTACTTCTCCTCCTCCACATCGTGTTCTGCCCATTTCTCCTCCTTCCCACCCTGTTCCTCCCACTTACTGCCCACTTCTACTTCCCAGCACCTCCACATCCTGCCCACTTCTCCTCCTCCCCACCCTGTTCCTCCCACTTCCTGTCCACTTCTACTTCCCAGCACCTCCACATCCTGCCCACTTCTCCTCCTCCCCACCCTGTTCCTCCCACTTCCTGTCCACTTCTACTTCCCAGCACCTCCACATCCTGCCCACTTCTCCTCCTCCCCACCCTGTTCCTCCCACTTCCAACGCACTTTATGACACATTCCAGTAAGCCCCACTCCTTTGGGATGCAAATTGCATAGTTTATATCCTCCAGCGACACCGCATGAGCCCCCTCTGGGGAATCTAGAAGATAATTTTCCCAGGTATGACCACATGAGTTCCCAGGTGTGCTGCAGTTGTGATGGGACTCAGCATTCAATGGGCCCCCCCAGAACTCACTACTAAACCAAAATCCTGTAAAAGCCTTACACTGACTACAAAAAAGCACAAAGTATGGGCAGTTTATAAAGATGCAATTAATTAAACTAAAAGCTAACCTGTAACCATTAATATGCTGTGAGCACAGCAATGTTTGGTATGCTGGTGTGTTCCTCCATAGTTTTGGTGGGCAAGAAGCACAAGAGCCAAAGTCTGCTCACCACTGTTATATCTTGTTTGTATGTACTTTATGGGACCTTAAGGTATCTGACTCAGTGCAAATCTTTATTGTCCCCATGGCACAACTGGTTTGCACAATAATTGTCCAATTTTCATAGTTCATCAGCCTCACGATTAAGAACTGGAGATATCCTGGGTCAAACCAACCGCATCTTAGGGGTCAAATAGAAATTCCACAATTTTCCATTGATTTAAATGGGGTTCTTTGACATAATTGAATCTGAGAGAGATCTTCAAGGCATTACTTCAAAATGCATTAGAGACTTCTAGCATTAAAAGCCTCTGTAATTAAATTGGAATTTGGATATATTTTTCTTATGGTACAACTGGTTTGCCTCCAAATTGCTCTACTTTTTCTTAAAGGGATAGTAATATATTTATTAAAGTGGAGCTCTGAGTCTTCTTTATTCTTTTTTTAATAGTTAGCGCTATATTTCATTACTTACATATTTGTAGTTCAAGAGCTATTGAAGATGAAAGGATCCCCGCCCCTTTCCCTCCATCACTCTGCCTCTCAGTCTGATCTGGATGGAGAACGGTGAGGGACAATCTTCAGTAAACAAAAGGAAAATCCTGTCCTCCTTCCTCAAGGGGGCAGTGTTTTCCTTATATTTACTGAGTGAAGACTGTCCCATTGTGGCATCCATCCGGTCGCACAACCGGATTCCAGATTTGATGGGAGGCAAGACGGGGCAGGAAGGGGGTCCTTTCGGATTCAGAAACATAATCAATACAGTTTTACACATATTTACTATATAATCTAACTATTAAGGCTAACTTGTATAGGGGTGATGGATCCCCTTTAAGGATCAGTGGGGTGTGTAATGTGTTGCATTCTTCCCTGGTCCTTATGTGATTAAAGGAGCAGTAAACTTTTTTTATGAAAAAATATATATTGTAGGGATTTTCCTATTGAGTAAAATAACATTGCAGAGAGATTTACATTTCCAGAGTTATTACAGTTTAAACCCATGCTTTTTTACATTAGCAGTGCCCTCTAGTGGTCAAATTCTAATTAGATTTCCTGTTAGATTCTAATGGAGAGGAAAGTCAGACAAGTCATTGATATACAGTTCTCCATAGAATGTGATAGAAACTGCTGAGTCACTTCCTGTCAGTTAGGACTATCAGGAAGTAAACACAGTAAATTCACTTCCTGGTTATTTAAACTGCTATAATTTTTGAATAAACCATCTGACAACAGTGTGAGTGACCTTGTTTTATTCAGCAGAAAAAGCTCTATAAAATATGTGTTTTCATAAAAATAAGTTTACTGCTCCTTTAATATGTCGGCCTCAGTGGAAGGAAGATAGGAATCCACCAGTGCAGCTCTGCTGGTAGTTGACTTCAGCTCAAGCGTTTGCACTTTGGGGTGTGTACTAATGCAGAGGTGTCTACGTTTTTCAGTCGTGGGCCACGGGATCAAAAAGACATAAGTGTGAGAGCCGAAATATTTTTTTTTAATAATAAGGACAGTGAATTATAGCCTGTCAACTATTCAAAATTATCAGTACTATCAGACATCTATTCTTGAACTGCATAGTACTGCAGTACTGCCGGACGGGGGTTAGGTCTTACTGGCCTTTTATATCATGTGCGCTAGTTAATTAGGCATAAAAAAACATTTTTGAAAATCTCCACCCGTTGGAAGCCCCTGTACTAGAGCGTTGATTACTGTAGCGCATCCCAGCATGCACACTCTGCCTATCTTAACTATTTAAAGGGGAAATAACACCTACTAATAATCCTCCACACTTACCTTACTATGACCATAAAATCCTAATGGCCTTTAGGCAAATTGCCCTTGAGCCTTTCTTCAGTAGATAATATCTTCAATTAGTAATGGATGTTATGTCCATGGAGACGGACATGACAGTTCCTGACAGTTTTTTCCAAACTGAAGTAGGCAGAGGGCATAAGGTTACTTAACCCTTCAAAGACCAGAGGAATGTGGAATGCATTGCTAAAAAATAAACAAAGAAAACAGAAGGAGGGCGCTATAATGTGCGTCTGAAAGCCTTGTACTAGAAATATCGGTACTCACACTAATAGAACTCCGGTGAGGATCCTTCCATCCACCTGCATATAGCAACAGGGGAACGTAGCTCTCCCCTATCGATCTATCAAACAGGATCTGTAGCTAGACAAAATTGTATATATATTCAGTAAAAGTACATTTAACCCCTTAAGGACCAGCGGTCCCTGAGTGTGCTGTCCTTTAAGGACCAGATAGAAAACTTTGACTTGCAGTCCCACGTGACTGATCACGTGGGGCAGCGCGCCGAACGGGGAACTGAAAGAGATCGCTCCGGCCTTTGAGCGATCAACTTCAGTCCCCGGTATTATCCTGCAGGAGCGCGGCGAGTAAAAGTATGTGACGTACCAGGACCGTCACTGGTCCTTAAGTGCACTTAAGGACCAGCGTGACAGTCCTGCCACGTCAGTGGTCCTTAAGGGGTTAAAAATATAATGGCGGGGATTATTATGATTATTATTATTAAGAGGGATAGTAATGGCTTAAAAGAAGAAAAAGTAATGTTGTAGATAATGCAAAAAGAAATCAATTGATGCAAGTCCTATCTCTCAAAACTTTATGGTTTAAGAGAGAGAGCGTTTTAAAGTTCCCCTCTGCTGTAAAGCTGACAGAAGGAGATTTGTGTCAGCCGGGATACCGAAATCTAAAATACTTCATTGGAAAGGTCTACAAATTGTGCCTGGTTTGCTAGCTCACTTTGTAGACTGTTCTAATGAAGTAGTTCTTTTTAGATATCGGAATCTCTGCACTGCTGAAGAGCCACCTTACTGTCCCTGGACCAGGATCTCCTGCTGTCAGCTAGATGCTGACATCAGGGAAAGGGGAGGGGACTTTAAAATGTTCTCTGTCTCAAACTAAAAAGGTTTGAGATATAGGACTCGCAGCAATCAATGTCTTTTTGCCTTATCTACAATATTGCTTTTTATTCTTTTAAGCCATTACTATCACTTTAAAATGCCCCAGGATTTTCCTATTAACCCTTTCAGTGCCAGAGGGGTACAGAACACATTACAAAGTAATATATTCCGTACCACTCTGGCACTCAAAGGGTTAACTAATCCATACTACGGAGCCTGTGCGGGGCAGGTGTTCTGGTTGTTTGCATATGTTAACACGGCCAAATACTCTTCTAAATGTGGCCTGTACGTGACAGCCGGGTACATTACATATTGTAAACACTGAGTTTCTTCCAGTTTGCACAAGCTGCGTGCAGTTTTTATTGTAGGCGACATATGAGGCCATGAAGCCCAGGTCTGTCAGCAAAGTTAACCCTTTGTGGACCAGAGGTGGTACGCAAACACATTGTGCTGCGCCAATGCGTTGGACACCTCTTTGGCACTCAAAGGGTTAAAAGTGCGTTGTATACCTCTTTGGCACTCAAAGGGTTAAAAGTTTAAAGAAGAAGGTGAAGTGTCGTCCTATTTTTTAAAATGTTCCTTGCATGCAAAAATAAATAACTAAACAACCCATGAAATAGGGTGACCAGACCTCACCTTTAACTGTGGGCACATATGAAAAATGCTTCAGGGCTGTTTCGATTTCATTGCATTCCTGAAATATTCCTATTTCCTATGGTTCCCAGGTTAAAGGTGATGTCTGGTCAGCCTACCATGAAATTGTCTATGGACTATATGTATAAACAAGTGGAGCAAACCAACTGCACAAAGGGGGAAAATAAAAATGACCAACATTCCCATTGTTTTAAACACGGCTTTTAGCTAGGGTGAACACATTTCCATAAGGTCGTTCGGGGACACTGCGGGGATGAGAGCGGCATAGTACTTGTCCACGGATCTAGTGCAGCTATGTGGGAGGGGTCACTATACATCATTGGACATCAGTGCACAACCTGCTCTTTCTCTGGTGCACCACAGAGTTCTAACCACTAGAGGGAGAACTGTCCATTGACTGAAGTGACAGCAAGTGATGCCTGTGTTGGCTACAAGATAATCATAGCTGGGAACTCTCCGCTTTTGCCCCGGAGACTCCAGTTTTGACACTCCTCCGGTGGGAAATTTCTGATGAAACTCTGCCCACTTGTGCTCAATCCTACCCTGTTCCTCCCACTCCCCACTCTCCTCTCCTCCCTCCCCAGTCTCTTCAAGTGATTTTTTTGTTTTACAAGTCCCGCCCCCACTCACGATTAAGCCCCACCCATTTTATGATGTGAATCTCATCATTTCTCTCCCCTCATCAGCATCAGAGGGCTCTCCTCCGGGTAGCCACAATGAAGAAGTTTCCAGGTATGAAGATAATGTACATCACACCCAAAATCATAGACTATCATTACACTACAACACAATTGCACTAAATTCCCTGTTTGATGTCAGGATCAAGGCTCTGTTCTCCTACTAGTGTTTAGAGCACTGTGTGGAAGCCATTTTGTTGTAGCCCAGCAGAGGCATCACTTCCTGTCACAGAAGACAAAGGGCAGTTCTCCTTGTAGTGTTTAGAACTTTGTGCTCTGGAGTCCTCATTCCGGGACTTTGTATTGTCCCAAAAGGGGGCTGCCCTGAACATGGGATACACATTTAAAATCCAGGAATGTGCTGGTCAATCTGGGACACGGGGGGGTCACCCTACTTTTAAACCTTTAAATGCTAGAGAGGTCGCAATGCATTGGACACCTCTATAGCATTTAATGGTTTAAAAACTCCTTTCAACTCAATGGGAATTTTATTTGTCCTCTATGTTGCAGATGGATTGCTTGGGATTGCTCACTTTACCGCTGTACATATGTCCCTATGACTTAATCAGGCAGACGTGATGTATTGCATATATAGATACACACGTGAACTGTAGATTGACACAATCCAAGGTGATTGTCAGTAGCAGTAGCAAATGTTTGACAACATAACCATGATTAAACTAGATTGGATGCTTTTTGCATCTTGTATCTTATTTATTTTATTGACTTAAATTAACAGAAGCTTTTTATTTATATATATTTATATATATATATATATATATATATATATATATATATATATATACTAGCAACATGGGACGGCGTTGCCCGTCATGTTATGACCATTGGGCACATGTGTGTGAAATGCAGACACACTGATAAACACAGACATATGCAGCACACAGGCAGACACATACCATACATCCCAAGTGTCCCTCTTTAGGAGGACCAAATCCCTCTGTCCCTCTTTCCCACCCTGTTGTCCCTCTTTTTAGGAGGTCAGACTGTGTGCAGGGCTGGCTCCACCTATAGGCGAGGTAGGCGCCGGCCTAGGGCGCACACGTACTGGGGGCGGGGGCATGCAGCGGAGAAGAGCTGCGCCCACACACACCACGCCAGGAACCACAACACAGTCAGGTCTATGTTGCTACAGTGCTCCCTCATCTGGTCGGATCTTTAGTAATGCAGAGCATGCTGGGAGTCATGATCTCCTGCCTCGCTCTGCATTACTGAAGAGAAGACTGCGAGGGAGATACAGGTATGTGATGGGGGGCAAGTTGGAGCTGAGGGGGCATAGTGGAGCTGAGGGGGCAAGTTGGAGCAGATGTGGGGCAAAGTGGAGACGATGGGGGCAAGTTGGAGCTGTTAGGGGAAAGCTGGAGCTGAGGGGGCATAGTGGAGCTGGTGGGGGCAAGTTGGAGATGATGGGGGCAAGTTGGAGCTGATGAGGGTCAAAGTGGAGCTGATGAGGGTCAAAGTGGAGCTGATGGGGCAAGTTGGAGCTGTTAGGGGAAAGCTGGAGCTGAGGGGGCATAGTGGAGCTGGTGGGGGCAAGTTGGAGATGATGGGGGCAAGTTGGAGCTGATGAGGGTCAAAGTGGAGCTGATGAGGGTCAAAGTGGAGCTGAGGGGCGGCAAGTTGGAGCTGAGGGGGGGCAAGTGGAGCTGAGGGGGGGCAAAGTGGAGCTGGTGGGGCAAGTTGGAGCGGATGGGGGCAAGTTGGAGCTGCTGGGGGCATAGTGGAGCTGATAGTGGAAAGTTGGAGCTGAGAGGGCATAGTGGAGCTGGTGGGGGGCAAAGTGGAGCTGATGGGGGTAAGTTGGAGAGGATGGGGGGCAAAGTGGAGCTGATGGGGGTAAGTTGGAGCTGAGGGGGCAAAGTGGAGCTGAGGGGGCAAAATGGAGCTGGTGGGGGCACGTTGGAGCTGATGGGGGCAAGTTGGAGTTGATAGGGGCAAAGTGGAACTGGTGGGCCAAAGTGAAGCTGATAAGGGGCAAGTTGGAGCTGGTGGGGGGCATCTCTTACAGGCATCTCCAGAACAGGGGCAGAGTGGCTCAGGGGGCAGAGAGAGGACAATCATGAAAAGAGGTTGTGTATAAGTAGGCAGGGTATAAAGGGGTGGGACACAAGGGGCGGAGCGAAATGGGCGGCAAAATTAGGTTTTGCCTAGGGTGGCAAAAATCCTTGCAGCAGCCCTGACTGTGTGGTGTGTATTACTTTGCTCTACAGCAATAAAGCAATAAACTTCAGTATATGTGTTTATACATTAGTCTGTGCAAATTAAATACTTTGGTCTTGAACTAAATCATTTATTCAGTTACATAAATAACCAGTAATAGGTCATGAAATAACCTAAAAATTCTTACTAATGCCCCGCCCACCAGCCACACCCCCAATAATATCACCTAAAACTAAAGTGTCCCTCTTTGGCCCTGTGAAATGTTGGGAGGTATGCACATACACACAGTGAGCGGCAGAAACATGCAAAACACATGTGCACACAGACACACTGGAGATGCACACATGGACACACATATGTAACAGAGATGTACACACACAGACACGCAACACATATGAGCAGAAACACATGTGCTCATGAGTTGTGTACCCCTCTGGCACTCAAAGGGTTAAGGTATAGAGAGGCATGTCAGAGTTAAATAGCAGTGGGAAGTGTGTTCATACCTGGGAACACTGACTTGTGAAGTCCCTAGAGGGGACTGATGTGGTGCTGATGTGGAGAGACAAATGGGGCAATCTGGGTTAAAAGTGGGCGGGGCTTAATCGCGAGTAGGGGGCGGGGCTTAACATAAATGTGAAAAAGTGTTAGTAATAGGCTGGGGAAGGAGGAGAAGTGGGAGGGAAATGCAAGTTTACAGTGTGAGGGGTTTTAACACACTCCATGAGGGGTAAAACTTGATACAGAACCCTGTGGCAGTCAGTGGGTTAAGTGTGAATCTGATAGCTGTCTGTCCTGTGTCTTGCATGGCAAATGGTGACAGTGAAGAAGTAAATCAGCAATGAGGGCCTACCTTAACCCTTTGAGTGCCATTTTGTTCCCCTGGTGATGCAGCACCGTTCAGTGGCTTTACTACAGGTCCTGCTGAGGCCACTGGGAGTAAAGGTGAGTGACTGTGTGTCAGCCATCTTTCTTTCTGGCTTTGTGTGTGTGTATGGGTGTTTGGTGCTGTGTGAGTGGGGCATGAGTGTGTAATACCTGTGAACTTTTACTTGTGGAGTCCCTCATGTGGTGCTGATGTGGAGAGAGCAATGGGGCAATCTGGGTTAAAAGGGGGTGGGGCTTAATCGCGAGTAGGGGGCGGGGCTTAACATAAATGTGAAAAAGTGTTAGTAATAGGCTGGGGAAGGAGGAGAAGTGGGAGGGAAATGCAAGTTTACAGTGTGAGGGGTTTGAACACACTCCCTGAGGGGTAAAACTTGATACAGAACCCTGTGGCAGTCAGTGGGTTAAGTGTGAATCTGATGGCTGTCTGCCCTGTGTCTTGCATGGCAAATGATGACAGTGAAGAAATAATTGAGCAATGAGGACCTACCTTAACCCTTTGAGTGCAATTTTGTTCCTCTGGTGCTGCACTACAGGTCCTGCTGAGGCCTCTGGGAGTCAGGGTGAGTGACTGTGTGTGTGTGTCAGCCATATGTATTTCTGGCTTTGTGTGTGTATGTGGTGCTGTGTGTGTGAGTGGGGGCATGTCTGTTTGGTGCTGTGTAAGTGGGGCATGTGTGTGTGTTTGTGTGGTGCTGTGTGAGTGGGGCATGTGTGTGTGGTGGTCTGTGTGTGTGAGTGGGGCATGTGTGTTTGTCTGTGGTGTAGGAGCAAGTGGCGGCCATATTGTTTTTTTCTGACTTTGATAGTGGTGGGCGGGCTGCATAGTGGGGGCGGGCCGACTCCCTGCATGACTGAATCACCCAATAGGAGTAGTAACTCCTGCTTTATGCCTCCCCTGGGTGTGTTTTGGCAGGCACAAAGTCTTCTTTTATATATATAGATATATATGTACACTGTGTGCACAATTATTAGGCAAGTCAGTATTTTGACCATATCATCATTTTTATGCATATTTTCCAACTCCAAGCTGTGTCAACTTGAATGCTTATTGGATTTCCTCAGGCAAAATGGGCAGAAAAAGAGATAACAGACTCTGAAAAGTCAAAAAGAAGACCATGATTTTTATGCAGGACAATGCTCCACGTGCACCGAAGAACTCCAATGCGTGGCTAGCCAGTAAAGCGCTTAAAGATGATAAAATAATGACATGGCCCCCTTCCTCACCTGACCTAAACCCTATTGAGAACTTCTGGGTCCTTTTTAAATGGCAGATTTTACGCTGAAGGAAAACAGTGCACCCAGGGCTGGATTTATATCTCAGGATCATGTAGGCACAGACGTCTGAAGCGCCCCCACCCCATTGGCCAGGGTGGAAAGGAGGAGAAATGGGTGGGAAGTGAGAGGAACAAGGTGGAAGGAGGAGAAGTGGGTGGGAAGTGGGAGGAACAGGGTGGGAAGAAGGAGAAGTGGCAGAACAGGGTGGGAAGGAGGAGAAGTGGGTGTGAAGTGGGAGGAACAGGGTGGGAAGGAGAAGAAGTAGGTGGAAAGTGGGAGGAACAGGGTGGGAAGGAGGAGAAGTAGGTGGAAAGTGGGAGGAACAGGGTGGGAAGGAGGAGAAGTAGGTGGAAAGTGGGAGGAACAGGGTGGGAAGGAGGAGAAGGTGGGCAGAACAGGGTGGGGAGGGGGAGAAATGAGAGGGAACTGGGAGCAATAGGGTGAGAAGAGGAGAAGTTGGCAGGAAGTGGGTGGAACAGGGTGGGAAGAAGAAGTGGGCAGAAAAGGGTGGGAAGGAGGAGAAGTGGTGGGAAGTGGGAGGAACAGGGTGAGAAGGAGGAGAAGTGGTGGGAAGTGGGAGGAACAGGGTGGGAAGGAGGAGAAGTGGGAGGGAAGTGAGAGGAACAGGGTGAGAAGGAGGAACAGTGGGAGGGAAGTGGGAGGAACAGGGTGAGAAGGAGGAACAGTGGGAGGGAAGTGAGAGGAACAGGGTGAGACAGAGGAGAAGTGGGAGGGAAGTGAGAAGAACAGGATGAGAAGGAGGAGAAGTGGTGGGAAGTGGGAGGAACAGGGTGAGAAGGAGGAGAAGTGGTGGGAAGTGGGAGGAACAGGGTGGGAAGGAGGAGAAGTGGGAGGGAAGTGAGAGGAACAGGGTGAGAAGGAGGAACAGTGGGAGGGAAGTGGGAGGAACAGGGTGAGAAGGAGGAACAGTGGGAGGGAAGTGAGAGGAACAGGATGAGAAGGAGGAACAGTGGGAGGGAAGTGGGAGGAACAGGGTGAGAAGGAGGAACAGTGGGAGGGAAGTGGGAGGAACAGGGTGGGAAGGAGGAGAAGTGGGAGGGAAGTGAGAGGAACAGGGTGAGAAGGAGGAACAGTGGGAGGGAAGTGGGAGGAACAGGGTGAGAAGGAGGAACAGTGGGAGGGAAGTGGAAGGAACAGGGTGAGAAGGAGGAACAGTGGGAGGGAAGTGAGAGGAACAGGGTGAGACAGAGGAGAAGTGGGAGGGAAGTGAGAAGAACAGGATGAGAAGGAGGAGAAGTGGTGGGAAGTGGGAGGAACAGGGTGAGAAGGAGGAGAAGTGGTGGGAAGTGGGAGGAACAGGGTGGGAAGGAGGAGAAGTGGGAGGGAAGTGAGAGGAACAGGGTGAGAAGGAGGAACAGTGGGAGGAACAGGGTGAGAAGGAGGAACAGTGGGAGGGAAGTGGGAGGAACAGGGTGAGAAGGAGGAACAGTGGGAGGGAAGTGAGAGGAACAGGATGAGAAGGAGGAACAGTGGGAGGTAAGTGAGAGGAACAGGATGAGAAGGAGGAGCAGTGGGAGGGAAGTGAGAGGAACAGGGCGAGAAGGAGGAGAAATGGGAGGGAAGTGAGAAGAACAGGATGAGAAGGAGGAAAAGTGGTGGGAAGTGGGAGGAACAGTGTGGGAAGGAGGAGAAGTTGGAGGGAAGTGAGAGGAACAGGGTGGGAAGGAGGAGAAGTGGGAGGGAAGTGGGAGGAACAGGGTGAGAAGGAGGAACAGTGGGAGGAACAGGATGAGAAGGAAGAACAGTGGGAGGGAAGTGGGAGGATCAGGATGAGAAGGACAAGTGGACAGTTTCAGAAGAAATTCACCAGCGCCAGAGAATCAGCCTCTGTCCCCGAAGAGCCGGTAATTAACTGTAAAAACTGGAGTCTTGGGGGCAGATATGGAGAGTTCCCAGGTATGCTGAGGAAACCCCACCAGTACGTAAAGGGTTAGCGAGTCAACATACAATAGTGTAATTGGATATGTAATCTGAGGCTGCCCGGCTCTGCTAAGATTAGATTCCCCAACAACTAAACCAAAAAAACTGAAAAACCGCTAAAATGGTTGAAAACCAAAAAGCACAAGATATAGGTAGTTTAACCCTTTGAGTACCAGGAGGTATCAATGAGTAGGATACCTCTCTGGCACTCAAAGGGTTAACATATTAAAGAAACTAAACAGGTCCACTTTAAATGCACTGTGTCCCTTTGGTGGACTTGAGACGTCATGAGCAACTCTAGGGGTGAATCTGGTTGCCTGTCATTGTTCTGCTGTCGTACCCTGCTGCCTCCTGTGAGGTTTGAATTACTCTCCAGGCTTCTGAACATTAAATGTGTTAATATTTAATCACAGTTGTGGCTGCAACTACACTTGTTCTCATTTTCAGACTCCATTAGTCCGGGGTGGAATTTCAGTAGCTATTACAAGTTGAAGGGTGGGACCAACACGACTCCTAGGGTTACCAGGTAAAACTCAAAGGAGAAGTAACACCTGGTAATAATAATTCTCCACTTACAGTACTATCGGCAGAAAATCCTAATGTCCCCTATGGATTTTATACTTGTGCCTTTTATTCAAAAGTTATCATCTTCAATGAGTTCTGGATATCATATCCATGGAAGCAATGTCAATTGCTAGCAGGACTGCAGACACAAACTCACCACCACACACGGTAATCTTAACACTCATCAATGCAATGCGCATATCTCAGGTCTTTAAAGGGTTAAGTAATCTTATACACTGCCAGCAACTGTAATGCCCGCCTCCACAGGACTTCACAATCATCCTACTGAGGGGGCATGTAACATATGGTAAATACCTGAGAACTTTTTGTTGTGGACTCTCAGTAGAGGGGAGTCCTGTGGTGCCACTGGTGGAGATCAATGACGTGATTCATATCAAATAGAGGTGGGACTTAATCATGACTGGGGGCAGGACTTAGACAACTAAAAAAGTATGATGAATCAGCTGGGGAAGGAGGAGAATTGGGGGGGAGTGGGAGGAAAAGACTGGAAAGGAGCAGAAGTGGGTAGCGTTTGATTAGAAACTTCCCAAATCCGGAGAATCAGCCTCTGCCCCGGAGACCCGATAATTAGCTTCAAAAGCTGGAGTCTCCAGGAGTCCGGAGAGCTCCCAGGTATGAATATTGCTTCAGAATGAGAAGCACACCCCCTACAGTCATTAAAGGGTTAAACAGGTTAAAGCACTCTCCCTGCTTCAGACTGAAACATCTGCCAACAGCTGTCATGTCCGCCTCCATGCGAATGAAATCCAGGATGACAACAGATGTTATCTCTTGAACAAAGATACAAGGGCCAGGTTCATAGGGGCCATTAGAATTTTATGGATACAGTAAGGTAATTGGGGGTCATTATTAATTGTTAAATCTCCTTTGATACAGGAATCAAGAAGCTGGCAATCCAGTTTAATCATGATTATTTTGTCAAACTTTGCTCTTGGTGATATATTCCCCAAGCTACTGACAATCACCTTGGAATGTGTCAATATGAACCTCACGTGTGTATATGTATATGCAGTACAGCATGTCTGCCCGATTGAGTCATAGGAATTTCCATTAAGTTAAATGGTGCTTTAAACATGTTTGGATTCTCAAGAGGTCTTAAGTTGTGAAGCAATACACTGGAGACCTCTCTAGCATTCAAGGGGATAAAAACCTAATTTAAATCAAAGGAAATGTTAATTTGTACCCTATGTTTCAGCTGGTTTGATCCAAAATCATACGCCCCATGTGTCCTTCTTTAGGAGATATTAGGGGTCCATACCTCCCAAGTGTCCCTCTTTAGGAGATATTAGGGGTCCATACCTCCCAAGTGTCCATACCTCTCAAGTGTCCCTCTGTAGGAGATTTTTGGGGCCCATACGCTCCGTGTCCCTCTTTAGGAGATATTAGAGCCCATACCTCCCATGTGTCCCTCTTTAGGAGATATTAGAGATCCAAAGCTACCCTCTTTAGGAGAAATTAGGGGTCCATACCTCCCAAGTGTCCCCCTTTAGGGGATATTAGGGGTCCATACCTCCCAAGGTTCTTTTTTAGGAGATTTTAGGAGCCCATACCTCCCAAGTGTCCGTACCTCTCAAGTGTCCCTCTGTAGGAGATTTTTGGGGCCAATGCCCTCCGTGTCCCTCTTTAGGAGATATTAGGGCCCATACCTCCCATGTGTCCCTCTTTAGGAGATATTAGAGATTCATATCTGCCTTCTTTAGAGATATTAGGGTCTATACCTCCAATGTGTCCTTCTTTAGGCGATATAAGGGGTCCATACCTCGTAAGTATCTCTGTTTAGGAATCATTAGGAGGTATGGACCCCTAAGTGTCCCTCTTTAGGAAATATTAGGGGTCCATACCTCCCAATTCTTTAGGAGATATATGGGTCCATACCTCCCAAGTGTCCCTCTTTAGGAGGGACAGTCTCTCTTTGAGACCCAAATCCCTCTGTCACTCTTTCCCACCCTGGTGTTCGTGTGTTTAGGAGATCAGACTGTATGGTGTGTATATAAGTGTATCACATTGCTCCACAGCAATAAAACTCACATTAATATTTGTTTAAACTTCACTATATGTGTTTATACATTAGTCCGTGTAAATAAAATACTTTGGATTTGCTCTAAATTATTTATTCAGTTAAACAAAGAGGTGTCAGTAAGTCACAAAGTAACCCTAAAATTCTCATTGATGCTCACCTACCAGCCACGCGTCCAGTAACCACTAAAACAAAACTGTGTGTAAAATTGCTCTGTTTTTGGTACCCTTTGTTCCAAACTGTCCTTATCATTGTCAATAAGAAAGTGTATGGAAGGGCACTCATTGTAGAACTGCTTCAGGAATGTCACAAAGAGTGAAATGAAACCTCCCCCCATCTCCCTGCACCATGTTTATGTTCTAAAAAAATGACTAATGGTTGTAGCAGCACCCATATTGAGGCAAATAAACACATCTCTGTCACTGAAGTATTTTGGCTCTATAAACAGTATTTTGCTCTGGGCTGGCGCGTGATTACATTGAAAGAACCAGGAAGTAAACCATGTCACAGGGTTCTTGAAAGATTTCATCATTAGAAGTGGTGTTTTATTTTTACATAATGAGGAAAAGAACAGGTTTAGTCTAGCTGCCTGATAGCAGTATAGTTCTCCGAGATATAGGACACACAACCATGTTGGCCTTAACTCTTTGCGTGCCAAAAAGGTTAAAGGAGCAGTAAACATTTTTTTTCTGAAAACACATATTTAGGGTTGCCCCCAGCCGGTATTTTACCGGCAGGCTGGTAAAAAATTGGCTTCTGTCTAGGGTTACCACCCAGCCGGTATTTTACCGTCAGGCCGGTAAAAAATTGGCTTCTGTCCAATGTTAAGTCAATGGAGGGAATGCCATGGCCGGTATTTTTGTGAAGAAAAGATGGCAACCCTACTTCTGTCCAATGTTAAGTCAATGGAGGGAATGCCATGGCCGGTATTTTTTTTAAGAAAAGGTGGCAACCCTACACATATTTTATAGAGCATTTCCTGCTGAATAAAACAAGGTCACTCCCACTGCTGTCAGATGTTTTATTCAATATTTATATCAGTTCAAGTAAACAGGAAGTGAATATACTGTGCGTTACTTCCTGATAGCTCTGACAGGAAGTAACTCAGCAGTTTCTTTCACATTCTACTGAGAACTGCATATCTCTGACTTTCCTCTCCATTAGAATCTAACAGAAAAACTAATTAGAATGGGTTTACTTTTCAGATATCGCATTCTATATATCACGCTGCTTTGTGTTGCATTCAGCAGGTCACAGTGTTCAAAGGGCGGTCATGACAATCTCGCATTGCATATCAGCACGAGATGGTCATGCCGTGCCTTTAAACAGCGCGATCTGTCAATGTAGTAGTATTGCAATTGCCCCGTTGCGATTACTATGTACTGGAGCAAAAGTAGTAATCGCAACGGGACAAACCGCTTTTTCAATCCTCCGATTTTATATGCTAACCACCAGCAAGCACCTTCACCTCATCCAATCACCCTGTACAAAGAAAGGATCCACCTCCAAAACTAAAATACCCCCATGAACTGTCAAATACAAATTGTCCACCTCTCATATGTATCAAATCAGCAGCATTGGAGATACATGACTGCGTCCCTCATACCCCAACAAGTATTCAAAAAACAACCATTTTCCAGAAGACCCAATAGACAACACCATTTTACTTTCACAGAATAAACATGATTTTGCTTGTTGTCTCCTGTGAACACTGCGACCTGCTGAATGCGACACAAAGCAGTGTGATATATAGAATGCAATATTTGAAAAGGATACCATTAGAATGTGGGTTTAAACTGTAATAATATAAAATATAAATCTCTCGGCAGTGGGAGTACCCTTATTTTACTCAGTAGAAAAATCCCTACAATATATATTTTTTCATACAGGAAGTCTACTGCTCCTTTAAGCTTTTGAATGTCAGAGGCGTATACAATGCATTGCAAAGCAATGCGCTGAATAACCCTCTGGCACTCAAAGGGTTAATGTGACACCGAGTACTAAGGAAAAGTGTTGCGATTCTACTGCAAAGAAGCTGTACCGTAAGGAATAAATAAAACAGATACTTTAACCCCTTAAATACCAGAGAGGTCTCCAACGCATTGCATTCTAGCATTCAAGAGGTTCAAAACGCGTTTCAATCTATGGGAATCTTTATTTGTTCCTGATGATGTCGCTGGCTTGCACCAGAATTGCACCAGTTTCTTAGTAAATCAGCTTCACTGTCTCAGCGCCGTGTCTTGGGAAGGGGTACACTCTTATACAAAAAACACATGGAACAGCTTAACCCCTTAAGGACCATTGCCATGCCAGGACCGTCATGGCATGGAGTTTAGGGCTCCCGGTGCGGCTGCACGCCGCTCCGGAAGCCCTGAACCGGAAGCCATAATAAATAAAAAATGCCCCGTGGTCTGCAAGTGCCGGCTGCACGGGATCGCGCTGGTCCTTAAGGGGTTAAAGCGGAACTATCACCCAAAATAAAGTTACCCCCAGATAATTATGCGTATAACGATAAGAGTATCCATACTAATATTATCCCTAATAAGTCCAGAGTTATTGATAAACCCAACTCATTCTGAGACGCTCAGACAGGCATCAGTGCAGACAACTTGCCAAAGAGACATCTGTGCGCCTGAGCTGTCCATCCCGGTCTCCTCTAGGGGGCATTGCATTGTACCTTAAGGCACAGGAAGGGACTGATGGTGCAGCCTTGCAGATGCCTCTACAGCAAGCTGCTTGCCTGTCCGTCTCAGAACGAGTTGGATTTCTGTATAACGGTGGACTTATTAGTATGAATATGCTTATCATTATGTGCATAATTATTTGGGGAAAACTTTATTTTGGGTGATAGTTACGCTTTAATGGGTGCAAAGAAAGGCCACAGCTTTATTTAAGATGCCAATAACAAAAATGACTTCAATATAAACATAGCCTTCGCCAGCTCATGATAATCGTCAGCCATTGTTGATCCACTGCGGGATGAAGACCTCCTCAGTGAGCCTCCAACACCTTCGGTCCTGTGCCTTTTGTTGACACTGTGTACCAACAAATTTGGTAATTTCATCTACCCATCTTGTCTTCTTCTTGGGCGCTTAGCATTGAGTGGAATCCATCCCAAAATTAATTTGATCCATCTGCCATCAGGTCTTCTTGCTATGTGGCCTGCCCATTTCCATTTCAGGTGTTTTAGCAGAGGCGTAACTAGAAGCCACCGGGCCCTGGTGCAAGAATTGCCATGCCCCCCCGACCACATTGGCCCCCTCAACCACAATGGCCACCTCCACATTGCCCCCCAATCTTCAAATTGCCCCTTCCACATTGCTCCTCAGTCTCCACATTGCCCCTTCATCTCCACAATGCCCCCAAATCTCCAAATTGCCCCTTCCTTAATGCCCCCTTCATCTCCACAATGCCTTTTCCATAATGCCCCCTTCATCTTCACAATGTCCCCTTCATCTCCACAATGCCCCCTTCATCTCCACAATGCCCCTTCCACAATGCCCCCTTCATCTCCACAATGACCTTTCCACAATCCCCCCCTTCATCTCTGCAATGCCCCTTCCACAATGCCCCCTTCATATCCACAATGCCCCTTCCACAATGTCCCATTCATCTCCACATTTCCTCTTCCACAATGCCCCCATCTCCACAATCCCCCTTCAGCTCCACATTTCCCCTTCCACAATGCCCCCTTCATCTCCACATTTCCCCTTCCACAATGCCCCCTTCATCTCCACATTTCCCCTTCCACAATGCCCCTTCAGCTCCACATTTCCCCTTCCACAATAACCCCATCTCCACATTTCTCCTTCCACAATACCCCTACCTCCAGTCCCTGGTGGTCTAGCGGTGTGGCTTGACAGATCTGTGCCTCCTTCGGTACAGATCTCTAGAACTGAAGCTCCCGCGCACCTCTCTAGTAATGCAGAGGCTGGGAGATGATGTCATCTCTAACAGCTCTGTATTACTAGCACGGCACGCTGGTGGCCATTGTGGGAGATCAGCTAAGCTACAGACAGAGTTGCTGCGGGCGAGGGGGTCGCAGGGGGCGGCGGGGCCCCTGGAGTGACGGGCCCGGTCGCAGGTACGACCCCTGAGGGCCCTATTGTTACGCCACTGTGTTTTAGTCTTTCAATGATGTCAAAGACCTTTGTTTGCTGACAAACCCATGCATGCATTTTTCGGTCTCTGTGTAAGCTTAAGTTTTTGTATGGCTTTGGCATTCATTATCCATGTTTCATAGCCATACCTGGGAGGACACATTGGTCAAAAACCTTATGCTTGAGGCAGAGTTGTAAATTTGTCACTCCACTACAGGATGAAGGCCTCCTCAAGCAAGTTTCCAACAGCTTTAGTCTTGTGCCCCTGCGTGGAGGGGCACTGTGGGACTTGTAGACCTGCAGCACTCAAAGTGTTGCTCACCTTTCCTGCAGGTATTCTGTCTTCAGACTACCATGTATTAAGAAGAAGCCTTGGTGGGCAACTGCTGAGGTAAGAACTTGTAGCCAAGATTTCCCCCCAGGGCTTAAGGTTCAGAAAAAGCACCTGGATACTGAGCTAGCCACATCTAAGGGCAGTGTCAGTTATGGTAATCTGCCTAATGGTGGTATTCCATATCTAACAGAAAAATAAAAAAATAGCTAAAACTATAGCAGTACTGTTCTCTTGCCTGTGTTCTGTTCTCTTGCCAAGGAACAAATCTTACTGGAGATGATTGGCTAGCTGCAGCCAAGGAGGGAAGGTAGGCTCCACCCCCTGCATTCACTTCTAGAATTGTTCCTGCCTACTTAAAGGGGTGGATCGCCTACCCAAAGTTACCAGTAACCTGTACTGGACGAGAAAGATATATATATAAATAACAAAGATGCATCCATTGTCAATCCACTTTAGTCTTGTGCATTTTGTTGCCACTGTAAGGAAAATGCTAGCACTAACATACACAGACCTCTCCCTAGTTGAAAGGCAAATAGCACAGCTGTAGAAGCAAAGCAAAGGTACTTGTTTGATGCAGAAATGTTGACTACCGTCCTCAATAAATTCACTTGAGAGAGAAATACTTGTGAGTGGCATGCTTGCTTTGATTAAATTCTATGAGTTTACTTTTCCACATGGTTACCCAGTAAAGCTACAGACTTCTGCCAATGAAGGCCTTGGTTGAAGCCATGATGATAGAACTGCAAACTTTGTTTCCATCGCCAGGTCTTCACAACTGTTTGTTGTTTTCACTTTCTCACTGTTACCTTACTGATGTCCACGTAGATTCTCCTTAACCCTTTGAGTGCAAGAGGGGTACGCAACACATTGCTTTGCAATATGGTGCATATGTACCCCCTCTTGCACTCAAAGTGTTAAGTGGGCGAAACATCTGGAAGTCACATGGTGTAGAACCTGGAAGTCACATGGTGTAGAACCTGGAATGTATGGTGGGTGTGGCAAGATGGTGAGACTGAGCTTCTCAATCGCTTCCATTACGCAGTGCTTACATCAACACATTTGCTACTGTAAACAACCTGCATTTGTTGATGAATATTGTTCAGTGAGACTCTTTCTGTGGTAAAAAATGTGATTACAGTATGTCTGTTAAATTGCAATGAATAGTAATTGTAAGAAAATTCCATTTGAATTACAATGGGAAAACAGTTCACTGTAACGACTTTCCAATAACTGAAATAAGAAATGAGTCAGAGAACATGTAAAAACTTACTTTTTCATGCTTCGGCTAACTGGCATTACTTTTCGATCAACCACCTTAGATAATATGGCAAAACCTATGCTGATATCTATCATGGTAATGCCTATCAGGAGGTCAATCCCATCCGTTACAGTGGCCCTGCCAAGGAATTTGGGCACGCATTGTGAGCCACAGCTTTTCAGCAGGGAAGCTGAACGAGGTTCTGGAAACGGACCCCAGGTTCTCCCTCACAGGTCCTGTGACACACACTGAATTGACTTACTATTGAAATGGCGCTGGTAATAGCACTCCTTAAAACAGAAATTTAAAATGGAGTTGGAGTGAAAAGGGCGCAATTATGTCACCTTTAAAATGTCTTCCCTTATCATGCCCCAAGTCGGACCATTGCATGACCCTAACCTAAGTACCCTACCCTAAGTACCCAAACGGCTCCAAGCAATGCCTCCTATAGCAGACTGGGACTGACAGCGCAAACGCACAGACGTCACTATGGAAAGATGTCTGCGCGGTTTCCTGCCTGTCATTCCCGGAGCAGTGTACAAATCTCATGAACGCGGTAATAATTCTGGCGAGTGGCGCTACTGAGCAGCTAGTTGCCAGATGGGTAATTATTTGGGGTCATGTTGCTAAGGGGTGGTAGTTCCGCTTTAAATCACAGTGTAAATACACCAAACTGCAGCACATGCAAGTCTGGGATGCATGAAACGCAAGCAGAGCAACAGATCTCCTATTCTGTTCAGCTCCTCTGCTCTCCCTGATTATTCATACATTCTTATGTGTGTTTATGAATGAACAAGCATTTTTTCATGCCTAACATAAGCTATTGGGAAGGAAATACCAGACAAAAATGCACAAGCATGGCTTTAATTGTGCTGTATGTTTATGCATAAAGTGATTGAGTAGGAGTTTGTTTACTCTCCAATGACTAATATGATATATTAGTATGTGACATGACATTCAATATGTTACATAATAAAGGAATTTCTGTATGGTCTATGATTAAGTGTGGATCTCTGCCAGGTAAAACGCGTAAGACCTTTATACTCCTGCATATTGATGTTTGGTGTGTCTGAATAAAGATAGATTTATATATTTCAAATTGACAACATAAAGGGATTTAATAATACAATTGTGCTCTGTACGCGTGTCATGGATTTTGATGAACACTCAGACCAGCTTGGTAAGGTTTAAATGACTTTATTGAGATAAAGATCACACACGTAGTTAGGCCTTTGGGCCCACACAAACAGAACATAAATATATACAGGTAGATGAAGTAATAGCAAGCCAGTAATAGAAATATATGTATGAATGATAACAATCACTGGCAACGGAGGTTCTGGCTTGAACAGAACAGGCAGCAGGCAACACAGTCTGAGAACTGACCACAGGACCTTGGTGACAGATGGTCCAGGAGGAGATGACTGGCACAACCCAGATGCCTAGGAGGCACAGAACCCAAAGGAGTGAGGCAACACTACTGGCACAACCCAGACGCCTGGGAGGCACAGAACCCAGAGGAGCGAGGCAACACTACTGGCACAACCCAGACGCCTGGGAGGCACAGAACCCAGAGGAGCGAGGCAACACTACTGGCACAACCCAGACGCCTGGGAGGCACAGATCCCAGAGGAGCGAGGCAACACTACTGGCACAACCCAGACGCCTGGGAGGCACATAGCCCAGAGGAGCGAGGCAACACTACTGGCACAACCCAGATGCTTGGGAGGCACAGAACCCAAAGGAGCAAGGCAACACTGAGTGACCCTGGCACTGGATGCCGATAGACTGAGACAACTCTCATAAGCAAGCCCTAGAACGCTAGGGGTGGATCGTAATACAGTGTAAATATATATAAGACATATATATATGTAGGCAACCAGTGTCCCCTGAGGATGGTAGCAACGCAACGCTGGCTCTTGAGCCCAAGGCTACTGCAGAGTGGAATATGCACAACCCTACCTGGACTGTCCAGGCACGCAAAGGGTCAATAGGTAACGCCCTGTGATATACTGCAACTCCCAAAGGGAGTGAGCCCAGCGCTGTAAGGGAGGTGGACACAGAGATCAGTGTAACACAGTCAGTGCTATGAACACTGTACCGGTACTTCGCGTGTGCACACCGCCAGCGGCGGTAAAGAGAGTAGCTACAGCACGAATGCTTAGCTAATGGTCGACAGAATAAAAGAGCCACACGGTGCAACCGACTAGCGTAACGGCATAGCCACAGCAAGTCTAACTGGAGCAAATGGAGGCAACCAAGCGGCAGGCTAGATACGGATGGCAACAGAGTGTCAATATGCTAGACACAGACGGTAACGGAATAGATACACAGTCAGGTATGGTCAGTAGTGGAGCGGGTTCTCAGCCAGATACTATCAGCAACGGAGCGGGTTCTCAGCCAGATACTATCAGCAACGGAGCGGGTTCTCAGCCAGATACGGTCAGCTACAGAGCGGGTTCTCAGCCAGGAACAGTCAGTAATGGAAGCGGGTCCTCAGCCAGATATGGTCAGCAACGGAGCGGGTTCTCAGCCAGATATAGTCAGCAATGGAGCGGGTTCTCAGCCAGATACGGTCAGCTACGGAGTGGGTTCTCAGCCAGGAACAGTCAGTAATGGAAGCGGGTCCACAGCCAGATACGGTCTGCAACGGAGCGGGTTCTCAGCCAGATACAGTCAGCAACGGAGCAACAGCAGTACAGCAAACTCAGGAACGTCGCCAGACAGGCCAGGTCATACATGATCAGCAATAACGGAGCAAAAGTCAGGAACTAGTACACCACGAAAGGGCACCATAGTGTAGACATGACAGAGGTTATAAAGGCTATCACTGGGCAGCAACAAAGATACTGGTCAATCAGAATTGAGATATGGAAATAGAAGAATCAGAATATGTCCGCCTGCAGCCAGGAGCACGGGCACCGTGATAACGCTGTGCTGGAACTGATCTCATAGTGCTACACCTATCTATTGACAATTTACTAAACTATGCAGATCCAGAAGTGCCATACATTGCCTACCAGTGTTCTATAAGGCCCCTTTCACACAGGTGACATCAACGCAGTCATGCAGCTGTATTTATAATGTTAGACTACAGTGTTCTTCACACAGGGGACTATCATCATGCGTGACCGGACCAAAGTCCAGCATCCTGAATCCTTACTGAGTTCATACAGGAAATCAGTAAGGAAAGACTACATTGAGGCCCATGGTTTTTGCTCATAGCAACCTCCAATGAATGGCTCACCAATGTGCGTGCCTGCCCATAACATTGCCTGTTGTTCACCTGGGCTGGCTGTCCAGATCAGAAATGGAACACAGGAGAAGGTAAGTGCATACTTCCCAAGTGTCCCTCTTTTTGAACCAAATCCCTCTGTCCCTCTTTCCTACCGTGATGTCCCTCTTTTTACGAAATCTGACTGTGTGGTATGTATATTAGTGTATTAAATTGTTTCCCAGCAATACAACTCACATTAATGTTTGTATATACTTCAGTACATGCTTAGTCTGTGTGATTAAAACACTTTGGTCTTGTTCTAAAGCGTTTATTCAGCTACACAAAGATGTTTCAATAGGTCATGAAATAACCTAAAAATACTCGTTACTGCCCCACCCACCAGCCATGCCCCCAGCAACACCACCTAAAACACAAGTGTCCCTCTTTGGCCACTTGAAATGTTGGGAGGTGTGTAAGTGTGAAACGATATGCACATCCCTCCCAACATTTCATATGGCCAAAGAGGGACACTTGTTTTGCGTGGAGTTGCTAGGGTTATGGCTTGTGGATGGGGCTTTACTGAGAATTTTTAGGTTATTTCATGAGCTACTGACACCTCTTTGTGTAACTGGATAAATGGTTTAGAGCAAGACCAAAGTATTTTATTTACACAGATAATTTATATAGACATATAGTGACGTTTATACAAATATTAATGTGAGTTTTATTGCTGTGGAGCAATGTGATACACTTATATACACACCACACAGTCTGATCTCCTAAACACAGGAACACCAGAGTGATACACTTCTATACACACCACACAGTCTGATCTCCTAAACAAAGGGACACCAGGGCGATACACTTCTATACACACCACACAGTATGTTCTCTTAAACACAGGGACACCAGGGTGATACACTTCTATAAACACCACACAGTCTGATCTCCTACACACAGGGACACCAGGGTGATACACTTATATACACACACCATACAGTCTGATCTCCTACACACAGGGACACCAGGGTGATACACTTATATACACACACCACACAGTCTGATCTCCTAAACACAGGGACACCGGGGTGATACACTTATACACACCGCACAGTCTGATCTCCTAAACACAGGGACACCAGGGTGATACACTTCTATTCACACCACACAGTCTGATCTCCTAAACACATGGACACCAGGGTGATACACTTATATACACACCACACAGTCTGATCTCCTAAACACAGGGACACCAGGGTGATACACTTATATACACACACCATACAGTCTGATCTCCTACACACAGGGACACCAGGGTGATACACTTATATACACACACCACACAGTCTGATCTCCTAAACACAGGGACACCAGGGTGATACACTTATATACACACCACACAGTCTGATCTCCTAAATACAGGGACACCAGGGTGATACACTTCTATACACACCACACAGACTGATCTCCTAAACACAGGGACACCGGGGTGATACACTTCTATACACACACCACACAGCCTGATCTCCTAAACACAGGGACACCAGGGTGATACACTTATATACACACCACACAGTCTGATTTCCTAAACACAGGGACACCAGGGTAATACACTTATATACACACCACACAGTCTGATCTCCTAAACACAGGGACACCAGGGTGGGTAAGAGGGACAGAGGGATGTGGGTCTCAAAGAGGGGCACTTGGGAGGTATGTATGGGTGATAGAAGTGTATCAGGAGACTGCTACAGGTTTGCTGCCCATGTGATAGAGCCCTGTACCATGTGACTCAATCTCTTGTTCTTTTTACCAGTGAAAGTGTCTGTTATCTGAAGTGCACTTTACAGTACGACTAATGTTTGCTCTTCTGCGGTCACATTTTTTCAGAGCTATTGAACAAGCTATAACAGCTCATGCTCTTGGTATAATTCAAGTGATAGCCAAACATAATTTTTTAAATATGTTTTAACCACTTGAATGCTGGAGAAGACTCTGGTACATTGCTTAGATTTGCAGCGGCAAGTCGACTCTTCCAAAAGGCCTCTCCTTCCTCATCAGAATCCAGGGCTGTGTTAAGACACTAGTGGGCCCTAGACAAATATTGTGCTTGTGCCCACACCCTTGAAATCCCACTCGCTAAAAATAAATAAATAAAAAATACCATACGAAATACACCAACACATCTCCTATGAGCTCCTTATTGAACATTACTGCAAGATACGTACTGCCAGCTCCCCACGTACCTTTACATCTTCTGTTTGCTACTTGCAGAACAATGCACCAATACATCTACTGTCAGCTCTCTGCAACCCATGACACCACCAAATCCCGTGGTAGCTCCCTGCAGAATATTACACCACCACAGCTCTCTCTTCGTTGCAGAGCATTACAGCAATACTGCTCCTGTAAATGACCTCTCTGCAGATAGATGGAAACTTCAACAAAATGCGTGACAGTTATATGTAGAGCATTATTCCAACATCACATAGTGCTGCCCCAAAATGCCCTCATTTTCCTGACTGTTCTCACCCATTACACTCCCTGTAGGCAACAGGAAGCCCCGGAAATGAAGATGGAGGGACAGAGTCCAATACTGCCGCTGAGTGCAGACATACTAACAGACAGGCTCATCTTGAACAGTGGATAGAGTCAGAGCTCCACCATGCTCAGGCTCCATTGTAGCAAACAGGGATCTCACTCTGTGTCAAGGCGGTTTTCCGATGCAGAGGCAACTGTGTTTTTGTGCACAGAGATGACCGCACCTGGGAAGTCTCTGGATCTGCACCGGAAACTCTAGTTTTTATAGTGAATTACCGGGTCTCCAGGGACAGAGCTTGATTCTTCAGTGCTCTTCCCACTTCTTGTCCTTCCCACTCTGTTCCTCCCACTTCTCCTTCTTCCCACCCTGTTCCTCCCACTTCCCACCCACTTCTCCTCCTTCCCACTCTGTTCCTTCCACTTCTCCTCATTTCCACCCTGTTCCTCTCACTTCCCTCCCACTTCTCCTCCTCCCCACCCTGTTCCTCCCACTTCTCCTCCGTCCCACCCTGTTCCTCCCACTTCCCACCCACTTCTCCTCCTTCCCATCCTGCTCCTCCCACTTCCCACCCACTTCTCCTTCTTCCCACCCACTTCTTCCCACTTTCCACCCACTTCTCCACCTTCCCACCCTGTTCCTCCCAATTCTCATCCACTTCTCCTCCTTCCCCCTCTGTTCTTCCCACCCAGTTCTCCTCCTTCCCATCCTGTTCCTCCCACTTCCTGCCCAATTCTCATCCTTCTCTCCCTGTTCCTCCCACTTCCCACCCACTTCTCCTCCTTCCCACCCAGTTCTTCCCACTTTCCACCCTCTACTCCACCTTCCCACCCTGTTCCTCACACTTCTCACCCACTTCTCCTCCTTCCCACTCTATTCTTCCCACCCACTTCTCCTTCCCACCCTGTTCCTCCCACTTCCTGCCTACTTCTCCTCCTTCCCACCCTGTTCCTCCCACTTTCCACCCACTTCCCTTCCTTCTCACCCTGTTCCTCCCATTTCCCACCCACTTCTCCTCCTTCCCACTCTGTTCTTCCCACTTCCCACCCACTTCTCCTTCTTCCCACCCTGTTCCTCCCACTTCTCCTCCTGCTGATTGGATACCTCTTTACTACTCAAAGGGTTAAAGTGAAGCTGTCACCCAGGGATAGGTTTTATTTATTTTAAAGAGAATTAAAAACTGCCTGTATATTGTGTCCTTAGCACTTGTTTGTAATATAAATAGTAGATTAGCGAAATAAACCTTTATTCGTAGGTAGGGTTGCCACCCAGCCGGTATTTTACCTGCAGGCCGGTAAAAACTTGGCTTCTGTCCAATGTTAAGTCTATGGAGGGAATGCCATGGTCGGTATTTTTTTGAAGGAAAGGTGGCAACCCTATTCGTAGGTGGCATTTAGTCTGGCAATGTAGGCTTATTAGTTTCTGTGCTGTAGGGGCACACTGTAGGCAGATCCCACTCGCTGGAGGCATATCTAGTAGCAGAATGCATGGAGATGGGGGTGCTGATAGGCGGTACAGGAATAATTCAAAACAAACGGTACTGAATAACTCACATTTAGATGAGGGCCGGCTTTGAACTACACAGCCGGCAGATTCTCATGCAGGAACAATCCCCCGTCCTGCCTTGGGTACCTCAGGTCACCGGAACTCTCGTACTGGTGTGAACAAGATATTTCAAACACAACAGACGTATGTAGCTCTCAGACCTTTATTAAAACACAATACACCAGCATGAATATATGGTTACTGTCAGAACAGGTTCAACATGTTTCTGAGCACAACCTCTTTCTTCACAACATCCCAACTTCCAAACACTTACAGAAAATCATCAGGAATGTTTAAAAATATATAAAAAACCATACCTCCCAAGTGTCCCTCTTTAGGAGGGACAGTCCCTCTTTTAGACCCAAATCCCCCTGTCCCTCTTTCCCACCCTAATATCCCTCTTTTTAGGAGATCAGATTGTGTGGTATGTATAACAGTGTATCACATTGCTCTACAGCAATAAAACTCACATTATTGTTTCTTTAAACATCAGTATATGTGTTTATAAATTAGTCTGCTTAAACAAAATACTTTGGTCTTTTTATAAATCATTTATTAGGTAACACAAGGAGGTGCCAATAGGCCATTAAACAGCCTAAAAAGTCTCGTTAATGCCCCACCCACCGGCCACACCCCCAGCATCACCCCCTAAAACACAATTGTCCCTCTTTGTCAATTTGAAATGTTGGGAGGTATGAAAAATAAATAATATATAGGTACTCCTCTAATTTTTGGGGTACCCTGACGTGGTGGACAAGCTTAGACATTTTGTGGCCAAATTGTGCAATGAACGACTCAAATTTACTAACAAAGTAATATGATAAATGCTCTCTACAGGGTACACATTTGGAAAATTTGTATGGAGGGTAGTTTATTTTGTTTTAGCTTTTTGATTTAGGCTTTGGCCTTTCTTTCAGAGGCTTGGATAGCCCGTTTATTCCTTGTTGCTATCTATGCTTTATTCACTGGGGTTGTTATATTGTATTTGAAAAGTATATGTATATATTATGGTGAGTTAGCGCTGTGAGTTTCTTTTCTTTCTTTGTGTCTAGTAGTACAGCGAGTGGTGAGTTTGGCCACAAACTAATATGCATATTGTACAGGTAATTAGCATAAAAGGCCAGACTGTGCCACCCAAACATACATGTTAAGCTCTCAAAAATCTATTTATGATACAGAAAAACAGCTAATACAAAATATAGGGGGATTTTAATTGTCTGGAAAACAGACTTAACTTGTACTGAGGTGTGAGGTCCACTTTAACCCTTTGAATGCCAGAGGGGTACGGAACGCATTGCTCTGGCACTCAGAAGGTTAACCCCCTGGTTGCTAAAGGCTTCTCTAGGACCCAAGAGGTTAAACATTTTCATGCTACACAGTTCTGGGGCACAGTAACTGCCCCATAGGAAATGAGTAAAAATGTTAATAGAGGCTTTAACCCTTTGAATTCTGGAGAGGTCACCAATGCATTGCAAACCTTTGTAGCATTCAAGGGGTGAAGATCCCCCATTTAAACTAATGCAATTTTATTTGGCCCTTAAAGGAGTAGTAAACTTTTTTTTATGAAAAAACATATATTGTAGGGCTTTTCCTGTTGAATAACATAAGGGTACTGCCTCTGCTGACAGATGTATATTACAGTTTAAACCCATATTTATTTATATTAGCAGTGCCCTCTAGTGATCAAATTCCAATTAGTTATTCTGTTACATTCTAATGGAGAGGAATGTCAGTGACATGCAGTTCTTCACAGAACGTGATAGAAACTGCTGAGTCACTTCCTGTCAGTTAGAACTATCAGGAAGTAAACACAGTAAATTCATTTCCTGATTATTTGAGCTTTTATATCTTCTGAATAAAACAACTGACAGCGATGGGAGTGATCTTGTTTTACTCAGCAGGAAAAGCTCTACAACATATATGTTTTCATTAAAAAAGTTTACTGCTCCTTTAAGGTGCATTGTAGTGAATTGTTTCACTCTTGACTTTCCACTTCCTATATTATAATTCGCTAGGATGTTTGTCAGAAGCCGTTATGCCTAGAGAGATGGCTGCGAGCGCTACAGTCAGGCGCAGTAGAGACTGTCCGCGCTGCTGCTGATATGGAGCGGAGAGCTCCGAATTCAGACCAGGGAGGACCATGGTCTGAATTTGGAGCGCCCTGTCCGCATCAGCCGCGGCATGTTCAGGCAGTTAGTACTGCGCATGACTGCAGCGCCGTCATTGTTGGCCCGTGTACACGGGCTTTAAAACTAGTGAAGTCCTAAATGAAGAGACCATTCACTTGACAAGCAACTTAATCCAGTCTCGTGAATTCATGAAAATGTAATAAACTGACTTTTTTTTCTTGCTAAGTAGGACACACTCACACACGTTCCTCAAGTATGTTCTTACCAAAAAGTACCAAATTACAGCTTGGCAATGGATTGGAAGTGAAGGAGGTCATGTTGTGAGCTGGTTCATGTAGCAGTTATATTACCATACCTCCCATTTCAAATGCCCAAAGAGGGATAATTGTATTTAAAGAGGTGTTGCTGTGGTGTGGTTGGTGGGTGGGGCATTACCAAGAATATTTAGGTTATTTTCTGATCTATTGACACCACTTTGTTTGACTAAATAAATGATTTAGAACAAGACCAACTGATTTTATTTACACAGACTAATTTATAAACTCATATACTAAAGTTTAAACATTTATGTGAGAATGTGATACACTTATATACACACCACACAGTCTGATCTCCTAAACACAGGGACACCAGGGTGATACACTTATATACAGACCACACAGTCTGATCTCCTAAACACAGGGACACCAGGGTGATACACTTATATACACACCACACAGTTTGATCTCCTAAACACAGGGACACCAGGGTGATACACTTCTATACACACCACACAGTCTGATCTCCTAAACACAGGGATACCAGGGTGATACACTTATATACACCACACAGTCTGATCTCCTAAACACAGGGACACCAGGGTTATACACTTATATACACACCACACAGTCTGATCTCCTAAACACAGGGACACCGGGGTGATACACTTATATACACACCACACAGTGTGATCTCCTAAACACAGGGACAAAAGGGTGATACACTTCTATACACATCACACAGTCTGATCTCCTAAACACAGGGACACCAGGGTGATACACTTATATATACACCACACAGTCTGATCGCCTAAACACAGGGACACCAGGGTTATACACTTATATACACACCACACAGTCTGATCGCCTAAACACAGGGACACCAGGGTGATACACTTATATACATATCACACAGTCTGATCTCCTAAACACAGGGACACCAGGGTGATACACTTCTATACACAGCACACTGTCTGATCTCCTACACACAGGGACACCGGGGTGATACACTTATATACACACCACACAGTCTGATCGCCTAAACACAGGGACACCGGGGTGATACACTTCTGTACAAACCACACAGTCTGATCTCTTAAACACAGGGACACCGGGGTGATACACTTATATACACACCACACAGTCTGATCTCCTAAACACAGGGACACCAGTGTGATACACTTCTATACACACCACACAGTCTGATCTCCTAAACACAGGGACACCAGGGTGATACACTTATATACACACCACACAGTCTGATCTCCTAAACACAGGGACACCAGGGTGATACACTTATATACACATCACACAGTCTGATCTCCTAAACACAGGGACACCAGGATGATACACTTATATACACACCACACAGTCTGATCTCCTAAACACAGGGACACCAGGGTCATACACTTCTATACACACCACACAGTCTGATCTCCTAAACACAGGAACACCAGGGTGATACACTTATATACACACCACACAGTCTGATATCCTAAACACAGGGACACCAGGGTCATACACTTCTATACACACCACACAGTCTGATCTCCTAAACACAGGGACACCAGGGTGGGAAAGAGGGACAGAGGGATTTGGGTCTCAAAGAGGGACTGTCTCAACTAAAGAGGGTCACTCGGGAGGTATGGACCCTTAATATCTCCTAAAAAGGGATACTTGGGAGGTACAGACCCATAATATCTCCTAAAGAGAGACAGCTGGAAATTGTTGACCCCAATATCTCCTAGAGAAACAGAATGCCATTTGGCTATATTCCCTTTGGGAAAAAGGGGGCTATAAGCCATGACCTCAACACTACACATTTTTAAACTAGTGGATTTTCTTTAGAAAATGAATATAAGCACAAAGAAGCAAAGCTGCCAAATCTTCTACCCCCTGCAGATCTGCTGCCCTAGGTCTAGTTATCTTAGGCCTGTACACTGCTGGGGACATCCCAAGACAAGCCAAGTCGGTAGCAGATGGGCAGAGACGGTACCAGGGATGAGGCAGAAGAAAAGTTGGGCTGGCCAATGTCAGAACCAGTCAAACAAAGCAGTACACAATCAGCAGAAAGAAGAGAAGTCAAATAAACAAGCAGAAGTCAAAACCAACACAGGATATCAAAGCCAAATCAGGAGACAAAAACGAAGTCGATGGAAAGCCAGGTCAAACACAGAAATCACTGGAACAAACAAGAACCCAAGGAACTAGATCACAAGAGGAACACTTTGATCGCTCACCAACACAAGGTGCTGGTGCTTGATAAAGGCTCACACGGAGCGTCATACAACAAGGTAGAGAAGTGGATACAGGAGAAAAACATAAAATCTGGCAAAAGATGCCAGCAAAGCCCAGGAGGACATGACACTCACCTGTTGACATGCCTCAAGGACTAACAATGAATAACAATGGAGTAGACCCCTCAACCCTATGGGACTTTCAGTACTAATACAGCTATATTCTTAGGTATGATCTTAGATCAATAATAAAATTGTTACTGGTGCAATAAGTTTTTTGGAAAAAATATACAATGTAATATTTTCCTACTGAGTAAAACAAGGATACTCCCACTTATGTGAGTTTTTTTAAGTTAATACAAGCACATATTATATTTTTTAATAATTAATTTGCAATATTCTGTTATGGTCAACAGGTGGTGTTGTTACTATCGCTTACTATAGACAGCCAAAGTCTATGACTCAAGTTCTCGCATAGAGTGCGCTATCAAAGAAAACAATGGATTAGCCTTTTGGCTCTGTTGCTATTAGATTGATTGTAAACAAAACCAAAAAGAAAACATTAGGTTAAGCGGTATCAAGGGTATCGCCTTAACCTTTGAGTTCCAGAAAAGTATCCAACACATTGCAACACTATGGAAGGCCATGGGCATTTTAAACAGCAGGAAAAGACCTTTAACAGAAATGTTTTTATCAGAAAAAGATTATGGCTCCTTTTGGGTTAGTAATGTCTGATTATAAAAACATGTTATATCGTAGATATTAAGAAAACTAAATTAGATGGAGGAAGTCCCGTCTCACAAACATTTATAGTTTGAGAAATAAAAGGTTTTAAAGTTCCCCCTCCTTCTCTTTCACAGACGTCAGCTTTATAACTGACAGAAGGAGATTTGAGTCAATTGACCTGACGGCGGCTCTTCAGCAAAGCCGAAATAGCGCTATCTAAAAAGAAATACTTCACTGGAACATTCTACAAAGTGTGCTTTTTAGATAGCGCTATTTCGACTCTGCTGAAGAGCCGCTGGCCGGTCCCGGTATCAGGATCTCCTTCTACAACTAGAGCATTGATGTCCGTGAAACGGGAGGGAGTGGGGAATTCTAAAAACCCTATGGGCCATATGTTCAAAGGGATAACGACAAAAAATTGTCATATGAAAGACAAAAATAAATAATGAACGACATATTTTCTATACAGTATACGACAAAAAACTAGTAATGTCCGTTGTGTAAGACACAACTCCAGAATTGACAGGCAAAGGGACGAACGAGGCTAGGGTGTGGCTAAACTATTCTCCAGTGTCATATAGAGAAAAAGAAAATTTGTCGTAACTAACGACAAAAAAAATGTCTTCCAAAACACAAAATTTGTACGTTAAGAAAAAAGTGGAGGAAATGTGTTCTGAATGTGAGAATTTTTGTCTTTAGTTAAGACATTTTTAAAGACATTTTTATCGTTAGTTAAGACATTTTTTTGTCGTTCCATACGACAATTTCAGTCAGGACAAAAGATATATTTCCAATTACAACCGACGCTCTCTAGAATATTAATAACCCCAACGATACTATACTTTGAAAAGTCGTTACAAACGACAAAAGCTATTGCGCTACTTCTTTGAACATATGGCCCTATATCTCTCAAACTAGAAATGTGTGAGAGATGGGACTTGCTCCAATTAATTTATTGTTTTAATAACGACAATATAACATGTGTTTATAATCAGACATTACTAACCCTTTAAGCAGCATTGTGTGCTGTATTTCCAAAGAAAGTGGGGAAACCAATTGCACCACAGGGGACTGAAAAAAAATTCCAAAAATTCACAGGGGTTTAAATGGGATTTTGAACCCCCTGAATGCTAGAGAGGTCTTCAATGCATTGCAAAGCAATGCATTGAAGACATCTCTAGCATTTAAGGGGTTTAAATCCTCATTTAAATAAATGGAAAATTTCAGTTCCTCCCTACCGTGCGGTTGGTTTGCCCTAGAATTTCTTCCCTTTACTTTTGACCACAAGGCCCTGTGTCCTTTGCAGCAGTGGCTTCTGGGAGGATCCTAGTTATATAAACTATATTAAAAATCTGACTACATCTTGGCCTAACATTAAAGCGTATAACCCACAGGCAATGCCCCAAATATTCTAGGCAGAATAACACAGCAAAATCTGGGCATCTGCTCCTCTCCTGCAGCTGCGTTCTGTGTGCCACTGAGTAGTGACAGGATGTGTGCAGATTTTTAACAAGGTACATTAACATAAACAGTTCCCATCTGTGTCTAAGAGTATGTGGGGGTGTTCATTTAATATGGGTAAAATTAGCTGCAAATCGATGGCCCAAGTGCAGATTCCTAACCTGTAGAACAGTTAATACTTATTCATTCAGCAGTTTCATTCACCAGCATCAGACGACTGCTGGCTGGGAGTAATGGGTCTTGAAGCCCTCTACATCTGGAGTGGCTCAGGTTTCCCGGCGGGTAATACAGGGGATAACAAATAAAAAAAGTTAACTAATTTATTTGCCTACTACAACGGCCAAGCTGTTGTCGGACCACAACTTCCATGGTTCTTATTTTAATACATTCCATGAATGTCAATTCAGGATTCTTTTCATGGTAAAATGATTATTTATTAAATATATTTTTGGAGAAAATTAGTATATATTATTTACGTGTTCCTGATTGCCCAGGACAGTCCCGGATTTTAAGTGTGTGTCCCTGGCAGCCCCGTTCTGGGACAATACAAAGTCCCGGAATGAAGACTCCAGACCACAGAGTTCTAAACACTGGAAGGAGAATTGCCCATTTCCTGCTGTGACAGGAAGTGATGTCTCTGTTGGGCTACAAGAAAATGGCTTCCAGACAGACATCTAAACACTAGAAGGAGAATTGCCCATTTCCTGCTGTGACAGGAAGTGATGTCTCTGTTGGGCTACAAGGAAATGATTTCCAGAGAGAGCTCTAAACACAAGAGAGAGAACCGAGCCTTGATCCAGGCATCAATCAGGAGCTGCAGTGCATTTTTGTTGCTGTGTAATGTTAGTTTAAGGCTTTGGGCTTGATGCATATTTTCTTGTAGCCCACAACAGGCATCTCTTTCTGACACAGCAATTAATGGGCAGTTCTCCCTCTAGTGTTTAGAACTGTGTGGTGCTCTCTTCTCTCTGCAGTGTCCCTGAATGGCAGAATTGAAATGTGGTCACTCTAGACTATATACATCTGCCCCACAGCCTATATTATCTCTCCTCATATAGGCCAAGTTTCCATTCTACTAGACTTTATACATCCGCCTCACAGCCTGTATCATATCTTCACATACTGGCTGAGATTCCAGACTACTGGACTTTATACATCTTCCTCACAGCACTTTTATCAATTCTCCATATACAGGCCGAGTTTCAGTTCCACTGCACTTTATACATCTTCATCACAGCCTGTATCATATCCCCACATACAGGCCGAGATTCCATCCCACTAGACTATATACATCTGTCTCACAGCCTGTATCATATCCCCACATACAGGCCGAGATTCCATCCCACTAGACTATATACATCTGCCTCACAGCCTGTATCATATCCCCACATACAGACCGAGATTCCATCCCACTAGACTATATACATCTGCCTCACAGCCTGTATCATATCCCCACATACAGACCGAGATTCCATCCCACTAGACTATATACATCTGCCTCACAGCCTGCATCATATCCCCACATACAGGCCGAGATTCCATCCCACCAGACTATATACATCTGCCTCACAGCCTGTATCATATCCCCACATACAGGCCGAGATTCCATCCCACTAGACTATATACATCTGCCTCACAGCCTGTATCATATCCCCACATACAGGCCGAGATTCCATCCCACTAGACTATATACATCTGCCTCACAGCCTGTATCATATCCCCACATACAGGCCGAGATTCCATCCCACTAGACTATATACATCTGCCTCACAGCCTGTATCATATCCCCACATACAGGCCGAGATTCCATCCCACTAGACTAGGGTTGCCACCTTTTCTTCAAAAAAATACTGGCAGTGGCATTCCCTCCATAGACTTAACATTGGACAGAAGCCAATTTTTTATCGGCCTGCCAGTAAAATACCGGCTGGGTGGCAACCCTACACTAGACTATATACATCTGCCTCACAGCCTGTATCATATCCCCACATACAGGCCGAGATTCCATCCCACTAGCCTATATACATCTGCCTCACAGCCTGTATCATCTCTCAGCATACAGGCCGAGATTACATCCCACTAGACTATATTCATCTGCCTCACAGCCTGTATCATCTCTCCACATACAGGCCGAGATTCCATCCCACTAGACTATATACATCTGCCTCACAGCCTGTATCATATCCCCACATACAGGCCGAGATTCCATCCCACCAGACTATATACATCTGCCTCACAGCCTGTATCATATCCCCACATACAGGCCGAGATTCCATCCCACTAGACTATATACATCTGCCTCACAGCCTGTATCATATCCCCACATACAGGCAGAGATTCCATCCCACTAGACTATATACATCTGCCTCACAGCCTGTATCATATCCCCACATACAGGCAGAGATTCCATCCCACTAGACTATATACATCTGCCTCACAGCCTGTATCATCTCTCCACATACAGGCTGAGATTCCATCCCACTAGAATGGAAACTTGGCTGGCAAAGTTTATGAAAAGCGCATTTCTTGTGCCTTTTTCCTAATTCTGCCATAACATGCTTGCCAGGGTTGTAAGCTGAATTTTCCAATTCAGGATATATATAAACTGGCACAAAATAGCACTGCAAAGGGCCAGTTTGCTATTATATACAAGCAGAATGGCCTTTACAAGGTCCCCTTGCTAGGTGGATAGCCCTTCCCAAAATCAGCAGCTCAGGGCCCTGCCAAACCTGGGAAAAAGGTCTATGTGGCCTACAAATCCCACAGTCACCTCAAACCCCCCCCCCATGTCAGAATGTGCATGATAGAACTGTCCCCTCAGTCGCACATTCCACTCTTAATCCTTTGAGTGCCATAGGGGTATCCAGCGCCTTGCTCTGAATGCGTTGGGTACCACTCAGGCACTCAGAGGGTTAACCCCATCAATGTCAGGCATCTTGAAGTGCATTGCTTTACAATGTGCTGTAAACTGTCTGACATCAGAAGGATTAATTCACGAGAAACTACACATACTCAGGTCTAACCAGGCCCACCATGAACCCCTCTATTGTCGCAGTGGCTGGGTATCCTTTGCAATCAATGCATTCCAGCATACCTGTCAATATGGGGGTTTAAACCTGGTCAAATAAAAACATTTGTTTAATTTAATGCCCAAATGGCCGTAAATAAAGATCTGGGTGGACCAAATTATACCTCCTTCTCTCCATCCTAGACAGTGCTCATAAAGTTAAAGGGGTCCTGTCTGTGATTTCCTTCCCTTCTCTAACAAATCAAACGCTTTCAATGGTGCATTCATCCCACTTTTCTATCTATAAAAATCTAGTAGTTTCTGGTTCACTATCCGCCCCTCCCCAGGGACGGGAAGGAGGCAGAGATTGACTATACACCAGTGAATCGGGACTGGGTAGTGATTTATGACAGGAGCAGCCAGTGGGGTGAAGCCCTCCTGGGCACTCCTGTCAAAATCACGGCAGTGAGATTCACCACCATGGAGTTGAAGTAGTTCCCTAACGTGCACCACAAACAAAAACAGAGCTCCAAATCCCATGGGCAGGCCTTGACTCAAACTTGTAGCCGGCCATCCAAAATCCCAGTGGGAATGGCTATTAAACCTTGGCCAACTCCCAGGGGTAATTTTTCATAGGCCATTGGCCTAAAGAAGTGTGGTCTTGTCAGGTACTCACTGCTTAATTTGTGTTGAGACAAACAACACAGAACACATAAAAGAAGGCTGGCAATGTGTGAAGCTGCTCCATGTGCCTTTCGCTAAGATGGCAACCACAGAAATTTATCTCAGTCCCCAGATCCTCCCCCCTAAAGCCCAGCCAATCCAAGACACCCATGCGGTTGCAGTTGCCTAGCTTCCTGTCACGGACTTTCGGTAAAGAAACACACAAAATATTACAAGTGAATTTAAACCAGTTTACTGAGCAATGGATAATAAGAATATTAGAGGGGAGATAGATGTGAGGACAGTGTCTAGTCCACTACCCAGGAGCTGACACTGAACCACAGTAGGTCTATGGTACTAAGTCTTAGAACCAGACTTGGCTCTACCATAACAGGAAGGAACAATAAGACTAGTACAGGAGCATACCCAGCGGAGGCACAGAGTGTGAATAGACCACCAATCCCAATAGCGTAACTGGTAGCACCACTCGAGGCAGCAGAGTAGGTGCTTAGATAGATTCAGCCAGACAGGAGCACACTACTTAGGCAAGGAGCGAGACAAGCTGCACTCTATCTTATGGAAGATATCTAAGAGGCACAGAGCGTAGGTAGCACTGCAAGTGCTAAGCCAGACAACAGGTAAGCGAAAAGGCGAGTGCCCAGGAGCGAGACTAAGTTGCACTAGATGCTCGTAGGCAAACGGAAGGCACCAAACAAAGGCAACCTGCAAGCAACCAGCTAGTGACTGAGCTACTAGGTAAAGGAGCACGCCCTGGATCGGCCTAGTGCTAGTCAGACAGGAGGGAAGCACAAACTGAGCGTCAGTCAGACAGGCCACTGTCAGGAAACAGATCAGGTAGTCAGCCACAGCAAAGGTCAGCACGGAGCGGGTAGTCGGACAAGCCAGAGTCATACAAGGATCAGGAAGTCAGCCACAGCCATGGTCACAACTGGAGCAAGTGGTTAGACAAGCCAAGGATCGAACACCAGGAGACAACATAAGCCAAGCAAGGGTCAGAGGAACAAACTAGATGCGCACAGCAACACCACGAAAGGGCAACAAGTCAGAGCCTCAATGAGGTTTATAAAGCAGCAGAAGGAGGCGGGACCCAATTAGGCACAACAGAATAGGCCTATAAACAGGCATCCGTGCCAGTGCCTGAAACATGACTATAGCAATGAGGAAGTGGCCGGAGGCCATGCCAGCCAGCAGCCATACAGAGGTAAGCACAGGATCACCTAGGCCTCAAAGGGAGACTGTGATACTTCCTCACTTGCTTCCCCAACTCTTACACTTCCAATCCAACAACAGCTGGAGTGCCGCAGGTTACCCCACCCTGCTCAAGATGCCCAGATCATTGTGCACTGCCCTGACAAGACCTGGCAGAAGCCTCTGGTAGGTTAGGCCCTGTGTTTTGTCAAATAAATTGTTTCTAATCGAGGGAACTTCCTGTCTTTCTCCCTGAATGGAAAAGGGAGGTGCTGGGCTGTATATTCCTGGTATGTGTCTGTGTAGTACTGAATGTTTAGTCCTTCAGTAAACACAGCTTCTTGTATAAACAGTAAGGCGTGCTACATAGTGTCTGTACTACAGAGACTGCAGGAGAACTTACTCAGCTTCACTGCCTCTCATAAGGCATTATGGTAAAGTACTTATTTTCTAAAACATTAACCCCTTGGATGTCTAGTACTCAAGGGGTAAATGCAGTAACAGGCATTCAAAGGGAAGTGCATTATGGTTACAGTTATTAAATTGTGGTAGATTAACCCCTTGGTGTTAAACCTTTGAGTGCCAGAGGAGTACGCAAAATAGGGTGAGCACATTTCCATTCTGCCATTCAGGGACAAGGCGTAGGGGAGAGAAGCAGAGTATGTGTCCTCAACTCTAGGGCAGCTGTGCGGGAGGGGTCGCTGGACATCAATGCACAACCTGCTCTTTCTTCAGCTCACCATTGAGATCTAAGCACTGGAGGGAGAACTGGCCATTGGCTACTGTGACAGAGAGCCATGTCTGTGATTGGCTACAAGAAAATCTACATCACTCCCAAAGCCTTAGACTAGCATTACACTGCAACAAAATTACACTGCTGCTCCTGTTTCATGCCATGATCAATGGTTAGTTCTCTTGCTAGTGTTTAGATCTCTGTCTGGAAGCCATTTTCTTGTAGCCCAGCAGAGGCATCACTTCCTGTCACAGTAGGTAATGGGCAGTTTTCCTTCTAATGTATAGAACTTTGTGCTCTGAAGTCTTCATTCCGGGACTTTGTATTGTCTCAGAAGGGGTCTGCCCAGAATATTTAAAAAGAGGGACTGTGCAGGGCAATCAGGGACATGTGGTGACCCTAACACAAAGTATTGCCTTGCAATTTGTTGCGTACCTCTCTGGCACTCGAAGGGTTAAGACGGAACAATGATAAAGTAAAGGGATGCATGTTCTGAAGCCAAAGAAAGAGGAATAGGTTGATTTACGTATTATGAAGAATTGGAATTATATAGGAACATAGTTGATGAAGTTGAATAAAGCCACGTGCCCATCAAGTTTAACCTCTGCCATATCACCCTTGTTGATCCAGGGGAATGCAAAAAATAAAACTTTGAAGACATTTCCAGTTAAGCCCCAAGTCGATTAAAATCCTTCCTGACTCCTACGTTCAGTTATATAGCTCACTGGACCAACAACATATCTGCACTGAGTCCAACTGCCATAAGGCTATCCATAGTTCTGAGGTAGACGATATGCAGTAATTTATTAAAGGATCTATGGTATATGCAGACATGAGTTAGAGAATTCCTCATCCTTCTGTCCTTACTGTAAAAAAACCCTTCCTTTGTTTTAGTCCAAAGCACCATTAGTACCAGTAGTAGTGGTAAAGGATGCCCTCTTATACTTTGATTGGATGGTATATGCAAACACAGCCTCATGAGTCAGAGAATTCCTTGTCATTCTGCCCTTACTGTAAAAAAGAACCCTTCCTTTGTTTTAGCCCAAAGCACCATTAGCACCAGTACTAAAGGATGTCCTCTTATAGTTTGATTGGATAGTATATGCTAACACAGCACCATGAGTCAGAAAATTACTCATCATTCTGCCCTTACTGTAAAAAAACCCTTACTTTGTTTTAGTCCAAAGCACCATTAGCACCAGTAGTAGTGGTAAACGATGCCCTCTTATACTTTGATTGGATGGTATATGCAAACACAGCCTCACGAGTCAGAGAATTCCTCATCCTTCTGTCCTTACTTAAAAAAAACCCCTTCCTTTAGTTTAGTCCAAAGCACCTTAGCACCAGTGGTAAGGGATTCCTTCTTCGGCTCTTTGAGTGAAAATTTCTCCAAGAAGCTCTACGGATTGGCTCATATATTTGTAACGTAGCCCCTTAAATTCTTCCAGTCTCTTTCTAAGTTTTGTAGCTAATTCTGTGAGTTTTCCAGTTCAATAATATATTTTATAAAGCACCCTATACCCTAAAACAGACTTGGTGATTTTCGAAAGAACTTTCAGTCTCACCTATTGTATGTTGTGTTAGCCATTTTTATTTACAATTGTAGTATTTGAGTTATTTATTGGAGGAGGTGATGTAGGGATAAGATAGGGAGTTAGTTCTAGCGGAGGTGTGTAATGCATTGCTGAGCAGTGTCAGTGAGTGTGGTGGGAGGCAATGTAGGGATAAGACAGGAAGTCAGTGCTAGGGGAGGTGGGCAATGCATTGCTGAGCAGTGTCAATGAGTGGGGAGGTAATGTAGGGATAAAACAGGAAGTCAGTCCTAGGAGAGGTGGACAGTGCATTGCTGAATAGTGTTAGTGAGTGAGGAGTTAATGTAGGGATAAGACAGGAAGTCAGTGCTACAGGAAGTAGGTAATGTATTGCTGAGCAGTATTAGTGAGTGGGGAGGTAATGTAGGGATAAGACAGGAAGTCAGTCCTAGGAGAGGTGGGTAATGCATTGCTGAGCAGTGTCAGTGAGTGAAGAGGTAATGTAGGGATAAGACAGGAAGTCAGTTCTACGGGACATAGGTAATGTATTTCTGAGCAGTATTAGTGAGTGGGGAGGTAATTTAAGGATAAGACAGAAAGTCAGTGTTAGGAGAGGTGTGTAATGCATTGCTGGGCAGTGAGCAGGGGAGGCAATGTAGGGATAAGACAGGAAATCACTGCTAGGGGAGGTAGGCAATGCATTGCTGAGCAGTGTCAGTGAGTGTAGAGGTAATGTAGGGATAAGACAGGAAGTCAGTGCTAGGAGAGGGGGGCAGTGCATTGCTGAGCAGTGTTAGTGAGTGGGGAGGTAATGTAGGGATAAGACAGGAAGTCAGTGCTAGGGGAGGTGGGCAGTGCATTGCTGAGCAGTGTTAGTGAGTGGGGAGGTAATGTAGGGATAGGACATGAAGTCCATGCTAGGGGAGGTGGGCAATGCATTGCTGAGCAGTGTCAGTGAGTGAGGAGGTTATGTAGGGATAAGACAGGAAGTCAGTGCTACGGGAGGTAGGTAATGCATTGCTGAGCAGTGTTAGTGAGTGGGGAGGTAATGTAGGGATAAGACAGGAAGTCAGTGCTAGGAGAGGTGGGTAGTGCATTACTGAGCAGTGTCAGTGAGTGGGGAGGTAATGTAGGGATAAGACAGGAAGTCAGTGCTAGGAGAGGTGTGAATGCATTGCTGGGCAGTGAGTGGGGGAGGCAATGTAGGGATAAGACAGGAAGTCACTGCTAGGGGAGGTAGGCAGTGCATTGCTGAGCAGTGTCAGTGAGTGGGGAGGTAATGTAGGGATAAAACAGGAAATCAGTGCTAGGGGAGGTGGGCAGTGCATTGCTGAGCAGTGTTAGTGAGTAGGGAGGTAATGTAGGGATAAGACAGTAAGTCAGTGCTAGGGGAGGTGGGCAATGCATTGCTGAGCAGTGTCAATGAGTGGGGGAGGTAATGCAGGGCTAAGACGGGAAATCAGTGCTAGAGAAGGTGGCAGTGCATGTCTGAGAAGTGTCAGTGAGTGGGGGAGATAATGTAGGGATAAGACAGGAAGACAGTGCTAAAGAAGGTGGCAGTGCATGTCTGAGAAGTGTCAGTGAGTGGGGGAGATAATGTAGAGATAAGGCAGGAAGTGCCTGCATGGCATGCCTTAATTACCATAACATATACATCTTAATAGCTCAAAAACAAGTTTTCTAAATAATAAATGGCTACTATGACATATAGGTGATTTTGATAGCTCTTGCAAAATCACCAAAGTTGTTTTTTGAGGTGACAAGGTCCCTTTAAGAACAGATGCGCAAAACTGTACTCCACAATCTAGCAGAAGCCTTTCCAAGGATTTATATAGAGGTAGAATAATACCCAGTTCTTCACACATTACAGTATCCATACCTTTGAATGTTGATGTGTGCTGTGGTGCCGCTTGGGGGAGAGAAAAATGACAAGATTCCTGTAAAAAAGGGGTGGGGCTTAACCACAAGTGGGGGCAGAGCTTAAAGGCATGAAAACAGTTGTAAAAATAGGCTGGGGAAGGAGGAGAAGTGGGCGGGGACTTGTAGGAACAGAATGGGAAAGAACAGAAGTGGGCGGAGTTTCGGTAGAAACTCCCCACGTCCGGAGACTCAGCCTCTGCCCCGGTGACCCGGTAATACAATGTCAAACGTGGAGAGTTCCCAGCTATGTACCTATCTCTGGAGCAAACCAGCTTCACCACAGGTGACAAATAAATTCCCTGTATTGGTTCCTTAACCCTTTGAGTGCCAGGGGGTTATACAAGGCATTGAGTTGCAGCTCATCGCAGACCCCTCTGGAACTCAGAAGGTTTAAAGGATTAGAATAGCCAAGTCTTTTCGCCCCTTCTTGAGTAATATAATTTAGTCTGCTAATCAGAAGTGAAAATCTTTATACTTTATTTAGAAAATGTTTTACCAGGAAGAATACACTGAGAGTTACGTCATTTTCATGTCTATCTTATATGAATCTAACCTGGTGTTTGTATCTGTTTTTCAGAAAATGTTTCTCAAAAAGAACTGTGGATCAAAGACTAGAGTTATTAAAATACGGGTAAGTGCCCTTCTATCAAAAAACTGGTAAAGGGATTGGAGGATCTGAGTTATAAAGAGAGACTAGCCAAACTGGGTTTGTTTATATTAGAGAAGAGACGTCTAAGGGTGATATGATAACCATTTACATATATATACATGGACAATACAAATAACTATCCAATGAGTTATTTACGCAAAGAGCTGAGCTAAGAATGAGAAGTCATCCATTAAGGCTGAAGGAAAGGTGCTTTCAACTAAAACAAAGGCAGGGATTTTTTACAGTAAGGGCCATAAAGCTATGGAATTCTTTGCCTCAGGATGTTCTACTTGCAGGTAATGTAACTGCTTTTATAAAAGCAATGGATGCCTATCTAGCAAGAATATTTTAAATTATGACAGGTGACTTCAATGCAGATAGGATGTTGATCCAGGGAACTCACTGCCATTCGGAGTCAGGAAGGAATTTTTTTTCCCACTTGGGGATAAATTGGAAATGACTTCAGTGGGCTTTTTTTTTTTTGCCTTCCTCTGAATCAACAGGGGTACTTTGGCATGAGCTGGACTTGATGGACATATGTTTTTTTTCAGCCTTGCCAACTATGTTACTGTGTAACTATATTACTCTTTGTTTGCATTGAATGGTAGCAGAGTACAGAGGAGCGTGTGCTGGCTCTTTGGGGGTGGGTAGTGATGTCAGGGGGTGCAGCCACAATTTATGAATCTATGGGCAAAAAAACAACTCATAAAATCTTATGAGCAAAGTAAAAAAGACTGAATTATTCAGTCAAACCAACTGCACCATAGGAGAGAAATAAAAAGAAAAAAAAAATTCAAATCCTCATTGATTTAAACCTTTGAGTCCCAGAGAGGTACACCTCTCTGGCATTTAAAGGGATAGTGAAACTTAAAATGTAAAAAAAAAAATATGTTGTAGGGTTTATCTCCCTGAGTAAAACAAGGGCACTCCCACTGCTGAAAGGTGTTTTATTCAAAAGTTATTAAAGCTCAAATTTTAATTTTTTAGGTGCAATATCACAGTGGCCTGAAATTGTACAGTGGCGCTGTTGCTATACCATTCTGTGGAGATTTATGGTCCCGGGACCAGAGTTGTATGGTGTAGCAAGAGCGCCACTGTACAATTTCAGGCCACTTTGATATTGCACCTAAAAAATTCAACTTAGTGCTTTAATAACTTTTGAATAAAACACCTTTCATCGGTGGGAGTGCCCTTGTTTTACTCAGGGGGATAAACACTACAATATATATTTTTTTACATTTTAAGTATTACTATCCCTTTTGGCTCCAGAGGGCTTTTTTTTGCCTTCCTCTGGATCAACAGGGGTGTTATTGGCATGGGCTGGACTTGATGGACGCATGTCTTTTTTCAGCCTTAACTACTATGTTACTATGTAAATGGTTAAACCGGGCTTCGACAAACGTTGTTTAAATCAAAGTGACATTTGATTTGCGCTGTATGGTACAGTAGGTTTTCTCCAGAAGTGCTCAATGTCTTTTTAACCCTTTGAGCACTGCGCACCCCTCTGGCCCTTAAAGGGTTAATGCATCAGTCTCGTAATCACTTTAGATAGACTATAGGGAAAGTTCGCCTGTTAAAAGTATTTTGTATTTCAATCCCTTGAATGCTGCACACATCTCCAAAGGATTTCTACTCAATGAGATGGAGACATCTTCACCATCCAAACGGTTAATGGGTTAACCACATCTTCTTTGCCATCGCTTATCAACTTTGTGGTCTCTCTATATAGGACTTTGCTGATCTTATGTTTTGGAGGTCACCTATCCAGGGGAGGGCTGGCCTGGGGGGCAGAGGGGCAATTGCCCCCTGGGCCGGTCATAGGTCTGGGCTGGTGGGCCACTGCCTCACTTAATCTCCTTCTTGCTGCTGTAAATGGAGCTACACTAGTGATACCGCAGAGCTTACAACTGTAATAGAGCTACACTAGTGATACCACAGAGCTTACAACTGTAATAGAGCTACACTAGTGATACCGCAGAGCTTACAACTGAAATGGATCTACACTAGTGATACCACAGAGCTTACAACTGTAATAGAGCTACACTAGTGATACCACAGAGCTTACAACTGAAATGGATCTACACTAGTGATACCGCAGAGCTTACAACTGAAATGGATCTACACTAGTGATACAACAGAGCTTACAACTGTAATAGAGCTACACTAGTGATGCCGCAGAACTTATAACTGAAATGGAGTTATAATAGTGATACCGCAGAGCTTACAACTGAAATGGAGCTACACTAGTGATACCACAGAGCTTACAACTGAAATGGATCTACACTAGTGATACAACAGAGCTTACAACTGTAATAGAGCTACACTAGTGATGCCGCAGAACTTATAACTGAAATGGAGTTATAATAGTGATACCGCAGAGCTTACAACTGAAATGGATCTACACTAGTGATACAACAGAGCTTACAACTGTAATAGAGCTACACTAGTGATGCCGCAGAACTTATAACTGAAATGGAGTTATAATAGTGATACCGCAGAGCTTACAACTGAAATGGAGCTACACTAGTGATACCACAGAACTTACAACTGAAATGGAGCTACACTAGTGTTACCACAGAGCTTACAATTGAAATGTAGCTACATTAGTGATACCACAGAGCTTAGAACTGAAATGGAGCTACACTAGTGATACCACAGAGCTTACAATTGAAATGTAGCTACATTAGTGATACCACAGAGCTTAGAACTGAAATGGAGCTGCACTAGTGATACCACAGAGTTTACAACTTAAAAGGAGCTACACTAGTGATACCTCTAGTAGCATAACCCATGGTATCACTAGTGTAGCTTTAAATTTTTAAGCTCTGTGGTATCACTGGTCTAGCTTCCATTCAATTGTAAGCTCTATGTTATCACTAGTGTAACTCCATTTGAACTGTAAGCTCTGTATCATCACTAGTGTAGCCCCATTCCAGTTGTAAGCTCTGTGGTATCATTTGTCTTACTTCACAGCATTAATAACAAGTTTAAAATGAACAAAAGGGGATGGGCTGGGACAGTGGGCTGGAACGATAGTTGAAATGGACCACTTGATTGTATTTGCCCCCCAGGCCACAAGTAGCCAGCCCTCCCCTGCACCTATCTCTGTATGTAGGACTGAGACCTGTTTTTCTTTTCCTCTTGGAAACTTAAAGGGATAGTAATACTTAAAATGTAAAAAAATATATGTTGTAGGGTTTATGTACCCGAATAAAACAAGGGCACTCCCACTGCTGAGAGATATTTTATTAAAATGCGTTGCGTACCCCTCCGGCACTCAAAGGGTTAACATCTCTCACACCTTGGCCCGTGTACACAGGCTTTTACACTAGTTCTTTATAAGCAGCTACAGCTGGAGGAAGACGATTAACCTTGGCAACTGAAGGCGTTTATTACCAAAGGTTTAGCATCTCAAGGGGAACATTAAACGTGATCCTGCCCTTAGCAAATCCTTGCCTACAAGGCACAGATGTCACCTCCATCACAGGCATCCCTCGTATGTGATGACACAGCTTCACCCAGGAGACGTGACGTGACATCTTTTTAGTCTACAGCAAAGAAAAAATACATTTATTGTCCCCAAAGAGACCTACCTCCATTGTCCTCAAGCACCCCTATCATACGTGTGTCCAAAAGAACTCAATCAAGAAACCGTAGGCCGAGAAACACTGCACACTAGGCCAGGGAACAGGAAGTGTTATGAAATCATGGCTGTTTTAAATAAAAAGTATCAAAACAATATATTCTGTAGGGATTTGTTTTTGAAAAAATGGATCTTCCTCTTCAGAACTTATAACAGCTCAAGACAATGCCCCTCTGTCTCAAGTGATTGGGGAGCTTGATGACAGAATTTCCCTATAAGGGCTAATGAAACAGCACCCCCTAGTGGTCATTGTTATAGAATGGAAAAAAAAAAAAATATATATATTATATATATATATATATATATATATATATATATATATATATATATATATATAATAACTGCGCCACTCCGTGGCTGATACGCGCCCCGCTCCGTATCAGACTGCACCGCGACCGGCCGGCACTGTGGCCCGTGTAATGGGCTCTCCAACTAGTATGTATATATATATATCTATATATATATATATATATACACATACTGGTTCCAGAGCCCTATATATATATATTTATAAAAATAGAGAGAGAGAGAGAGAGAGTAGTTTGTGTAGAAAGCACTCACAGGAACGTTTTTAAGTGAAGAATAGGTGGTTTATTCATTCAACGTTTCGGCCAGCACTCGAGTTCTGGCCAAAACGTCAATTGAATAAACCATCTATTCTTTACTTAAAACGTTCCTGTGAGTGCTTTCTACACAAACTACTGTCTATGAATATCATTCTTTATTGATGAGCACCAAGGTCACCTTGATACCGCCTGAGCAGTGATTGCATTCCACCTCTATCTTTATCTCTATCTGACACTCAAAGGGTTAAGGTATAGAGTAGCATACAGTATACAGTGGTGTGTCATGTCACAGCTAAATAGCAGTGGGAAGTGTATTCATACCAGGGAACTTTGTTTTGTGGAGTCCCTGGAGGAGTGCTGGTGGGTAGAGCTCAATGAGGTAATCTGGTTTTAAAAGGGGGCAGGGCTTAATCATGATTGTAGGGGGCGGGGCTTAATATACATGTGGAAAAAGTGTTAGGAATAGTCTGGGGAAGGAGGAGAAGTGGGAGGGAAATGGAAGTTTACAGTGTGAGCGTTTTGAGGACACTTCCCCCTATGCTGCTGGTCTGTCCTGAGGGGTAAAAGTTCATACACAACCCAGTGGCAGTCAGTGGGTTAAGTATGTCCTGTGTCTTGTATGGCAATTGATGACAGTCATGAAATAATTGAGCAATGAGGGCCTACCTTAACACTTTGAGTGTCATTATGTTCCCCTGGTGCTGCAGCTTCCCTTCAGTGGCTGTATAACAGGTCCAACTGAGGCCACTGGGAGTCAGTGTGTGTGTGTATGTATGTGTGTCACAGTATATATGTGTGTGAGTCAGAGTATGTGTATGTGTGCGTGTCGGCCATATTTCTTTTCTGGTTAAGCAGGAAGCTGAGAGAGGGCAAACCCTGCCCACTCCTGTTGAAATCACACACACCCTGTATCTCCAGCAATGGCAATAGAGAGGAGATTTCTATATCCCCTCCTTATTGCCACCCATGGGTGTGTGTGTGTCTCCTGAGGAGACATAAATTATATAATGAGACATTCTCTTTTATAGATATAGATATATGATATGGATTAGCAGTGTTTCTCCATGAGAGGGTCCAGAAATGCATTAAATATGAATTTCTATTTTTCCATCTTAAAGGAAAACTAACACCTCTTAATGATGACCCTGAATTGCCTTACTATCAGCAGAAAATGTTAATGGCCCATGTACTTTTGTTCTTCTACCTTTGTGCAAGTGATTACATCTTCAGTCAGGCCTGGATGTCAGGTCCATGGGGGCTGATATGATCGTATTGGGAAGATCTCCTTTTTCCTCCACATAGCTATTCATGGGCAGCGATATATGGCATCACTCCATCTTAGGGTTGCCACCTTTTCTTCAAAAAAATACCGGCCAAGGCATTCCCTCCATAGACTTAACATTGGAAAGAAGCCAATTTTTTGCCGGCCTGCCGGTAAAATACCGGCTGGGTGCCAACCCTACTCCATCTTACTGTGTACTCTAGTGGTTAAAGTGGACCTTTCACCTAAGACAAGTTGATTTGTTTTACAGAAAATTAAAATTTGCCAAAATGTTGAACTAGTCATTTTCTGTAAAAGTTAATTGATAAATTAACTTTTATGTGTTGATGGCACAGTGAGGCACCTTATGCTAATGTCCTGCTCAGTATGCTAATTAACTCTGTTGTAGACCAGAGGTTCTCAGCCCATGCCCTCAGTGGTCACTAACAGGCCAGGACTTAGGAAATTCTCTGCTAGAACACAAGTGTGTTGATCAGAGGCTCAGTCGTATTGATTAACTCACCTGTGCTCTTACAATGAAGTTCTCAAATCCTGGCCTGTTAGTAGCCACTGAGGGCACAGGTTGAGAACCACTGGTCTAGAGCAAAGTTACTACTCACAGCAATTTTAGACATGCCCCCAATGTGTGTGCTCTGCCTTGATTCATTCATAACCTAGTAAATGGTAGTATTGGCCCAACACAGAAATTACTATAAAACACCAGACTTTGCCACCAGCAAAAAAAGGTTAATTTCTAAAAAAACTATTTACATTACAAGCAAATGGATATCACAACATACACACAGTTTTAATTGCATTAAGTAAACTTCTGTTAAGTTGACAGGTCCATTTTCAGCTCACCTTTTATGACTGTTGTTTGAATAATGGATGTTATAATTATGTATTTTTCCGAGGCAGCTGCTAGATAAAGGTCTGTATTAAACAGATGCTAACCGCTAGCTATGGCAGTGAATACCGCAGCACTGCCCTTGGGACAATCTGCAGGTACGGGGAGGTACAGCAGTTATAACAGGAGAAATATATATGAGAGCTCAACGTTTATTAACTACTGGGGTCACAGTGATGTCTACAGTGCACTGCACATAATTGTCATGCTTTATTTATAGGTGGGTATGAGTGAGTGCGTATGTTTGTATGTGTACGTATGTGTGCGTGTGTGTGCGTGTGTCTGTGTGGATGCATGTGTTTATGTGTGTGTGTTTGTATGTGTGTGTATGGTTGTGTGTGTTTATATGTGTGTGTGTTAAACCACATCTGAAGGGTTAAATTCTTTGATTGACAGAGGTGGACAGAAAGTCATGAAGATGAGTAGATTTTCTTGGTTGCTTTTACTCTAATGTGCTCAACCTTTTAAATACATTTAGCTAGTGTCACGGAGTGACTATGAAATTAACACACTGACAAGTACAGATGAACTTAAAGGGATAGTAATACTTTGTTTTATCTTTATTTTATTTTGTAGGCATTAAAAAAACATTAAGAATGATATAAGTCTGATCTCTCAAACCTTTATGGTTTAAGAGATTTTCACTTGCAAAGTATCCCCCACCCTGTTCACCCAGATCAGAAGGGAGGTGCCCAGGTAGACTGCAGAGAGGGACAATCTTCAATTAAGATAAGGGAAAAAGCTGAAAAACTTGTCAAGGTGGGAAGGGCTTTCATTGTTCTCATAGGAAGAAGATTGTCCCCTGCTGTTATCTGTCTGGTCTATGGACTGGATTCCACATCTGAGAAGAGATGGCTTACACTAGGAAAAAGGGGCGGGAGGGGATACTTTACTTGTGAATATCTCTCAAACCATAAAGGTTTGAGAGATAAGACTTATATCGTTCTTCATGTTTTTTTAATGCCTACAAAATAAAATAAAGTTACAACGAAGTATTACTATCCCTTTAATATAAAACTTTATTAAGTACAATACAGACAGGTAGTAGTAAAACAGGCTGGTGGCAACAAATGACACAACAGTAGTATGGTAATGACACAAAGTGGCAGTAGATGGTAACCCACCTTCACGAGACCAGGGAGGAACAGTGAACTCACTTTCCTCGCCCTTCAGCAGGCAGGTGAGCAGTAATGGAATGGCCCTTGAACTACACAGGTATATGCAAGGATAGTGCGGGTACACCGCATACACGGAATGAATGGCACACCTTCACCAGACCAGGGAGGACTAGTGAACTCACTATCCTCACCCTTCACTAGACAGATGAGTGATAATGGAAAGGCCGAGGGGCTCACACAGGTAGATGGAATAACAGTGTGAGCATTCACGCTTATGTCTGGATAGTACACCTTCACGAGATCAGGGAGGAACCGTGGACTCACTTTCCTCACCCTTCACCAGGCAGGTGAACCGTAACGGAATGGCCCTTGGACTTACACGGTAGATGTGAGGGCAGTGCAGAGCACTCCCACACACACACAGTCGACAAGAAATGAAAAGAGCGCACCAATACCTGGACAGGGTATACAACAGGCTGGTAGCCAAAACTGAGGTTCAATAAGGCAGCATGCAAAACTGGGATGGCCACGGGAGGTCAAACACACGGTATGACCGACAAGCGCCGCTAACGGAAGCAAGAGCAGAGCGGAAGGCACAGGCAACACGGAAACTAAGCAGAGGCACGGAATAGTAACAGAGTGCAACAATGGAGAGAGTAACCCAAGAGTCAGCCAAAGGTCAGAACCGGATCGGGTAGTCAGACGTTGCCAGTGGTCGTAGCCGGAGTGGGTAGTCAGACGTAGCCAGGTGTCAGAGCCGGAATGGGATAGTCAGACGTAGCCAGGAGTCAGAACCGAAACCGGTAGTCAGACGTAGCCAGGAGTCAGAACCGGAACGGGTAGTCAGACGTAGCCAGGAGTCAGAACCGGAATGGGTAGTCAGACGTAGCCGGGAGTCAGAACCGGAACGGGTAGTCAGACGTAGCCAGGTAATGCACAGGAACAGTAATGGACCAACACAGCATAAGCTCAGGTACACCACGAAAGGGCAAAGGTAATGACACAGGTTGAGGTTTAAAAACCCTGACAGGTGGGTGGAGCGATGACCTCACCAACAAGCAGACCTATAAGAATAGCGACTCGGCGAGAGCGACAGTCAGGAAGTAAATAATGTCGCATATAGGCAATACTGCGAGAGGCAATCACGGGGCACCGTTATAGCTAGCTACTAATATGGTTATAACCTTACAATAACAGAACACCTGAGTCATCCGTTTGCATATGTTCAAACATGGATATTATACACTGTGGAGCCTCTTTACATCATGAATATGTAATTAGCTAGATTATAATAAAGAACCATGTGTTATGCTTATATATGCATTTTGATTGAGTGGAACAGAAGCTATAATGTAATTGATGTAGCTGATGGTGGGGGTAGGAGACCCTTAGCTATTCTTAACTTAGCTCTGACACCTAACTAGTGTTACAGCTGACATCACAAATGAACAGTTACTTTTTATTTAAAAAGACAGTCATTTTAGATTTAAGTGTGTGTATCTGTGTTTGTGTGTGTGTATGTTTGTATATGTATATGTGTGTTTGTGTGTGTGTTTATGTGTGTGTCTGTGTTTGTATGTGCACTAGCAGTGTGGGACAGCGCTGACCATTTTTTTTTTATGATTCTATGTAGTAATGTAAAATGTAATGTTATACACATACATAGCGACACACACATATATACATATACAGTCCTGTCCACTCCTGTCAAAATCACACCCCCTTGTATCTAAAGGATAGGCAGTATGGAGGAGATATGAATATCTCCTCCTTACTGTCACCCCGGGGTGTGTATAGTGGAGCTGGAGAATTTTGGTTGCCAGCCAACCTTCTCCTTTAGCAATACAGATATGTATGTATTTGTCTGTGTGATTTTGTATGTGTGTATATATATATATGTGTGTGTGTATTTATCTGTATATGTATGTGTGTGCGTGTGTTTATGTGTATGTATGTGTCTGTGTTTATGTGTATATGTATTTTTATGTGTGTGTATGTTTGTATGTGTCTGTATGTATGAATGTATGTGTCTGTGTGTGTGTTTACGTGCATATCTGTGTTTGTATGTGTCTTTGTGTGTGTGTATGTGTGTTTGTGAGTTGGTGATCTCTTTAGCATTCAAGGGGTTAAATAATAGCCTGTAAATGGGTATAGAACTGGTGCAGGACACTGAGGGTGCTCTGGCAACACCCACAATTCAGAATGTGGGCATGGACAGCACAGATGAGACACACCTGAATATTTGGAGATCGAGCCAGTTACCTACTCTGCCTGTTTGGAAATCTGGACCTAGGTCTGAATCAAAGCACTGGGAACAAGGAGATGTCATTTAGCGCAGAGGTGTGAGCTGTTAGTCTGGGTTTTGAGGAGACTCAGCTCTCTTTACAATTAAATATGTAAATAATATATCCAAAAATGTTCAGTGTATCATAATGAGACTTAAACCTCATCTCTAGGTTCAGGCCTGTTTTTAATGTGTCAGATAGAAGCATTAGTTTAAATTCCTAGATTTCCTTTCCCACTCTGTTCTGTCGTTCCCTGTCAGAATGGCGATTTTCAGATTTTTTAGACTATGAATTGGATTACAAAAGTTGTGGCCCACCGTCTTCCTCCGTCTCGTTTCTCTTTCCTATTTATAACTGCACAGAGGATATTGCAATGTGGACATCCCCGGGGGTTGTAGATCTGTTCAGATAACCCAAATAATAGTTTTTTTAAAAGTTAAATAAGAATCTACCAAAACGATTCTGTTATTGTGTTTCTCTTATGTGGAAATGAAAAGAAGTTGGTTTGGGAAGATGCCAGCTCATAGGAACGTTTCCTGTCTCTTATCGTCTGTCTCTGTTCATAAGAAAGAAACATACACTATTCCCCTCCCTGAGACAACACAGCCTTTGAATTTGAAGCCAGCAGCATGTTTTGACATTGCACGTTTGTTTAATATCCATGGCGTTTACAATTTATTTTTAAATAGGTTTGTTTAGTGATTAACAATGAAGGTTTCCCCAAAGAGCTAGCGATTGTCTTGGAGTTGCTTTAGGGTCCTGAAACAAATGTGAAGTCACTTTCTACACGAGTAAAACAAGTCTTGACCATGGAGTTTTGGCTTCTTAAAGGGATAGTAATACTTGCAAATTACTAATCCCCATATTGTAGCTTTGTTAAAGGGATAGTAATGTTTCATAATAAAAGCAGCTCTAATTAATCATCATAGTATTTGGACTTTGGAGAGTGTTATTTCAGTTCTGTCAGAGTTGTAGCTCAGGAATAATTCAATGATAAAGTATCCCCCTCCCGCCCCTTTTACTGATGTAACACTGCTCAGCCAGATCAGAAGGGAGGTGCCCAGGTAGACTGCAGAGAGGGACAACCTTCAATTAAGATAAGGGAAAAACCTGAAAATCTTGTCAAGGAGGGCAGGGTTGTCATTGTTCTCATAGAAAGAAGATTGTCCCCTTCTCTTATCTGTCCAGTCTATGGACTGCATTCCACATCTGAGAAGAGATGGCTTACACTAGGTAAAAGGGGCGGGAGGGGAAACTTTGCTTGTGAATATCTCTCAAACCATAAAGGTTTGAGAGATAAGACTTATATTGTTCTTTATGTTTTTTTAATGCCTACAAAATAAAATAAAGATAAAACAAAGTATTACTATCCCTTTAAAAAGAAACTTATTGCCCCCAGTGTCATCTCTCAAACCCTTATGGTTTGAGAGATGAAAGCGCTCAAAGTTCCCCCCTCCCTCCCCCTTCCCTGACTGAACGCTGACCGCAGGGGAAGATGTCGTACGACAGTCTTATGTGCATCAGGCGGCTCTGCAGCTGAGCCGAGATCGCATTTATAAAAAATAATTCTTTCACTGAAACGGTCTTCTACGTGTGATTGGTTTGCAAGCACACATAGAAGACCGTTTTAGTGAAAGATTTCTTTTTAATAAACGCGATCTCGGCAATGCTGCAGAGCCACCTGATGCAAGTAATACCGGATATCCTTGCAGTCAGTGTTCAGTCAGGGAAGGGGGAGGGAGGGGGAACTGTGAGCGCTATCATCTCTCAAACCATAAGGGTTTGAGAGATGACACTGGGGGCAATAAGTTTCTTTTTAACAAAGCTACAATATGGGGATTAGTAATTTGCAAGTATTACTATCCCTTTAAAGGGATAGTAATACTTCATTTTATCTTTATTTTATTTTGTAGGCATTAAAAAACATGAAGAACAATATAAGTCTTATCTCTCAGACTTTTATGGTTTATGAGATATTCACAAGCAAAGTTTCCCCTCCCGCCCCTTTTACCTAGTGTAAGCCATCTCTTCTCAGATGTGGAATCCAGTCCATAGACCAGACAGATAACAGCAAGGGACAATCTTCTTCCTATCAGAACAATGAAAGCCCTGCCCCCCTTGACAAGTTTTTCAGCTTTTTCGCTTATCTTAATCAAAGATTGTCCCTCTCTGCAATCTTCCTGGGCACCTCCCTTCTGATCTGGCTGAACAGTGTTACATCAGTAAAAGGGGCAGGAGGGGGATACTTTGTCATTGAATTACTCTTGAACTACAAGTCTGACAGAGTTGAAATAACACTCTCCAAAGTCCAAATACTTTGATTATTAATTAGAGCAGCTTTTATTATGAAACATTACTATCCCTTTAAGAAAGTTATAGCCTATTATGGGGTCAGTGTTTCTTACTCAGTAAAAAAAAAATATTTGTAAACACTGCACTGGGGAGCTTAACCCTTACATTCCTAACTAGCCTGAGTGACAACTCCTAAAATGTACAGTTAGTTTTAGATATTTCATCTCTCCCCTAAATTTAACCGGGTTGGAAATTTCAGCTGGTCTCTGCCTGCCTCTTTTTCCTCCTAAACCGCCCACTGATGACATCCTGACTTCACATCTTTTCCCTATGCAATCTGTCTTAAGCTCATCTGCACAAATCACTACACTCTCCCCAAAATCTGAACCTGCTCACATCATTCTTAGACATCTGACATGGCTCTCCATTCAGCAATGTATCACTTACGAAGTCCATTTTCTTACCTTTAATGCTGTCCACACTGCTGCCCCCCCACCTTACATCACTTCCTTCATCTCTTCTTATGTTCCTGGCCGCCTCTGTTGCTCAGCACACAACGCCCTTCTTGTTCACCATTCAAACCCTCTGTCCTCTCCTGTCTCAGACCTGTTTTACATTCCGCTCCCTACCTACGGAACTCCATACCTCTCTCTCTATGTCTAGAACATCCCCACTGTCTTTAATTCTACCCTGAAATCCTACCTTCTGGACCACTAGGACCATGCACTACCTTTGGGCAAACTCAGCACTTCAACTCGCTGCAAATGACACCCTCATACCTCTCCTAGGGCTCGATTCTATTACCAACGCTAAAAATAAAACAGGTGTTGTTTTTTTCAAGTCAGGTTTTAGTAACCTATTACCCGACTTGTGAAAACAAACCCAATGGTAATTATACTTACCGCCAGTCAAAAAAAGCCCATAGGAAACAACTAAAAACAACGCGCAATTAGTATCCCATTACTCACGCTCAGTATTACCGCCTGTTTTGTGGTTACATTTAAGTTGGAAATTTTGCTCCTCAGAGGTTGAGGCGTAGAAGCCATAACGACAGTTTCCAAACCATCGTTCGAACAAAAGCAGTGTATAATACAGTATACAACATTGAAATCCGACATAAGGTGCCCCATTCCACATATTAACCCCCCCTTTTAAAAGTCGAGTTGCAGTGCTTTCTTTCACCACTTTACTTCGACTAATATTGTTCACATTCCACATTTTAACCCCTCCCCCTTGAAAATTCAGCTACAGTGCTCCTATGACTTTCTTTCACCATTTAAATTCAACATATATTGTTTAGAGATGCACCGATACCGATTTTTGAAGACCGAGTACGAGTACCGATACTTTTTTCAAGTACTCACCGAGACCAATTACCGATACTTTTTTTTGCGGTCATTTGCCAGTTTTCCAAGTACCTATATGCTTTAGGTACTTGGAAAACTGGCAAATGATCGCAAAAAAAAAGTATACGTAATTGGTATCTGTGAGTACTTGAAATATATATATATACACACACACACACACACACACACCACCTCTTGATTCTCCCCTTTTGACTCTTTCTCACCCACTTGAGCTCCCTCCTTTTTCCTTGGCTTTTTCTCTCTGTTTTGATCCCCCTTTCTCCCCCTCCTTGACTTGACTCCCCCTTTTGCCTCTCTCTCCCTCCTGATCCCCCCTCCTTTTGCCTCTTCTTGGCCCCCCTCCTTTTGCCTCTTCTTGGCCCCCCTCCTTTTGCCTCTTTTCTCCCTCTTGACCCCACTCTCTGCCTCTCACCACCCACTGCCCCATCTTGCTTCCCTTAGCCTCCTCTGCTGGGTGCTCGCTGTTCTCTCGCGAGCCCCGGCAGGGGTCAGAGTCGGAGCGTTGCCATGGTAACCCGCGGCAATGCTCCGACGCTGCAGGAGTGGGAGAGGTGACCGGGGAGCATTGTGAGCAGCTCCCCGGGCTCCCTCTCTGCAGCACCGACCCTGACACAAGGTATCGGTGCTGGCATCGGCCTCATTTGCGCGAGTACAAGTACTCGCGCAAATGCTGGTATCGGCACTGATACCGATACTAGTATCGGTATCGGTGCAACCCTAATATTGTTCACATTCCACATTTTAACCCCTCCCCCTTTAAAATTCGACTACAATGCTCCCATGGCTTTCTTTCACCATTTAAATTCGACAAATATTGTTCACGTTCAACATTTTAACCCTTACCCTTTAAAATTCGACTTATAGTGTACCTTCTTTCTCCATTTTAATTCAAATAAAATTGCTCCCATTCAACATTGTTTATTCTCCAGTTTTACTGCAAAATACAGACACTTTATGTGTCACAGTGATTCCTGTGCAAGAATGTATAACTTGCTGTGCTGTGTGAGAAAGACCTCTAACTCCTACTATTTGATGACTAAACCCATTCAGGGACGTGAACAGACATTTTGGGGGGCAGGGGCTCAAATGAAAAAAGGGCACTTCTCTATAAAATCGGACTGATTTATTTTTTGTTAAAAGGGCACGAGGGCACTTTGGACAAAAAGGGCAGGTGCTCAAGCCCCCCTTGGTGTCTATGCGTGCACGTGCCTGAACCCATTTGATGTGTTAATGCTACAGTAAGAAGTGATACTAACCCCTCCTTTACTTTTGTGAGGAAGGTTACTGAATAAGTGTGACCCAATTTACATAACAATAAGTGAAACTATTCTAAATAGGAGTCTCCTTTTTGAAGGGGAAGGGTTAAAATGTGGAATGTGAACAATATTAATCAAATTAAAATGGTGAAAGAAAGCACTACAAGTCGACTTTTAAAAGGTGGGGGTTAATATTTCTAAGGGGGAGCTCTATGTCGGGTTTTGATAATGAGGGGAACACGTCTAACACTGAACTTTATCTTTCTGTCGTCAAACGCACGCCTATTTCTTGGACTTCACATTTTGCACCTTTTTTGTAGGTGGTAGTCGAAAAAAAAGCAGACTGTCTACACCAGTTTTGTTTTACTGTGGTTCTGCAATAGAATACCGACGTAACACGTTTGCAAAATTCACGTTGCTTGTTTTTCTTGTAACGCCAGTTTTAGCGCTGGTAATATAATCAAGCCCTTAATGTTTCTATGACCGTGACACTAATTTTATCCCAATTTATTTATTGTAATATACTACTATTGTAAGGCACTGCGTACACTATGTGGCACCATATAAATAAATATATACATGAATATATACATCACAAATACATCCTCTGAAGGATCAGCGTTAGCTGGGATGGCTTAGTACTGATGTCTTAATGTTTTTTACATGAATAAGAGATTCAAGGCCAAAAAATAAAACTTGGATATGTTTTTGTCTTAGTAGGCACTGACCCCCCTTGTGAGCAAGTGGATTAAAGAGGCAGTAATGTCCCATAAAAAATATTTAGATTTGGGTAGAGATTGAAAAAATAATCGCAAGAAACCCTATATCTCAAACCGCTATGGTTTGAGAGATATAGGGATTTAAAGTTTCGCCCTCCCTCCCCTTCTCCTGACATCAGCTGTAAAGCTGACAGCAGGAGATTCGAGTCGTACAACTCAAGGAGGCTCTGCACCAGAGCCGGAATCACGTTACTTTAAAAGAATTCATTCATCGGAAAGGTCCATAAAAATGTGCTTGCAAACCAGGCACACTTTGTAGACCTTTCCAATTAATTAATTATTTTTAAGTAAAGCGATTTCGGCTCTGCTGCAGAGCCGCCTGCTGGTCCCCAGACCGGGATATCCTGCTGTCAGCTAGACGCTGACATCAGAAGGGGAGGAAGGGGAGAATTTTGAATCCCTATATCTCTCAAACCATAGCAGTTTGAGAGATAGGGTTTGTTGCATTTAGTTTATTTTTTCAACCTATACCTCAATCTAAATATTTTTTTAGGTGACATTATTGACCCTTTAATAAAGAAGATGTAATGAAAGGAGATCTCTGTATTGGATAAGCAAAGTTAGACTGCAGTTTTTCAGGACAACATAGCTGCTTTGGAAGCTAGAACCTTCTCTAAAACTTTATTTAAATGAGCAATAAACTTTTTTATGAAGAAAAAAATATATATTGTAGGATGTTTCCTGCTGAGTAAAATAAGGGTACTCCCACTGCCGAGAGATGCATATTTCCAGAGTTATTACTGTTTAAACCTGTGTTTTTTACATTAGCAGTTCCCCCTTGTGGTCAAATTCCAATTAGTTTTTCTGTTAAATTCTAATAGAGAGGAAAGTCAGTGACATACAGTTATCCATAGAATGTGATAGAAACTGCTGAGTCACTTCCTGTCAGTTAGAACTATCAGGAAGTAAACCCAGTAAATTCACTTCCTGATTATTTTAACTGTTTTAAAGTTTTAATAAAACAACTGACAGTGGTGTGCGTAACCTTGTTTTACTCAGCAGGAAAAGCTTTATAACATACTAGCGTAAAAGCCTGTGTACACAGGCCAAGTTCCGGGTAATGTTAACCCTTTGAATGCCAGAAGGGTACGCAACACATTGTGGGAAGTCTCTACTGCGCATGACTGCATCATGACAAACATCCTAGTGAATTATTATATAGGATAGGTTTTCATAAAAAAAGTTTACTGCTCCTTTAACAATGCTTTGGAGTCATTTCTAGTAGCTAATGCAGGGGAAGCAAGTAGAATTACTGTTGAGAGCTACATTGGCTGGATGGGAATTATACGACTTGTAGACCCCAAAAGCTGGAGGTCTGACTATTGTCTATCCCTGATCTACTGGGTTAAAGCAGAGTTTTTCAATGACGACTCTCAGGTGCCCGTAACAGTGCAGGTTCTCTGGATCTCCCTGTCTGATCATAGGTATGTAATTAGAGGAGCTCCAGCAGCTACAGGGAGCTCCAGCAGCTACAGGTCTGTGCCAAAGGAGGCACATACAGACCTCTCCTGCCGCTGGACCACCAGGGAAGAGGTAGGAAACGGACACTGGGGGGCAATGTGGAACTGATTGGGCAATATGTATCTGATGGGGGGCAAGACGGAGATGATAGCAATGTAGAGATGATAGGGCAATGTATGTGAGGGTAAGTTGGAGCTGATGGCAATATGAAGCTGATGGGGGACAATATGGGGATGAAGGGGGCAATGTGAGGGTAAGTTGGAGCTGATAGGGCAATATGGAGCTGATGGGGCAATATGGAGATGATGGGGGCAATGAGAGGGTAAGTTGGAGCTGATGGGGCAATATGGAGGTGATGGGGCAATATGGAGCTGATGGGGGCAATGTGAGGGTAAGTTTGAGCTGATGGGGGCAATATGGAGATGATGGGGGCAATGTGGAGCTGATGGGAGCAATATGGAGCTGACAGGGGACAATGTGAGGGCAATATGGAGATGATGGGGGCAATATGGAGCTGACAGGGGACAATGTAAGGGCAATATGGAGATGATGGGGGGCAATGTGGAAATTAGGAGCATTGTGGAGGTGTCCAGTAGAGATGGCCAATGGGGGGGAGGCGCTTCAGATTTCTGTGCCTACAGGCTCCTGAGATGTAAATTCTTTTCCTTTTTTTAAATATATATATATTTTGAATAAATAATTATGAGACGTGCCCTTTTTTTCATTTGAGCCCCTGCCCCTCAAAATGTCTGTGCACATCCCTGATTATTACTGTATTCACTCAGAAACTCAGTAAAAATGCAGCAAGGAAGGTCTGCACAGATGGTTATGGGGCCTCCGGCAGACCCGTCACACAAGCATTGACGGAGGTTATGATGTGTAATGAATAGCCAACCCGCATGGGAGCCAGCCAGTAATCATACCTGCAAAGTTTCAAATATTAACCATAATGTTCCCCAGAACATAGATTCAACGCAATACGTCCCTGCTTCCTCTCCAGTCTGTCCTCAAGGAACCTTTAACATGATACAAGTTATACATTTCACTGGCTGAACACCTATAAACAAGAGTGGCTTCTGCCTCCTCCTATGTTGTAGATATTGCACCAATTTAGAGACTAAGAAAGCATTAATTGGTACAGATCTTGTGGGTAACACTGGCCTCTGTCACCCTAAGAATATGGCCCTTTACGCTGACACTTTGAGATTCAGGACAAAACCATGAGTCTCAGCATGGTCAGACCCTGGTATGCCAGTAATATTAACTGGAGTTGTCATGGTCCAGCCAACAGTCACCCCATCCTGCTTCTGGATCATGGATGGAACACAGGAGGTCAGTAAAAGAAGACAAGTGACAGATCTGTAACAATTGGCTGGTACTGTTCTGTCACCTATTTAAAGGAGCCCTTAAATCAGTGTTTCTCAACTCCTGTCCTCAGGACCTACTAACAGGCCAGGACTTAGGGATTTCTCTGCTAGAGCACAGGTGTGGTGATCAGAGGCTCATTCACACTGATTAACTCACTTGTGCTCTAACAAGGAAATCATGTGATCAGAGGCTCATTCACATTGATTAACTCACCTGTGCTCTAACAAGGAAATCATGAAATTCTGGCCTGTTAGTGGGTCCCGAGGACCGGAGTTGAGAACCACTGCCTTAAATAGAAAGTGATCTTAATGGAGCAGTAAACTTTTTTTATGAAAAATATAATTTATGATGTTGAGTAAAGCAAGACCAAAGTTATTACAGCTTAAACATTTTTTTTCTTACATTAAACTGTAGTTTTCTAATGTGGTCAACAGGTGGTGATGTTTCTATCACTTAATATGGGGAGGTATAGTCTATGACTAAAACTCTCCCACGCTGTGCATTTAGTAAAAGAAAATGATCTTCTGGACAACAGTTGGCGCTATTGCCAGCAGATGGATTTAACCCTTTGAATGCCAGAGAGGTATCCAACACATAGCAACTCCATGGCACTCAATAAAACTCACATTAATGCTTGTTTAACCCCTTAATGACTTCCAGATCCGGCTCTTGGGTGTCCATTAAGGACCACAGGGCATTTTTTATTTTTTCGCTTAATGGGTTCTGGCATGTCTAGGGTTGTTAAGGGGTTAAACTTCAGTATGTGCATTTATAAGTTAGTCAGTATAAATAAAATATGTTGGTCTTGTTCCAAATCAGTGTATTCAGTTACACAAAGAGGTGTCAACACATCATGAAATAACCTAAAACTTCTCAGTAATGCCCCACCCATCAGCCACGCCTCCAGCCACACCCCCTAAAACACAAGTGTCCCTCTTTGGCCATGTAAAATGTTGGTAAGTATGGTGTGTACGTAATGTTAACATTGATAATCATTGAATTGAAAGCCTTGTATACTGGAAACATCTCTGACACATTACAAATCAATGCATTTGAGACTTCAAGAGATAGTAATGTTTCACAAAAACAGCAGCTCCAATTAATCTTCATAGTATTTGGACCATGGAGAGTGTTATTTCAGTATTGTCAGAGTTGTAGTTCAAGAGTAATAGAATGATAAAGTTTCCCCTCCCGCCCCTTTTACTTAGTGTAAGCCACCTCCCTTCAGATGTGGAATCCAGTCCATAGACCAGACAGATCACAGCAAGGGACAATCTTCTTACTCTGAGAACAATGAAAACCCTGCCCCCATTGACAGGTTTTTCAGCTTTTTCCCTTTTCTTAATTGAAAATTGTCCCTCTCTGCAATCTACCTGGACACTCCCTGCTGCTCTAAGCTGAGCAGTGTTACATCAGTAAAAGGGGCGGGAGGGGGATACTTTATCATTCAATTACTCTTGAACTACAACTCTGATGTATTGAAATAACACTCTCCATGGCCCATGAAGATTAATTAGAGCTGCTTTTATTATGAAACATTACTATCCCTTTAATTTGCATGTAATGGGTAAAATGACCCATTTAATTCTGAGGGAGTTTAGGGGTTTTATAATTCTCCCCTATGGTGCAAATGGTTTACTCCAGAAATGCCCCAGGTCTGCTTAATACATAGCTTTGTAAACAGGTCTTTGCACTTCGATCTTCGGATTACACTGTAGCATTTTCAGGTACTTTGAGCAAAGGGCCGTATGTTCGAAGAAGTAGAGAAATAGCTTTCACCGATTGTAACGACATTTCAAAGTATGGTGTTATTGGGCTCAGTAATATCTTCAGAGAGTGTTGGTTGTGATCAGATATATGTCGTTAAAGTACGATTCCTGACTGAAATTGTCATACATAATGACAAAAATGTGACAAATTCTGTCTTTTGCACGACATTTTTTAATGGTTGTGTATGAGAAATTATCTTTATCCCTATACGATGCTGGCGAATAGTTTAGCCTCGCCCTTACCCCGCCCCTTTGTCCGGCAAGTCTGGAGTTGTGTCGTACATGATGGACATTACAAGTTTTTTGTTGTATATTCTATAGAAAATATGTTCATGCATTCAATTACTTATTTTTGTCTATCATATAACATTTTTTTGTTGCCATCCCTTTGAACATATGGCCCAAAGTCTTCTGGGAAAGCGTTCTAGTGTAATAATGACAGCGAATAGAAAACAAAAACAAAACATCTCAAAGACTAGGAGCAATATATATAAAGTAAACGAGGATCAGTTCTAGGCAAATCAACTGCCCCATAGGGGAAAAATAAAACAATCTAATTTATTAAATGGGGCTTTTAATCCCTTGAATGCTAAAGAGGTCGCCAACGCAGACCTCTCTAGCATTCAGTTGGTTGAATGGGAGTTTATAATCCCTTGAATATATAAAAACACAATCATAGGAAGAAGGGCGCCCAGTAGTGTCATTCAGCAATAGACAATGGGGGTTATTCACTAAGGTGTGATAAACAGGAGATAAAGTGGAGATGACTTCTAGTGATATCACTTCTCCAGTTCCTATGTTATTCTATGGAGCCTATGCACTAAGATCTCCAAAACGTAACCCCTTAAGGACGATGGACATACATGGTTGTCATCCGCAGAATGTGCCTAAAGGACCCATGACGTACATGTACTTCCTGGAATTCAGGGATCCCGGCGCGGCTACACGCCTCTCGGGAATCCCTGAATCGATTGGTGAAAAAAAAAAGTCTGTGGTCCTTAAAGGAGCAGTAAACATTTTTTATGAAAAAAATATATATTGTATGGATTTTCCTATTGAGTAAAATAAGGGTACTCCCACTGCTGAGAGATTTATATTTCCAGAGTTATTACAGTTTAAACCCATGTTTTTTTACATTAGCATTGCCCTCTAGTGGTCAAATTCTAATTAGATTTCCTGTTAGATTCTAATGGAGAGGAAAGTCAGAAAAGTCAGAGACATACAGTTCTCCATAGAATGTGATGGAAACTGCTGAGTCACTTCCTGTCAGTTAGAACTATCAGGAAGTAAACACAGTAAATTCACTTCCTGTCAGTTAGAACTATCAGGAAGTAAACACAGTAAGTTCACTTCCTGATTATTTAAACTGCTATAAACTTTTAATAAAACATCTGACAGCAGTGGGAGTGACCTTGTTTTATTCAGCAGGAAATGCTCTGTAAAATATGTGTTTTCATAAAAAAAGTTTACTGCTCCTTTAAGTGCTGACTGCACTTAAGGGGTTAAGATGAGTTAGTGAATTGGCTCCATAGATTAACTTAGGCAGTGGAGAAGTGATATCATTGGAGAAGTCATCTCCACTTTATCACCATAGCTGGAAATTCTCCGGATTTTCCCCGGTGACTGGTTTTGGCTGCTAATTACCACATCTCCGTGGCAGAGGCTGATTCTCCAGATGTGGGGAGTTTATAATGAAACTCTACCCACGTCTCCTTCTACCCAGTCTGTTCCTAACAATTCCCGCCCACTTCTTCTCCTTCCCAGTCTGTTCCTAGCACATCCTGCCCACTTCTCCTCCTTCCCAGTCTGTTCCTAACACTTTCCGCCCTCTTCTCCTCCTTCCCTAGCCTATTCATCATACTTTTTTCATTGCATAATCTCCGCCGCACTTGTGATTAACAACCACCTCTTTCTGACACAAATCACATAATTTTTCTCCCCCAGCGACACCACAGGGGAGTCCACAACAAAGAGTTCCCAGGTATGTTTATCACGTCTTTATCACGCTTTTGTGAATAACCCTGTTGTGTAAATGAACACAAGAATCTTACAATAATGGTGGTCATGTAATGGATAACCTGACTATAACACAGTCAAGAGAGAATAACCCGTGTCTAACCGGGATGCTGCAGAGTAGGGTGACCACGTGTCCCGGATTGCCCAGGACAGTCCCTGATTTTAAATGTGTGTCCCTTGTCCCGGGCAGCCCCCTTCTGGGACAATACAAAGTCCCAGAATGAAGACTCCAGAGCACAGAGTTCTACACACTAAAATAACTGACCATTGCCTACTGTGACAGGAAGTGATGCCTATGCTGGTCTACAAGAAAATGGCTTTCAGACAGCTCTAAACACTAGAGAGAACTGAGCCTTGATTTTGACATTGGACAGGAGCTGCAGTGCATTTTTGCTGGAAAGTTCCCCTCTAGTGTTTAGAACTTTCTGGTGCACTGGAAAAAAAACAGGTTGCACACTGATGTCCAGTGACCCCTCCCACATAGCTGTGCTAGTGCCCAGGACTAGTACTCTGCTGCTCCCCTCTCCTAGGTGCAGGAGTGGGCTGGAAACTTGTGGCCCAGGGGGCAAATTCAGTCAAGTGGGCCATTTCTATACCGCTCAAGCCCACTGTCCCAGCCCACCCCCTTTTGTTAATTTTAAAATTGGCATTAATGTTGTGAAGTAAGGCAAGTGATACCACATAGCTTACAGCTGAAATGAGGCTACACTAGTGCTCTCCTACAAAGCTTACAGTTTAAGTAATGCTACACTAATTATACTATAGATCTTACAAGGGAATGGGTTATGCTACTAGTGTAGCTCCATTTGGATTGTTCCTCTGTGGTGTCGTTTGTGTAGCTCAATTTCAATTGTAAGCTCTATGTTATCACTAGTGTAGCTCCATTTACAGCAGTAATTGGGCGATTTAGTGAGAAGCAGTGGCCCACCAGCATTAAAGCATAGAGTATAAAAGAAATGAGTACCTGATGACGTGTTGCTCAGATAAATCCGCACTGCGTATGACGATGTTGAGCCGAACGGCTCTGTTGTAACTCCCATTGTCCTTACGTCACCACCCTCAGAGCCACATGACCTGGTGCGCTCCTAGCCTCAAGTGTGGTCAGGTCATTTCAGCATAGTGTGAGTGCGTTCATGTCAAGCGCTCGCACTATGCGTGCATGAGAAGGAAAAAAAAAAAACGACGGCTGTGGGCAGAGACTTCGTTGGTGAGTGACAGGCCTAGAGACAACTCACGCATGCGCAATAGCACAGATTCTCCAAGATGGCTGCGGTCTGCTCAGTCCTGTCCCTTGTATAACGGTTCAGTTTTCACAATACACAAATACTTAAGGGATGTTTTATATACTTTTTGATGTTCACTTGGGGGATATTTACCTTACTAGATTATGTTACAAGACCATGATAGTTCCGCTTTAAAGAGGTCTCGCATTTCGAAGCAAAGCGTTAAAAAACCTCTCTAGCGTTTAACTCTTTGAGTGTCCGAGGGGTACTCAACGCATTGCTTTGCGATGTGTTGCGTACCTCTCTGGCGCTCAAAGGGTTAAGGGGTTAAACTCCACATTTAAATCAAAGGGAAATTGTAACTGTTGTGTATGTTCCTTTTGATTGCCCAATAATGGCTCCACTTACTGTGTGCCAATGAACTTATGCGTGTAAACGACTCATTTATAATACAATGGTTATTGTTAGGAATTTTTGGCATTGTTTGTTGCAATTTGTCTTAGCAGCTAAAATAACAGATTTTGTAAAAACAAGGTGCATCGATAGAAATTACCTACAAATTCCACGTGCTAGATGCAGCCTTGTCTAGGTAGTCCAGCGTTGATCTCAGATTTAACCATTTGAGCACCAGAGAGATAGCTAGCGCATTGTGCTGCAATGAGTGGCATGCCTCTTTGGCACACAAAGGGTTAAATGGAAACCATCGTGTTATATGGAGAACGTATATACTTTAGGGCTTTTTATGTCGTGGAAACCAAGGTTATTCCCACTGTTGGGAGAGGATACACTCCAAAAGTTCCACAGCTCCGACGTGCATTTTTTGGGGATGCAGTACCTTCTATGGCCTGCCATTTTAGGGTGGCACTGTTGTGATTTATTCATGTGACTTATTCTCACTGATAACAGTCCTCCATAGCATGCAGCAACAGCGCCACCCTTAAAAGAAAAGTACTTCCCCCCAACTATGTAAGTCTGAGCTACAATAATAGTTGAGTAAAGCATCTCACAGCAGAGAGAAAGAGAGAGTGTGCCCCTTGTTTTACTGAACAGGAAAAATCTGGCAATGCATATATTTTTCATGGCACCTGATGCTTTCCCTTTTAACCCTTTGAGCACCAGGAGCAAAGGGATAAACAGAAGTGGATTGACTAAAACAGGGGGTTGGGCTCAAGAGTCCCATGAGGCGGCTTCTCCTCTAAAAATAAACGTAACCAAAATAAATAAATATGTAATATATAAATAATAAGTACTAAAGGACTGAAAATATCTATAGAAATATGCTATTTCTCTTATGTGGAATACAGGGACCAAGGGGAAAGTTTCCTAGGCCAGAGGGCAGGGCGCTTCAAAAAAAAAGACAGGGCCTTTCAGGTGGAGACTTCCTTCTTTCCCTCCAGCATTTTTATAGAAATGCTAGTGTACACGGGCCAAAGTCTGGAACCCTTTGCAATGCATTGCATACCCTCTGGCACTCAAAGGGTTAAGCGGCCGCTACTTCCCTGCTCCACGAGATGCAGACTTGTGTCGCCTCACTCAAGCAAAGCAGTCATGCGCAGTAGAGACTGCCGAACGCGTATAGTCTCTACTGAGCATGACTGCTTCTGACAAACATCCTAGCAAATTATTATACAGGATGCTATTTCTCTTACGTGGAACACAAGAACCATGGGGTAAAGTTCCCTCCTCCAAAGGGAAAGGCACTTAAAAAAAAAGACAGGGACTTTGAGGTGGAGACTTCTTTCATTCCTTCCAGCTTTACCCCCGCTCCTCAGTTTCAAGTGACCTCCATCAGAAAAAGGGCCAGCAGGCACTATTCTTTTCATTTTCAGCCTTCATTTTTCTTTTTTACTTAGATATGGGGCTGCATAATCACCCATTAGGCTGGTTCCCATTAAGTGACTTCCCTGAAGTTGGATTGCCCAGCTCACAGGTGTGTTTCTGGACCTTTTGCTGTGGAATTTGACTTTATTATAAATCTGTGCCTCATAGGTGAACTTCTCTGAGGTTCTGTATTCATATAATGGGAGTCTGAAGACAGGAGACGGACAAGTCAACCCTTTCAGTGATGTGGCCCTTTTTGCTATGTCCCCTCTTTTTGTTGGCACCAACTACTATATGTTGTTTTGACCTTTCTAGCATTCAGCCCTTTTCTTTCTCATGCTAAATATGCTTGCAAGTAGTATGGGTTTCTTAACGGGATAGTAATGTTTCACAAAAAAAGCAGCTCTGATTACTCTTCATAGTATTTGGGCAGTGGAGAGTGTTATTTCATTACTGTCAGAGTTGTAGTACAAGAGTAATTGAATGATAAAGTATTCCCCTCCTGCCCCTTTTACTGATGTAACACTGCTCACCCCAGAGCAGCAAGACTGTCCGGGTGGATCGCAGAGAGGGACAATCTTCAGTGATCATAAGGAAAAACCTGTCAAGGGGGGCAGGGTTTTCTTTATGCTCACAGTAAGAAGATTGTCCCTTGCTGCGAGCTGCTATAGTCTGAAACTAGAGAGACACAGGTTTAGCCCTGTAAGTGCCGGAAACGCATCCAATGTATTGTCCTGCAATGCACTAGACACCTCTCTGGCACTCAGATGTAATGTAAAAAAGTTTTACTTCACTGAGAGGGTGGTAGATAAGAGGAATAGCCTACCAGCAAAAGTTGTAGATCAGTGGAATAGACTATCAGCAAAAGTGGTAGCTAAGTAGAAATAGCTTGTCAGCATATGTGCTAGATAAGTGGATTAGTCTACCAGAAGAAGTTATAGATAAGTGGAATAGACCATCAGCAGAAGTGGTAGATAAGTGGAATAGCTTACCATCAGAAGTGGTAGAGGTTAATACAGTGAAGGAATGTAAGCATGAATTGGATAGGCACAAGGCTGTCCTGAACATAAGACAGGGCCAAATAAGGTATGAGATTTTTACAGTTGGAAAATGAATAGACTAGATGGGCCAAATGGTTATTATCTGCTCTCAAATTCTATAATTCTATGTTAAAGGGATAGTAATACTTCATTATTACTATCCCCACATGTTGTAGCCCTTAAAATCAGAATTAAACGAGACCAGTGGCATCTCTCAAACCTTTATGGTTTGAGAGATATCCGCATTCAAAGTTCCCTCTCCCCTAAATTCAGAGTTGTTGCTGACAGCAGGGGAATCCGGTCAGTGAGCCAGAGGCTGCTCTGCAGCAGTGCTGAGATCTCGTTATAGAAACAGAAATCCTTCACTGAAATGGTCTTCTATGTGTGCTTGCAAACAGCGGCTCTAACTAATCTTTATAGTATTTGGACCATGGAGAGTGTTATTTCAATATTTTCAGAGATGTAGGTTTTGTGTTTTGCAAATCACGGATTCTGGCCATTTTCAGGGTTTTTTGTGCATTTCATTTTCTTTGTTATCGGTAATCCCTATAACTTTTTTTTTATTTTCATGGCCTTTAATGCTAAACCATTTATTGACGATCAGTATGTGTTTGGTTGGAGCAACCTCTTAGCAGTTCGTGTGTGTGTTACAGCGAGTGAATGTTGCCTAACTTGTAATAACCACAGGTAACCTTTCAAGACAATTGTTTGGTTAAGATTGTAAAATATACATGTAATAAAATGGTCCAACCCGGCATTGTGTACATTCTTCTCTTAGAACCTGTGATTGACATCAGACGTGTTGGCATCTACAAATGTAGACAATGGGACATTATCCCTATAATTTTCAGAGGGTTACACAACACTGTATGATGGAAACCTTCCGAGGTAAATCATTCTGTCAAACACAATGTATCAACAACCTTTTAAGTGCCAGAAGGTTGCGCAACACTGTACGAATGACAAATTCCTGGGTAAATCATTAATAACCCGTCAAGTGCCAGATAGGTATCCAGTGCAATGCATTAGAGATGCAGAGATGTGTCCAGGGACCCATCATTTCTGATGGCAACTCTGCCTGCTCCTCTTTCGTTGCTGCTCTGTTTTCTCCAACTCTGTTTGGTCTACACTTGAGCCCTCTGCTTGGCCCACTCTCTCTTCCTTTTGGCCCCCTCTTGCTCCTTCCTATTGGCCCCATCTTGTTCCCTCCCATCGGACCTTCTTGTTTCCTCCCATTGGCCAACTTTGCTCCCTCCCATCAATCACCTCTTGCTCCCTCCCAATGGCCCCCTCTTGCTCCCTCCCATTGGTCCCCCTTCTTGCTCCCCCCCATTAGCCCCTTCTTGCTCGCTCTCATTGGCCCACTCTTGCTCCCTCCTACTGGCCACCTCTTTCTCCCTCTCATTGGCTCCCTATTTCTCCCTCCCATTGACCCGCATGTGCTCCCTCCCACTGATCCCCCCTTGCTCCCTCCCATTGGCCTCCTCTTGCTCCTTCCCATTGGCCACTACGTGCTCCCTCCCAGTGACCCTCCTTGCTCCCTCCCATTGGTCCCCACTTCAATCAGTCCTGGATGCAATGTCCATGGAGGTGAACATGACAGTTACTGGTCCATGAGCCTAATTTATGCTTTAACCCCTTAACAACCCATGATGTGTCAGGACCATCATGGGTAAACGTGCCTTAAGGACCAGTGATGGTCCTGGCACTTCATGGGTTAAATGATAGCAGCTTGTCTCCGTGCACGTTGCTATCATTCAATCCAGGCTGAGACTGAGCGCTCCGGTACCAGAGTGTTCAGTCTCAGCCACTATCACTTGTGCCGGGTCATGTGATCGCTGCAGCAGCAATCACATGTACCAGCATTGTGAATGAAAGAGGCAGTACTGCCTCTGTGTCTCAACCCAGTCTCTCTGTCCCTTACTATCAAGGTAAGAGACAGAAAAGCAGAGAGGAGACACCTAGTGGTTAAAAAAAAATGCAGCAGCTGGGGTATTAACCCCTTCACTGCTGTGCTGGAGGCTGGCTGAATGCAGGTCCATTTTTGACCCGCTAAAATCAATTTAAAAAAAACAAACAATTTTTTTTTGCACAAAAAATTTTTATTTAAAGGGATAGTAATACCTAAAACGTAAAAAAAAATATGTTGTAGGGTTTATCCCCTGAGTAAAACAAGAGTACTCCCACTGCTGAAAGATGTTTCATTCAAAAGTTATACATTTTCAAAGTTGAATTTTTTAGGTGCAATATCACAGTGGCCTGAAATTGTACAGTGGCGCTGTTGCTACACGATCCTATGGACAGCTCTGGTCTCAGGACCATAAATCTCCATAGGATGGTGTAGCAACAGCGCCACTGTAAAATTTCAGGCCACTGTGATATTGCACCTAAAAAATTCAACTTTGAAAATTAATAACTTTTGAATGAAACACCTTTCAGCAGTGGGAGTACTCTTGTTTTACTCAGGGGGATAAACCCTACAACATATTTTTTTTACATTTTAGGTATTACTATCCCTTTAAAAAAAACAAAACAAAAACAAAACAAAACATGTGAATAACCAAAACTGGAAGTGCGATTGTTGTGGAGCCATATAATACATTTATACACACCACAAATTTTATCACTAAAAAAAGTGGGAAAATAGGGTGGGAAAAGGGGGATTTTCACCCAGGGGGACAGCGTCCACTTAAAACTGATCATTTTGTAGTTATGTCATACCTTTCATGCAGTCGCCATAAAAATTTAACCCATTGTGCCCAAATGATCCTAAGAGAAAAAAAATGGCGTTTTTTTTTTACTTGTTTTTTTACAGTTTTCTTTAATTTTACTAAAATAAATGGAGGGTTATCCATATAAGTGTGGTATCAAAAGAAATCCCTATTTGTGCATTTAAAAAACAGTATATAATTTATGGGGTGGGATAAGAGACTTAGAGGGAAAACACTGTTGAACAAAAACATAGTCAAAAAGGTCAGAATCGCTCCAGTCCTTAAGTGAAATCCACCCCAGATTTTCCTGGTCTTTAAGGGGTTAAAGACCAGAGAGGTACACATCATATTGCAAAGCAATGCTTTGCAGACACTTCTGGTATGTAAAGGGTTAAGATTACCATGTGGAGTGAGTAACATTTTTGTCCTGTGGTCCTGCTAGTCACTGCTATGTCTCCCCCCACTGACATGACACCCAGGTCTGACTGAGGAAGGTTATCAATTGAACCAAGGCACAAGGGCAAAGTTCGAAGGGGCCATTAGTATTTTATGACCTTACTTCTTTGGGTGCCAGAGGGGTATGCAACTCATTGCTTTTGCAATGAGTTGGGTACCCCTCTGACACTCAAAGGGTTCATAAGGTAAGTGGGGGGGGGTATAATTATTATGTGCTACTTCCCCTTTAAAGGGATGATCTGCATAACTAGGGGACTCTGATCATGTGACTCTGGTCTTTAGATTTATTTACCAGGTCTCTTAGGACAGAGACTGATTCTCAGGGCTGAGTGAGACTCCCTTGTAACTCCGCCCACTTCTCTGTCACTCTCTACCCACTTTAAGAGCAAACCCCTCCTCCTCTCTTCACAATCCCACCCACTCAAATAAAGCCCTGCCCACTTTATCACATCAAATGGACACCCCCTCCCAAAAACCATAGTGGGCTAGGGGCAAGAAGGTTCCCAATAAAATGCACAGTTCATATGTTCAACTTATTTCATGTCCAGTCTGTGTTTTGCTGTAGATTCAGACTCATCATGCACAAGTAAAATTGGACATGTCACCCTAAGGTAAGTTAACTTTCTAAAATTAAAAACTGCCTATATGTAGTGCTAACCATTTGCTTGCAACATGAATATTTATTGGTGGAGCAGAGTGGCACTTTATGCTAATTTGTTTCTGTGCTGGTCCAATTACCACACATTGTGCTTCTAATTGTACAGTTAGGGGTAAGCTTGATCTCAAACATATCTGTTTAGCATATTGTGCAAAGAATTAGCATAAAGCGTCACACTGTGCCACCAACACATAAAGGTTAATTTTTCAAAAATAATTTATTTTACAGGAAAATGACAAGTACAGCATATAGGCAAATTGCCATTCCTTGTATAGCAAACTACACTTGTACTGTGGTGACAGGTCCATTTTAACGAGATAGTAATGTTTCACAAAAAAGTAGCTCAGATTAATCTTCATAGTATTTGGACCATGGAGCGTGTTATTTCATTATTGTCAGAGTTGTAGTTCAGGAGTAATTTAATGATAAAGTATTCCCCTCCCACCCCTTTTACCTAGTATAACACTGCTCACCTCAGATGTGGAATCTGGTCTCTTGACCGGACAGATCACAGCAAGGGACAATCTTCTTACTGTGATCATAAGGAAAACCCTGCCCGTTTTGACAGGTTTTTCAGGTTTTTCCTTATGATCACTGAAGATTGTCCCTCTCTGCAATCCATCCAGACAGTCTTGCTGCGCTGAGGTGAGCAGTGTTACATCAGTAAAAGGGGCAGGAGGGGGATACTTTATCATTCAATTACTCTTGAACTACAACTCTGACAGTATTGAAATAACACTCTTCACGGCCCAAATACTATGAAGATTAATTGGAGCTGCTTTTATTGTAAAACATTACTATACCTCTAATGTAATCATATTGTATGGGTTTGGAATCTAACAAGTGACTGCTCATTGTGCTTCCATTTGCACGTTGCTGCATGGAATTCTGGAACTGCAATAGGAACATTGTAAGCTTTGAATTTGTTTTCTGGAGTCCGTTCTTCTGATCTGTTCCAGACATACAAGCGTACACACACAAGTTCATTAAAAAGGTATTATTCATTTTCATTCCAACTACCCCTCGTCTTTGTGCTGCACTTCTCAGACAACTTTGAGATAGAAAACAAGTCAGCTTTTTCCATTTGATCCCAGATCATCTTCTCACCAGCCTGCAGTCCCCAGCCAGGAAACGAAGGTCTCATTCTGCTTGGTATAACTGTAAACAAGTAAATCCCTGGGGTTCTAGTCAACGAAATCCACCGAGAGGAAAAAGCACATTTCATCCAAGTCTGGCTGATGAGAAAATCCTTATCTGCTAAACTTCTGCCTCTGACGTTATCAGAGGAACATTTAGAGCAGGTAACGTCATCCCTGAGTCTAACAATTCTGCTTCACAGGGGAGCAATAGATCCTGTATACTCATGGAAGAACAAACTGAGACATTTTTTTAGCTATATTCACAGCATTTTAGGATTTTCTTCCACTCAGAGTAATTGCATTTACTCTCTGAGTGCCAGGAATGTGCGAAAAGGATTGAAAACCGCAGCCAAGTCTCCATCCAGCCCCCAACCACATTAATTATATATATTATAATTATCTTTACAAATATATTCTTGGTTTATCAGCAGGGGAGGTGAGCAGTTGTCTGAAAATATATTCCCCCAGTGTTCCGTCAATGGTCCTATGGCTGTAGACTTAAAGGGATAGTAATGTTACAGAAAACAGCAGCTTTGATTAATCTTCATATTATTTTGGCCATGGAGAGTGTTATTTCAATACTGTCAGAGTTGTAGTTCAAGAATAATTGAATGATAAAGTATCCCCCTCCTGTCCCTTTTACTGATGTAACACTGCTTATCTCAGAGCAGCAAGACTGTCCAGATGGATTGCAGAGAGGGACAATCTTCAGTGATCATAAGGAAAAACCTGAAAAACCTGTCAAGGGGGCAGGGTTTCCTTATGATGACAGTAAGAAGATTGTCCCTTGCTGTGATCTGTCCGGTCAAGTGACCAGATTCTACATCTGAGGTGAGCGGTGTTACATCAGTAAAAGGGGCGGGAGGGGGATACTTTATCATTCAATCATTCTTGAACTACAACTCTGACAGTAATGAAATAATACTCTCCATGGCCCAAATACTATGAAGATTAATCTGAACTACTTTTTTATGAAACATTACTCTGACTTTAAGGTTGTGTTCCAGTAAAGCAGTCAGCTTTCTCACTCACTGAATGGCCAACAGGAGGCTTTATAGAAACATAGAATCTGACGGCAGATAAGAACCATTCTGCCTATCTAGTCGGCCTATTTTACTACTGTAAAAACCTCAAACCTTTTTTGGTCCTTGGTCTTTTATTATGTAAAGGACAGCCTTATGCCTATCCCATGCATGTTTACATTCATTCACTGTATTAACTTCTACCACTTCTGCTGGTAGGCTATTCCATTTATCTACTACCCTCTCAGTGAAGTAAAACGTTCTCCCCTCTAGGAGGCAATTTAGACGTAATGTAAGAAAGCTTTATGGGGTTGTACAGTATAGCATCAGGCTTTATTCCTAAATCTGCTCCCATAGAAGAACACATAGTAAAACATGGTAATTGCTCTTTGACTGGGGTGTCAGATAGTGTATGTGTGATTCTGCCACTACCAGTGGGACTGTGAATCAAGGCTGAGTTATCAGACAGTGTATGTGTGATTCCGCCACTACCAGTGGGACTGTGAATCAAGGCTGAGTTATCAGACAGTGTATGTGTGATTCTGCCACTACCAGTGGGACTGTGAATCAAGGCTGAGTTATCAGACAGTGTATGTTGGATTCTGTTACTACCAGTGGGACTGTGAATCAAGGCTGAGTTATCAGACAGTGTATGTATGATTCTGTCACTACCAGTGGGACTGTGAATCAAGGCTGAGTTATCAGACAGTGTATGTGTGATTCTGTCACTACCAGTGGGACTGTGAAGCAAGGCTGAGTTATCAGACAGTGTATGTATGATTCTGTCACTACCAGGGGGACTGTGAAGCAAGGCTGAGTTATCAGACAGTGTATGTGTGATTCTGTCACTACCAGGGGGACTGTGAATCAAGGCTGAGTTAGCAGACAGTGTATGTGTGATTCTGTCACTACCAGGGGGACTGTGAAGCAAGGCTGAGTTATCAGACAGTGTATGTATGATTCTGCCACTACCAGTGGGACTGTGAATCAAGGCTGGGTTATCAGACAGTGTATGTATGATTCTGTCACTACCAGTGGGACTGTGAATCAAGGCTGAGTTATCAGACAGTGTATATATATTTTTTTCTGTCACTACCAGGGGGACTGTGAATCAAGGCTGAGTTATCAGACAGTGTATGTATGATTCTGCCACTACCAGTGGGACTGTGAATCAAGGCTGAGTTATCAGACAGTGTATGTGTGATTCTGCCACTACCTGTGGGACTGTGAATCAAGGCTGAGTTATCAGACAGTGTATGTAGGATTCTGTCACTACCAGTGAATACTGGACCAAATCTGTGGTGTCACACAGTGATGTTGGGGACTATCGCTTCCAGTGGAGAGTGAACCACAGCTGGTGTTTCAGAATGTGTGATTCTATTATTACCAGTGGGACTGTGGACTAGGACTGAGGTGTCAGAGAGGACATGTGTGTGTATATCACTACCAGTGGGACTGTGGAATAAGGAAGAGGTGTCAGAGAGGACATGTGTGTGTATGTCTATCACTACCAGTGGGACTGTGGAATAAGGAAGAGGTGTCAGAGAGGACATGTGTGTGTATGTCTATCACTACCAGTGGGACTGTGGACTAGGGCTGAGGTGTCAGAGAGGACATGTGTGTGTATGTCTATCACTACCAGTGGGACTGTGGACTAGGGCTGAGGTGTCAGAGAGGACATGTGTGTGTGTATGTCTATCACTACCAGTGGGACTGTGGACTAGGGCTGAGGTGTCAGAGAGGACATGTGTGTGTGTATGTCTATCACTACCAGTGGGACTGTGGACTAGGGCTGAGGTGTCAGACAGGACATGTGTGTATGTCTATCACTACCAGTGGGATTGTGGACTAGGGCTGAGGTGTCAGAGAGGACATGTGTGTGTATGTCTATCACTACCAGTGGGACTGTGGACTAGGGCTGAGGTGTCAGACAGGACATGTGTGTGTATGTCTATCACTACCAGTGGGACTGTGGACTAGGGCTGAGGTGTCAGACAGGACATGTGTGTGTATGTCTATCACTACCAGTGGCACTGTGGCCTAGGGCTGAGGTGTAGAGAGGACATGTGTGTGTATGTCTATCACTACCAGTGGGACTGTGGACTAGGGCTGAGGTGTCAGAGAGGACATGTGTGTGTATGTCTATCACTACCAGTGGGACTGTGGACTAGGGCTGAGGTGTCAGAGAGGACATGTGTGTGTATGTCTATCACTACCAGTGGGACTGTGGACTAGGGCTGAGGTGTCAGACAGGACATGTGTGTGTGTATGTCTATCACTACCAGTGGGACTGTGGACTAGGGCTGAGGTGTCAGAGAGGACATGTGTGTGTATGTCTATCATTACCAGTGGGACTGTGGACTAGGGCTGAGGTGTCAGACAGGACATGTGTGTGTATGTCTATCACTACCAGTGGGACTGTGGACTAGGGCTGAGGTGTCAGACAGGACATGTGTGTGTATGTCTATCATTACCAGTGGGACTGTGGACTAGGGCTGAGGTGTCAGAGAGGACATGTGTGTGTATGTCTATCACTACCAGTGGGACTGTGGAATAAGGAAGAGGTGTCAGAGAGGACATGTGTGTGTATGTCTATCATTACCAGTGGGACTGTGGACTAGGGCTGAGGTGTCAGACAGGACATGTGTGTGTATGTCTATCATTACCAGTGGGACTGTGGACTAGGGCTGAGGTGTCAGAGAGGACATGTGTGTGTATGTCTATCACTACCAGTGGGACTGTGGACTAGGGCTGAGGTGTCAGAGAGGACATGTGTGTGTATGTCTATCACTACCAGTGGGACTGTGGACTAGGGCTGAGGTGTCAGACAGGACATGTGTGTGTATGTCTATCACTACCAGTGGGACTGTGAAATAAGGAAGAGGTGTCAGACAGGACATGTGTGTGTATGTCTATCACTACCAGTGGGACTGTGGACTAGGGCTGAGGTGTCAGACAGGACATGTGTGTGTGTATGTCTATCACTACCAGTGGGACTGTGGACTAGGGCTGAGGTGTCAGAGAGGACATGTGTGTGTATGTCTATCACTACCAGTGGGACTGTGAAATAAGGAAGAGGTGTCAGAGAGGACATGTGTGTGTATGTCTATCATTACCAGTGGGACTGTGGACTAGGGCTGAGGTGTCAGACAGGACATGTGTGTGTATGTCTATCACTACCAGTGGGACTGTGAAATAAGGAAGAGGTGTCAGACAGGACATGTGTGTGTATGTCTATCACTACCAGTGGGACTGTGGACTAGGGCTGAGGTGTCAGACAGGACATGTGTGTGTGTATGTCTATCACTACCAGTGGGACTGTGGACTAGGGCTGAGGTGTCAGAGAGGACATGTGTGTGTATGTCTATCACTACCAGTGGGACTGTGAAATAAGGAAGAGGTGTCAGAGAGGACATGTGTGTGTATGTCTATCATTACCAGTGGGACTGTGGACTAGGGCTGAGGTGTCAGAGAGGACACGTGTGTGTATGTCTATCACTACCAGTGGGACTGTGGACTAGGGCTGAGGTGTCAGACAGGACATGTGTGTGTATGTCTATCACTACCAGTGGGACTGTGGACTAGGGCTGAGGTGTCAGACAGGACATGTGTGTGTATATCTATAACTACCAGTGGGACTGTGGACTAGGGCTGAGGTGTCAGAGAGGACATGTGTGTGTATGTCTATCACTACCAATGGGACTGTGGAATAAGGAAGAGGTGTCAGAGAGGACATGTGTGTGTATGTCTATCATTACCAGTGGGACTGTGGACTAGGGCTGAGGTGTCAGAGAGGACATGTGTGTGTATGTCTATCACTACCAATGGGACTGTGGACTAGGGCTGAGGTGTCAGAGAGGACATGTGTGTGTATGTCTATCACTACCAGTGGGACTGTGGACTAGGGCTGAGGTGTCAGAGAGGACATGTGTGTGTATGTCTATCACTGCCAGTGGGACTGTGGAATAAGGAAGAGGTGTCAGAGAGGACATGTGTGTGTGTATGTCTATCACTACCAGTGGGACTGTGGACTAGGGCTGAGGTGTCAGAGAGGACATGTGTGTGTATGTCTATCACTGCCAGTGGGACTGTGGAATAAGGAAGAGGTGTCAGAGAGGACATGTGTGTGTGTATGTCTATCACTACCAGTGGGACTGTGGACTAGGGCTGAGGTGTCAGAGAGGACATGTGTGTGTGTATGTCTATCACTACCAGTGGGACTGTGGACTAGGGCTGAGGTGTCAGAGAGGACATGTGTGTGTATATCACTACCAGTGGGATTGTGGACTAGGGCTGAGGTGTCAGAGAGGACATGTGTGTGTATGTCTATCACTACCAATGGGACTGTGGACTAGGGCTGAGGTGTCAGAGAGGACATGTGTGTGTATGTCTATCATTACCAGTGGGACTGTGGACTAGGGCTGAGGTGTCAGAGAGGACATGTGTGTGTATGTCTATCACTACCAGTGGGACTGTGGACTAGGGCTGAGGTGTCAGAGAGGACATGTGTGTGTATGTCTATCACTACCAGTGGGACTGTGGACTAGGGCTGAGGTGTCAGAAAGGACATGTGTGTGTGTATGTCTATCATTACCAGTGGGACTGTGAAATAAGGAAGAGGTGTCAGAGAGGACATGTGTGTGTATATCACTACCAATGGGACTGTGGACTAGGGCTGAGGTGTCAGAGAGGACATGTGTGTGTATGTCTATCATTACCAGTGGGACTGTGGACTAGGGCTGAGGTGTCAGAGAGGACATGTGTGTGTATGTCTATCACTACCAGTGGGACTGTGGACTAGGGCTGAGGTGTCAGAGAGGACATGTGTGTGTATGTCTATCACTACCAGTGGGACTGTGGACTAGGGCTGAGGTGTCAGAAAGGACATGTGTGTGTGTATGTCTATCATTACCAGTGGGACTGTGAAATAAGGAAGAGGTGTCAGAGAGGACATGTGTGTGTATATCACTACCAGTGGGACTGTGGACTAGGGCTGAGGTGTCAGAGAGGACATGTGTGTGTATGTCTATCATTACCAGTGGGACTGTGGACTAGGGCTGAGGTGTCAGAGAGGACATGTGTGTGTGTATGTCTATCACTACCAGTGGGACTGTGGACTAGGGCTGAGGTGTCAGAGAGGACATGTGTGTGTATGTCTATCACTACCAGTGGGACTGTGGACTAGGGCTGAGGTGTCAGAGAGGACATGTGTGTGTGTATGTCTATCACTACCAGTGGGACTGTGAAATAAGGAAGAGGTGTCAGACAGGACATGTGTGTGTATATCACTGCCAGTGGACAGTGCAACAAGGTTGGGGTGTCAGACATGGTATGTCTTATTGTGTCGGTACCAGTGGGACAGTAGAAGGCGGCTGTGGTGTCACACTGTGTATGTGTGGGTCTGTGACTACTGGTAAACAGTGGAATACCTCTTTTTTCCCCTTTCATCCTTACTCATGGGCAATGTCGTTCTTCATTTGCTAGTGTTTTTCATTAAAATAGTTTACTTATGCTTTGAAATAAACTATTGTTACTCCATTAACAGCCAGTATAGGAAAAAAAGCAGTTTGTCATATAAATAACTTTTCTTCTTGTTGCATAACCATGTTTTATGAACAAAACTGAAGTGAAAACAGCAAGTGCATGGCCCTCTGTTCTGTTTTAATGTGTTGCCCAGGGATCTTTCCAGCCTCAAATTACAGGTTTGTCCTTTTACTTCAAACACTGATGTCCTGGCACCCAGGAAACTCCTGTGGAATTGTTCTGCGGTTGTATTGTAGAGCTGCCAAGCAAGTCTATGGCAGGAACTTCAAAAACAAAATACACAACAGGCTTTAATTGAAGTCCATTTATTAAGAGAAATGCTCCTAGAGACTGAGTACAGATGCATTTCAATATCCTGTGTATTGCACACTAGGGAACGGAACAATGAGACTGATGAGCTCAGAAAAACTGGAGGGTTATGGACTATGATGTGATAAAGAGGAGAACTTTCCCAGTGAGATAAACTCTCCAGTTCCTATGTTATTCTATGGGAGAGATTTAGTTATAGAACTACAGGGTGATATGTACTAAGGTGTGATAAAGAGGAGATAACTTCTCCAGTGTGATAAACTCTCCAGTTCCTATGTTATTCTATGGGAGATCTTTAGTTATAGACTACGGGGGAGATGTACTAAGGTGTGATAAAGAGGAGATAACTTCTCCAGTGAGACAAACTCTCCAGTTCCTATGTTATTCTATTGGAGAGCCTTAGTTATAGACTACATGGGATATATACTAAGGTGTGATAAAGAGGAGATAACCTGTCATGTGTGATAAACTCTCCAGTTCCTATGTTATTCTATGGGAGATCTTTAGTTATAGACTACAGGGGAGATGTACTAAGGTGTGATAAAGAGGAGATAACTTCTCCAGTGAGATAAACTCTCCAGTTCCTATGTTATTCTATGGGAGAGCTTTAGTTATAGACTACAGGGGAGATGTACTAAGGTGTGATAAAGAGGAGATAACTTCTCCAGTGAGATAAACTCTCCAGGCCCTATGTTAGTCTATGGGGAGAGCTTTAGTTATAGACTACAGGGGAGATGTACTAAGATGTGATAAAGAGGAGATAACTTCTCCAGTGAGATAAACTCTCCAGTTCCTATGTTATTCTATGGGAGAGATTTAGTTATAGACTACAGGGGGAGATGTACTAAGGTGTGATAAAGAGGAGATAACTTCTCCAGTGAGATAAACTCTCCAGTTCCTATGTTATTCTATGGGAGATCTTTAGTTATAGACTACAGGGGGAGATGTACTAAGGTGTGATAAAGAGGAGATAACTTCTCCAGTGTGATAAACTCTCCAGTTCTTATGTTATTCTATGGGAGATCTTTAGTTATAGACTACAGGGGGAGATGTACTAAGGTGTGATAAAGAGGAGATAACTTCTCCAGTGTTGCTAGGAGCCATTTGGCTCCAAAAGGGACTGACAGTGCCGGAGCGCAGACGTCACTATGGAAAGATGTCTGCGCTGTTTCCTACCTGTCAGTCCCGGAGCAGTGGATAATGCACATTAACCAGGTAATAATAATTCTGGTGACTACACTACTGAGCAGCTAGTCTCCAGATAAGGAATTATTTGGGGCCATCTTTGTTAAATGTGGTAGTTCCGCTTTAAGTATAAAAACCAGAGTCTCCAGGAATGATCCAGAAGGTTTCTAGATGTGGCTATATATGCAATAAAAGTGGAGCAATTTCAGGGCAAAGCTATTCAGACATCTCTAGCAAACGAGGGGTAAATAGCATAGCTGGGAACTCTCCGGATTTGCTCAGTAGACTCCATTTTTTGCTGCTAATTACCAGGTCTCCAGGATAGAGGCTGATTCCCCAGATGTGGGGAGTTCGTAATCAAACTTTGCCCACTTCTGCATCTTCCCAGTCTGCTCCTCCCACTCCCCGCCCACTTCCCCTCCTTCTCCAGCCTATTCGTCAAACATTTTCTACATTTGATAAGCCCCGCCCACACTCATGATTAAGTCCACACCTTTTTACAGCAGATCACGTCATTTTTCTCCACCCAGCAGCACCACAGTCAAAGTTCCCAGGTATGGTAAAAGGGAATTTTGATTGGCTCCCTTTGGTAGCACTGATTCACCCCTCAAATTGCTACAGGTCTTAGTGCATCAATTCTAGTAAGGTGACAAGGAAATGTAAGTACAGATTCTCTTCAACAGAAAAGAAAAAAAATAAAGATTACATTGACCCCAGAGAGGTGTGTTTTGCAATGTGTTGGTTAATGTTGGTTAATGGGTTAATGTTCTGGCCATAAATCGTGTCTGGGTATGTGCACATGTTGATGTCTGCCAATACAAATCTTCTGATACTACTCTTGAGGGCTTTTCACTACAAGATCTGTTTAGTTGGCGGCGGGCCGACGTTTGTACCAGCCGGGTTACTGTGTAGCATTGTGCCAAAACCTCTAGAATAGGATGGCATTCTCCGGTGTTCTCACACGTTGTCATTGGCATGTTGATAAGGAGTTATTGCTACTGACACAAATTATTTTTTTAAAGGGACAGTAGGCCTTTATGTGTAAAGCCACAGCAGCGCAATTTTGGGCCAAACCAATTATACCATAGGGGAGAAAAAAATTCCAAAATTTCACAATGTCTTGAGGGCCTTTTCTAGCTTTAACATTTTGAGTGCCAGAGGGGTATCCACCGCAACTCACTGGATACCCCTCTGGCACTCAGAGGGTTAATGGTGTTAAACGCCACACTGAGATTCATTTGAAATGTCAATACGCTCCGTATAGCGCAGTTTCTTTGCCCCAGAATTGGTCCACACTGATTTTATACATAGGGCCAGAGGGGTTGATTCTTAGGACATGTTTCTTTTCCTTTAAATGATACATTTCAGCTAATGTATTATAAAGCATGCATTGCACTTATCACTTATTAAGAACTTGTATAACTACACAGTGATCAGATGGACATGCCCAGCTTCCTACTGTACATATCTTATTTTAAAGGGACAGTATTACTTCAAAATTACTATCCCTCATATTGTAGCCCTTAATAAACTGAGTTAAATGACACCAGCGGCATCTCTCAGACCTTTATGGTGTAAGAGATAGCCTCTTTCAAAGTTTCCTCTCCACTGCTGTCAGCGTTCTGCTGCCAGCAGGGGAATCTGGTCCCAGGACAGGCAGATGCTCTTAAACAGAGCCGATATCTCGTTATGGAAGGAAGAATTATTCATTGAAATAGTCTTCTACGTGTGCTTGGTTACCAAGCACACGTAGAAGACTGTTTCAATTAATCATTTTTCCTTCCATAACGAGATATCGGCTCTGCTGAAGAGCCTCCTCTTGATTCAGAGACCAGATTCCCCTGCTGGCAGCAGAACGCTGACAGCAGGGGAGAGGAAACTTTGAAAGCGGCTATGTCTTACACCATAAAGGTTTGAGAGATGCCGCTGGTGTCATTTAACTCAGTTTATTAAGGGCTACAAAATGAGGGATAGTAATTTTGAAGTAATACTATCCCTTTAAAGGGATAGTAATGTCTACAATAATGTTATATCCAAGTTTTCTCTATTGTTTGTATAACACTTTGCTCTATGTTTAATAACTTACTGTTCAGTAGTTCAAAAAAGATTCAGTGTATAAGGATCCCCCTTCCACCCCTTCTGGCTGCATCACGCTGCATCTAAGCGTGGTACGGATAGAGAGCGACAAAGGACAATCATCAGTATACAAAGGAAAGTCCTTCCCTCCTTCATCAAAGGGGGGCAGGGTTTTCCTTATTCTTACTCACTGAAGATTGTCCCTCGCTTCACCTGTCCGGTCCCACGACCAGATTGCAGCTCTAAGGGGAGGCGACCAGAAGGGATGGGAGGGGAATGCTTTAACAGTGAATATCTTTAAATCTACAGAAAAGTAAGTTAATAAACATAACGCAAAGTGTTATGCTTACAATACTGAAGACTCAGAATTCCCCGGACGGGAAACGCAGTGTACAGGAAGAGGAAGCATGTCATGGGGAAGGTTGATCCAGGCAGGAAGTGTGAGTGCTAGGGGAGGAGTAATGAAAGGGCTTATTAACCCCTTAAGGACCGGGAAAATCTGAGGTCGTTTTCCCTTAAGGACCGGAGCAATTCTGACCTTTTTGACTATGTCTTTGTTCAACAGTGTTTTCCCTCTTAGGCTTTTATTCCACCCCCATAAATTATATACTGTTTTTTTAAGCATAAATAGGGCTTTCATTTGATACCCTATTTATATGGCTAACCCACCATTCACTTTATTAAAATTAAAAATAAAGTTAAAAAAATGTAAAAAAAACACCATTTTTGATTTTTCTCTTGGGATCAATTGGCCACAAAGGGTTACATTTTTATGGAGACTGTATGAAAGGTATGACCGGTCAGTCATACCTACAAAATGCACAGTTTAAAGTGGCCACTGTCCCCCCTGGGTGAAAATCCCCATATCCCTTTTTCCCACCCTATTTTGACACTTTTTTGTCCCTGGCATTTGGTGGTGTGTATAAGTGTATTACATGGCTCCACAACAATCACACTTGCAATATTGTTTAATTATATATATTTTTTTTAAATAAAAATATGTTTTTGTAAATAAAAACAAAAAAAACTGTGTTGTGTTTAAAAAAAAAAAAAAAAAGTGTAAAATTGCAGGTCAAAAATTGACCTGCATTTAGCCAGCCTCCTGCACCAGCAATGAAGGGGTTAATACCCCCAACTGCTGTATTTTTTTAACCACTAGGTGTCTCCCGTCTACTTCTGTCTCCCTTACTTTGAGAGCAAGGGAGACACAGGCAGACGAGACAGGCACAGACAGCATGCTTTGCATGCTGCCTCTGTCTGTCACTATCCTGGTACATGTGATCGCTGATACGGCGATCGCATGAACCGGAAGAAGGAAGAAGGGCTGAGACTGAATGCCCCGGTCTCGGAGCGCTCAGTCTCAGCCTGGATTTAATGATAGCAGCGTGCACGGAGGCACGCTGCTATCATTTAAGCCATGACGGTCCTGGACCGTCATGGGTCGTTAAGGGTATAACAACCCATGACGGTGCAAGACCGTCATGGGTCCTTAAGGGGTTAAGAGTGGAGACAGGAAATTAAAGTTTGTGCAGGAAAGAGAGACCAAAGAGAAGCATCCCTCCCTCCTTCTCTCCCTATTATGAATGGTGTATATGTATGTTTGGTTGCGTGTCACTGCATGGCGGATAGTCCTTGCATGGTTTTCAGAGATTGATAACTGATGTGGTAAAGTTATGTGGATTTATCCTCGGGCGGAAGCCCTTGGGAAGTTTGCCCCGGACTTAGGTCTCGGGTGGTGATGTTACCCATTGAAGCTAAAGTGGACGGCCAATGGGGTAATTCCTTGTGAGTCAGCTGTAATTGCTGAAAATGGTGGAATCAGCTGCAAGTGTTGAAAATGGTCGAAAATATGGCTGAAAATCTGTGGCACTGGATTAGAGGTTACTGCGGGAGTAAGCAATTGAAATAAGCGACTCTAATGGCGACTGGTTAAATAATCATGTCGACGGGACTATGACAGCCTGTCATAAACTACAAGGCCCTAGTGCCAAACTAATCCCTATTGGTGATAATAACTTAGCGGGAGAAGTGTACAGCTTCACGCCGGAGGGAAGGAATACCCAGAGATCACGTGACTGAAGGGAAACGTGAGTCAATCCAGCGCTGCTCCGGGCTCTCATTTAACCCTGATGGCATTAATAATATTTTCCTTACCCTGCAATATCAGCATTAGACATCGTTATAAGATACAGTAAATTGTGCTCCTCTCACGATCAGATTTGTCTGCTAAGCGCCGCTCCAGACTCTCTCCCCTCTCCATGCATGGCCCCTTGCTGTTCATTTTAATGCCTGAAGAGGGGAAGAGAGTCCGGAGCGGCGCTCAGCAGGCAAATATGATCATGAGAGGAGCACAATTTACTGTGTCTTATAGCGATGTTTAATGCTGATATTGCAGGGTAAGGAAAATATTATTATTAATGCCATTAGGGTTAAATGATAGCTAGTTAGTCTGTTCTTGCGTGACTGCTAAGTGCTAATTTCATGTTGGCTGAGCACAGGCCTGGGGGTGTAGGTGACGGGTACTATGCAGGCGTAGATGGGGATGTAATTGCTTGACAGCGGGGTGATAAGGGAGCCGCTGCGACCTGGAGGTCGGGGTATTACCCACACGAGGCAGGGAGAAGCTGTCTGGAGGAGGAGCAGGGGGAGGAACCACTGGAGTCCAGGTAATAAGTGGTTTGCAGAAGGCATTTATGTATATGTGGACTTTCAGCTTTTGTTAGACTAAATCTTATTTTTATCCTGTGAATTGCCAGATGAGGGTAACAGAAGTTTTAGTTCATTACCAGCTGGTCAGTGGCCATTGATGCGGGTGGAAATTGTAGTCCAAAAATAGGCAGAGAGCAACGGGTATTCGCTAGCTGAGAATTATGGGATTACAATGCAGCATCTGAAAACGATCATGGTAATGGCATCAAGGATGATGGCAATAGCAGACTGTCACTTCCTAGTGTGCCACGTCTTGTTCCTTACTGACAGAGAAGCTTTACTATATGACTAATGTATTTGTGCTTATAGGCGTGTTCTCTTGCCTGTATCAACTAGTACACATAGACCCAAACTGTAGATACAGATAGTAAGGTAGATAACTGCAAATCTGGAACAAACCAAGTGCATCACAGAGGACTAAAGGAAAGTCCCAGTGATTTAAAGGGATAGTAATACTTCGTTCTAACTTTATTTTATTTTGTAGGCATTAACCCTTTCAGTGCCGGAGGCTCGGGCCATTTCCTGTACCCTGCAGGCCAGACACATTTTCAGCATTTTTGCTATCCTTCTGTTTACGCTTGATTTCCTCTTGGGATTTTTAGTTAAATATGGAAAACTATATATTGTTTTTTTCAGAACGAATTGAGCTTTCTTGTGATACCTTACATGAACAGAATTTTGCATCGTGCAAAAAGCTATGATGTCATAATGACAAAAAAAAGTGAAAATTTACTAATTTTGCTAAAATCACATACTATGTATCAAATACATTTACCTTGATTGAAAAAGTTTCAATTATTTGAAAAAGCCCTGAGTCCCCCGAGTAAAAAAATACAAAATTTGTATAGTTTTACCTAAGTCCATGGCTAGCGTAGAGCCCTAATCACCAGCAGCGCAAAATGACATTTTCAACTTTATAAACTAAAATGCGCATTCTAGGGTTTTTGTGGTAAAACTACCCTAAAACAGTGGAATAACTATATAAAACTATATATTTCTGAAAAGTAGACAACCTGCCGCATCTAATGAGGGGTAACTTACCTTCTTGCCCCAAGCCTGTTGTGCACAAATGCTTCCAGAATGTGGCACTATAGGAAAAAAATTGCATTTTCTTACGTTTCTGCCCCTTCATCTGTATGGAAATCTGTGAAAACCATGGAATTTCCAACTGTATTCATTAGCTAGTGCTCTTAGGAGAAAAATTACACCTCATTGGTATGTGTTCCCCTACCTTAGTGGGCGCTACAAGTACCAAACTACACCTATTGCAACCACTAATTTTTCTAACATTTTCTCAAACATTACTTGTCTGTACAAAAATGGTTATAACAACTAGAGAAGTGAAGAAAGGGCACACAAACCATACCATTTTGGAAAGAAGACAACCTGCCGCATCTAATGAGGGGTGAATTGCCTTCTTACCCCAAGCCTGTTGTGACCAAATGCTTCCAGAAGGTGGCACTATAGGAAAAAAATGGCATTTTCTTACATTTCTGCCCCTTCAAATGTACTGAAATCTGTAAAAACCATGGAATTTCCAGCAGTATCCATTAGCTAGTGCTCTTAAGAAAAAAATGACACCCCATTAGCATGAGTTGACCTACTTCAGGGGGCGCTAGAAGTGCAAAATGACATCTACTACAACTTCTAATTTTTGTAACATTTTCTCAAACATTACTTGTCTATACAAAAATGGTTATAACAACTACAGAAGTGAAGAAAGGGTACACAAACCATACCATTTTGGAAAGAAGACAACCTACCGCATCTAACGAGGGGTGACTTGCCTTCTTACCCCAAGTCTGGTGTGCACAAATGCCTCCAGAAGGTGGCGCTGATGAAAAAAAAGGCATTTTCTTACATTTCTGCCCCTTCAAATGTACTGAAATCTGTAAAAACCATGGAATTTCCAGCAGTACCCATTAGCTAGTGCTCTTAGGAGAAAAATGACACCCCACTGGCATGAGTTGTCCTACCTCAGGGGGCGCTATAAGTGCAAAGCGACACCTACTACAACTTCTAATTTTTCTAACATTTTCTCAAACATTACTTGTCTATACAAAAATGGTTATAACAACTACAGAAGTGAAGAAAGGGTACACAAACCATACCATTTTGGAAAGAAGACAACCTACCGCATCTAATGAGGGGTGACTTGCCTTCTTACCCCAAGTCTGGTGTGCAAAAATGCCTCCAGAAGGGGGCGCTAATGAAAAAAAAAGGCATTTTCTTACATTTTTGCCCCTTCAAATGTACTGAAATCTGTGAAAACCATTGATTTTTCAAATGTATTCTTTAGCTATGGCTCTTAGGAGAAAAGTGACACCTCATTCGTATGAGTTCACATACCTTAGCGGGCGCTACAAGTACAAAACTACACCAACCTCTAATTTTTCTAACATTTTCTCAAACATTACTTGTCTATACAAAAATGGTTATAAGAACTAGAGAAGTGAAGAAAGGGTACACAAACGATACCATTTTGGAAAGAAGACAACCTGCCGCATCTAGTGAGGGGTGACTTGCCTTCTTACCCCAAGCCTGGAGTGCACAAATGCCTCCAGAAGGTGGTGCTAATGAAAAAAAAAGGCATTTTCTTACATTTCTGCCCCTTCAAATGTATTGAAATCTGTAAAAACCATGGAATTTCCAACTGTATCCATTAGCTATTGCTCTTAGGAGAAAAATGACACCCCATTGGTATGAACTGACCTACCTTAGGGGGCGCTACAAGTACAAAACTACTACTGCTACAACCTCCTGATTTCTCTAACATTTTCTCAAACATTCTTGCGTGTATGAAAATGGTTATAACAGCTATAGAAGTGAAGAAAATGTAGCGAAACCATACCATTTTGGAAAGAAGATAACCTGCCGCATCTAATGAGGGGTCATTTGCCTTTCTACCCCTAAGTTAGTGTGTACAACTATTTCCAGAATGTGGTGCTACAGAAAAAAAAAAACATTTTTTTTTTTTTTACAAATCAGTCACTTCAAAGATCCGAAAATGGTTCAACACCATGGGATTTCCTAGGAGGACCTCCTGCCAGCCTACGATAAATGGTACCCCACTGCTGTGGGATGACATACCATATTGGGTGCCAGGAGTGTAGCTACCAGTTGAACAAGGATGGGGAAGCAAACAGTGTATGTATGATTCTATGGCTATCAGTGGTCAGTCAGTGTACGTGAGGACCTGTGACTGCCAGTGAAACCAGGTGGGGGGAGGGACGAGGGGTCAGGCAGTGTATGTGGGTATATCTACCACTGGGCAGAGCGCAAGTATGGCAGTGGTGGTGGGGGAAGTAAGGTAGTACATATGGGGGATCTGTGACTACCACTGTGCACTGTAAGTCCCCCACATACACTGTTTGATTTCCAGCCTGAATCCAGTGTGTATTGGCACTTGGGTCTACCAGTAGGCAGTGGAACCAGGCTGGGGGGTTCAAACTGTGGGAATGGGACTGCCAGTAGAATGTGGAACTGGGCTGGTGGGTAGGGTACGGGGGGGATTGAGTCATTTTGTGTGCATGCCACAGGGATGTCCGATGCATTGCAAAGCAATGCAATTGATCCCCTGTCGCACACAGAGGGTTCTTTTTTTTTTTTTAAAAAATTCTTCTTTATTCATAGCTTGTTGGGTGGCCTTAGGGGGGGCTTCAGGACCCTTCCTTATGTCCCCCAATGAGGTCTTAGTAAAAAAAAAGTATGGGATAAAAGAATTGACCCTGTGAGTGTCACAGGGTTCTCCAGCACATTGCAACGCAATGTGCTGGGGACCACTGCGGCACTCACAGAGTTAATTTTTTTTAAATTATTATCAGACCTTGTGGGGGGACATCAGGAATTCTCCTGATGTCCCCCCAACAATCTCTGATGATAAAATACTAAAAAATATTCCTATGTCTGCCACAGGAGGGGGGCTCTGCAATGAACCCCCTCCCCTGTGGCACACACAGGGTTAATTTTTTTTTTTTTCTATTTTTTATAGACCTCATTGGGGGGCTTCAGGACCCTTCCTTATGTCCCCCAATGAGGTCTTAGTAAAAAAAACATATGGGATAAAAGAATTGACCCTGTGAGTGTCACAGGGTTCTCCAGCACATTGCAAAGCAATGTGCTGGGGACCACTGCGGCACTCACAGAGTTAATTTTTTTTAAATTATTATCAGACCTTGTGGGGGGACATCAGGAATTCTCCTGATGTCCCCCCAACAATCTCTGATGATAAAATACTAAAAAATATTCCTATATCTGCCACAGGAGGGGGGCTCTGCAATGAACCCCCTCCCCTGTGGAACACACAGGGTTAATTTTTTTTTTTTTTCTATTTTTTATAGACCTCATTGGGGGGCTTCAGGACCCTTCCTTATGTCCCCCAATGAGGTCTTAGTGTAAAAAAAATATGGGATAAAAGAATTGACCCTGTGAGTGTCACAGGGTTCTCCAGCACATTGCAAAGCAATGTGCTGGGGACCACTGCGGCACTCACAGAGTTAATTTTTTTTAAATTATTATCAGACCTTGTGGGGGGACATCAGGAATTCTCCTGATGTCCCCCCAACAATCTCTGATGATAAAATACTAAAAAATATTCCTATGTCTGCCACAGGAGGGGGGCTCTGCAATGAACCCCCTCCCCTGTGGCACACACAGGGTTAATTTTTTTTTTTTTTGTCTATTTTTTATAGACCTCATTGGGGGGCTTCAAAGCAATGCATTGGGGAACCCTGCAGCACTCACAGGGTTAATTTTTACATTTGTTTTTTTTTTTGATTTTTTTTTTTATGGTCAGACCTCGCTGGGGCACATCAGGACCCCTCCTGATGTGCACCCAGTTATTGAGCTCCCAGCCGATTGGGCTGGGAGCTCAATATGGCGACCGAAGGAGAGCAAAAGCTCTCCTTCTGTTCACTCCTACCTCCGGTAGGAGTGATCTCGGTCGGGGAATGCCTTGCAACGTCATCGGTGACTATGTCACCGATGACGTTAGGAGGCTTCCCCCGGTCCCGCCCACTCCTACCCGGAAGTTCGGGTAGGAGAGGAGGGATAGGAGAAGCTCTGCTTCTCCTTAGTAAATATTGATCTCCCAGCGCGATCGGCTGGGAGATCAATACCTGGGGGGACATGAGGAGTAATCCTCATGTCCCCCCACGAGTGCCAGGCATTTTTTTTTTTTAAATGCGGCCACTGCATGCCGGTTATACCGGCCTATGCAGTGACCGCATTTAAGCTGTACAACGTACGAGCTTGGCACAGCAGGTACAGCTGTCCTCACTCGTACGTTGTACCCACTTGGCACTCTAGGGGTTAAAAAAACATGAAGAACGATATAAGTCTTATCTCTCAAACCTTTATGGTTTGAGAGATATTCACAAGCAAAGTTTCCCCTCCCGCCCCTTTTACCTAGTGTAAGCCATCTCTTCTCAGATGTGGAATGCAGTTTATAGACCAGACAGATAACAGCAGGGGACAATCTTCTTCCTATGAGAACAATGAAAGCCCTGCCCCCCTTGACAAGTTTTTCAGGTTTTTCCCTTATCTTAATTGAAGATTGTCCCTCTCTGCAGTCTACCTGGGCACCTCCCTTCTGATCTGGTTGAACGGGGGGGGGGTACTTTGCTTGAGAATATCTCTTAAACCATAAAGGTTTGAGAGATAAGACATATCTTTCTTCATGTTTTTTTAATGCCTACAAAATAAAATAAAGATAAAACAAAGTATTACTATCCCTTTAAATGGGGGCTTGAATTATGAATGGGTAAACACATTGCTAAGAGAAGTTAGCATGCACAATTTCACCTCTGTCCTCTGTAGCTCATTGAATTGTACTGAAGTCTGATGAGCTTCTACGGTTCATGTGCCCCTCAACCCTCAGATGGCCTGGTGCTGGGGGAAGGTACTGGACGTCATGGGGAGGTTCTGGGGAAAAAAAATAATTTTCGGTTTCGGTATCGGTTTTCGGCCAAGTGCATCCTGAAGTTTCGGTTTCGGTTTCGGCTCAGAAATTTCATTTCAGTGCACCCCTAGTGGTCAGCTGGAAGTGCTGACGGATGTGGGGATTCTAGCATGAGCTGGGCAATTTGGCCATGCTTAGATTCAGGGAATGTGTATTGGCAAGGACTGTCAGTTAATGGGTGATTAACTTAATTATTATGATGGTTGATTAAGAATATTAATAATAATGTGATTTGAATTAGTTCAATAAAGCCGTGGCCTGTTTTCAACCCAGTAAGATGTGTATGTGTTCATTTTGGGATCATACCCTCTCCTTATGACTTTATTTTAGATATTACTATCCCTTTAAGATGTTGTATAAATGCAATTTTTTAAAAGTGTACTATTACTAAATATTATAAGAAAAAAATTAATGTGTATGTGTATATTAGATATTGAATATGTTCTATATATAAGCACATACAGGGCTTCAAATTATGTAGGGAAAAAATATTATTTTACAGTCAACGTTTCAGTCAGTTACATAGACCTTCCTCAGAACATGACTTGTCCTGAGGTAGGACTATGTAATTAACTAAAACATTGACAGTAAAACAAGATTTTTTTCAACATAAATAAAAACCCTATGTGTGCATTTGTGCTGCCTTATTTTTGTAATTAGATCATTAACCCTTTGAGTTTTAGAGAGGTATCCAATCACTGGATACCTTTCTGCCACTCAAGGGGTTAACAAGAATATTCAGGCAACTTAAGATGCTATTAGACTGAATGGTCATTTCCCACTCATCCATGTAAATCACCACTCCATCAAGAACAAGGTTTCGTGGTCATTCTAGGCTTAAGGACCCATGACGTGCCAGGACTGTCACTGGAAAACTTGCTTTAAAGGGATAGTAATACTTAAAATGAGTAAAACAAGGGTACTCTCACTGCTGAAAGGTGTTTTATTTAAAAGTTATTACAGTTCAAATTTGAATTTTTTAGGTGCAATATCACAGTGGCCTGAAATTGTACAGTGGCGCTGTTGTTACATCATCCTATGGACAGCTCTGGTCCATAGACCATAAATCTCCATAGGATGGTGTAGCAACAGCGCCACTGTACAATTTCAGGCCACTGTGATATTGCACCTAAAAAAATCAACTTTGAGCTTTAATAACTTTAAAAAAAAAAAAACACTTTTCAGCTGTGAGAGTGCCCTTGTTTTACTCGGGGATAAACTCTACAACCTATTTTTTTTACATATTTAGTATTACTATCCCTTTAACGACTCATGGCGGTCCTGGCATATCATGGCATTCAGGGGTCCCCGCGCGGCTGCATGCAGTTCGGGGAACGCTGAATCCACTGGGCCAAAAAAAGATAATAAATCCCTGTGGTCTTTAACCCTTTGAGTTAACTGCCGGCAGTGTGTCCGGTTGTTAAAGGGTTACAGGTTAAGGCAGGTATTCATATACAGAGGGGTTGTGTATGAATGTATGCCTGTGTATTTCACCCAGAGAATGGGCTAACAGTGGCACCTAAGGGACTTTAAGTGCGGGATGATAGTTGGCACCAGATGTGCTGGTTCAAGCATCTTGCACCGCCACCACAGTGGGGTGCTCACGCATAACAATGTCTAGAGTTTTGTTCAAATTCTCTAATAAGAACCTTTTGGTTGATGGCTGATTTTCAGAAATGGTAGTATTTCCTTGTCTGCTGATCCGGTGACTTATGGTTTGTAGAATTGAGAGACTGGTAGCTATATCAATTGAAATGTAAACAACATAGGAAACAAGTCATGACTAGGGATACTGTATACATTGCTCTGTTAAACCCTTGTGAGTTAGAGAGATCTCCAGTTCACTGGACAGATTGACCCATTATAGACTGGAGGGGTGCGCAGCGCACTGAGCTCGTTGCTATTGCATTTTATGGGAACCTCAATCCACAGTTCTCAGTAACATGTGATAGTAACAGCCCCAGCATTTTGTGACAGTTTGTAATGACTTTTGACAATGGCAGATAGTCTTCACTTCTTCAAGATATTACAGGGATAGACTACCATATGTTCTCCAGATGTGGTTGGTGTAGAAAAACTCCTATTATCCTAAAACAGCCGGTGGAGAGCTACAGATTATCCATGCCCTTATACAATAGTATGAGAACCTACATTAGACGTAGCTCTGAATAGTTGGTGTGTGTATTTTCTTTGGACAACCAGACATGAAGAAAAAAGGAGGAGATTGTTCTGGCTCCTCCACCTTTGAATCAATCGTCTCCCATTGTTTTATTCCACAGGAAAATAACTATAATAAATGTTTTGTTTCTCATAATAAAGCCTTACTGATCCTTTAAATTGCATGCTTTTGAACCTCGCATGATTTTGTTTCAGGCTGTTTTCTTCTTGAAGAATAAGCCTGTAATGTTTGGAAACCTGAACATCACATGGACCTTGAATGATTCAATTTTCAGCTGCATGTTTTTATAGTAATACTAGCAAAAGGCGTTGCCCATGGGGATAAAGTTCTTTGGGTGCTTCGGGGGTATTCAATGCATTGGTGTATATGTACATGGAATAAATATGCAGGTAGATGTAGCCCATATGTATTGAATGTACATACACACCTACCTGCATATTTATTCCACGTACATATACACCAATGCGATGAATACCCCTGAAGCACCCAACACCATGCCCCTTTTAGTAGTGTAACATATATAAGCACCATGTTCTCTCCTGCCCAGATACCCACCCCATGCTGAACAAGGCACCCATTCCTTGTGTATAACTATACATCAGGACACTATGGTCTCCTGGCCAGGTGTGACCCAGATACCCACTATCCAGCAGTTCCAGGCACCAGTCTCTTCTGTAAACTATATATGGGGACACGGTGCACTTCTTCCCAGGTATAGCCCGGACACCCACTCCTGTATGCACCTATTCCCTTGTATAACTATATATATCAGGACAGAGTGCTCTTTTGACTACACATAATCCCAGATGCATACCTTCCAACAGTGCCAGACACCCATCCCTTTGTGCATAACTATATATAGGGACAATGAGATGAGGCAGAGTGGCGAAAGAGAGACTGGGAGGGACAGGCTCATCAAGGGGTTATATTTTGTAGTAAATGTGCAACACAGGAGAGGAGGGCAGCAGAAGGGGTGCTAACAGTCACAGCATACAGTTTGTTATCCTGGACACAGAACACTCAGCGAGGGGGGGAGGGCATCTTACAAGCGTCCACCGATTAGACTTGCATATGTGTCGATATGCCAGTGTATGGTGTGGGTGCTTGTAAGATGCCCCCCCGCAGAGTGTTCAAGATATGGAACTGTATGCTGTGATGGCTCACCCAGGAACGATATGCTCTTTTGTGCCCCTGCCCCCAAACACCCGTACAGCTGCTGTTGTGTCCATGACCGAGTGCCTGGGTGATGAAATGGAAGTGGTGGGCATGGAAGTGGATGTGATAGGAGAGGTCTTGGTGAGGGCAGTGTGCGAGTGTATGTAAGAGTGTATGTGCATTCGGGGAGTGAGGAACAAAGGGTGGGCAGGGAGACGAGAAATCGCCATAAGGGTTGGTGGTCAGGACAAAGAGGAAGGTGGTGAGTGGGTGAAGCTTGGAGAAGGTGAAAGTCTTTGCATAGAGCATGGTGGGCAGGGTGAAGATGGAGGTATAGAGCGGCGAGATGAAGAGGGAGGCACAGAGCAGTGAGGGTGAACAGTGTAGAACGTGAAACTCGTTTCAGACATTGGAGGGGAGGAAGCAAAGCAGAGTGTGAGGTGAATAGGAGGGAGGGTGTATGGTGAGGTGGAAGTATATAGTCTGGTAGAGGGAGAAGCCCTTGCAATGCCCCACCTGCCCTCTCCTGTGAAAATTACACCCCATGCTTACACCAATGGGACAGACAGTATAGAGGAGAAATGTATAACTCCTCCTTACTGCCGCCCATGGGTGTGCCTGGCTTCGAACAAGCTTGTTGGTCACATGATACTTCCTCTTATTTATATATACTAGTAGAAGAGCCTGCGTACACGGGCCACAGTGGCGGGCGGTCTCGGTGTAGTCATGCCCAGTAGAGACTGCCCGCACCTCGGCTGATACAGAGCTGGATGCTCCGAAGTCAGACCTCCAGTCTGACTTCGGAGTGCCCAGCTCTGTATCAGCCTCGTCACGGGCAGTCTCTAATGCACATGACTGCAGCACGCGCAGCAGTCTCTACTGAGCATGACTGCGTTGTTACAAACTTTGTATCAAATTATTATATAGGATATATACATATATATATATATATATATATATATATATATATATCATATTACCTATTACATCTTTTAGCTTTGACAGCGTTGTGAATGTAAGAATTGCTCAGCACAGATTCACTGACATTAGCCTCCAAAGTCATTGGTTGAACTTCAGCATGTGAACTACTGTGTACTAGCTGACACTGAGATCATTAACCATTTGAATGCCAGTGGGGTGACCAAAGCATTGCAAAGCATAGTATTCCCCATAGTATTCAAGGGCAAATGGAGAAAAAGTACATTTCTTACACTCCTTGATTAACACATGGTTCTAAACAAGATTTAGAGAAAAGCCTAGAAATGGCCGTAGACTATCCAGTTATCCTCCCCTTGGGGCAACTGGCTTGAAGAGATGAATTTTATGCATATATAGCTTAGTAAATTGCAGGGCTAGAAAAATCCTGTTTTAGCATGGAATGAAATTCATGCATCCCCCTATTATGTCAGCATGGACCATCTTTTCCATTTTGCTTAACCAGAATACAGAAATAAAGTATGTTAACTGGTAAAGAAACATGTAGGCTAATTCTTTTTTTGTTTATTTTTTTCTCTAGAGTATCAACGGCAGTCGTCAGTCTCCCCATTACGTCTACGACCCTGCAATGTTTGCATTTCGTTCTCTTAGCACCATGAAGCCCATCAGCCCAATTGTACCTGTTGAAGAACCATCACGTGCCTACTAAAGATGAATCACATTATAATCTCAGGACCCTCACAGATTGACCAGCAAGCCTTCAGCAGCAAAACCTGTCTTGCTACAAGCAATAAGGATCTTTTCAATCGTATCTTTTCTATTTTGTAATACTGATACCAGCACTGACATTGTGTCCGAAAAGGGGCAAAAGTAGAAGATGAGTCAAGCAAGTGCATGCTTTTTTTTACTATTGTGCACAAAACTGAGGAAAAAAGTCAGCATGAAAGAGAAAATAGAAAGTGATCTCATAATTTGATGAGCGGATATTGACTGGTGGACAATGGCCGAAGTTCTTCACTTCATGTAGAAATTACAGGGATAACCAGCCAGCAGTTTACCAGGTGTTGATGGTGTACATCTTTCATTATCCTCAGCCAGCCAACGGCTTATGGGGGTTGTACTTCAAGAACATCTGGAAAACTAGAGGTTGTTCATGTCTTGATAAACTAGTAGGAGAACATGCTTTAGATCTAGGTCTGAATAGGGGGTATGTATATTCTCTTTGGTCAACCATACAGGAACAGAAAAAAAGAGTAAGACTGGATAAGTGGCAGAACCAATTCTGAAATAAGTGTTGAGAATGAAAATGCAAAGAATTGAGAATGTTTAAGAGCGTATTTAAAACAGGAACATGTTAAGGAGATGGTAAACAGAGTACCCATTGAATGTCTATGAGGCATTTGAAATATGGATATCTTTTGTCATTACCAACCATGAGAGGCATACATAAATAAAGTGTTAAGTTTAGAAATATTATAATGCAAAAGAATGATATGATTTATGAACCATAAGACGCCTTTATCCATTGTGGGAACACAAAACGTCTAGCACGAAAGAGAGTTGGTTTCAGTCAACCGTGTTTAAATAAACCAAGGAAGACTTATGTCAACTTACAACCTTTGTCCTTTATGCAGGATTATTTTGTAGAAATGTAGGCATCTATGATAATGCACAAAGATTAACTGTCTAACATGGACAGGCTAGTTTTATCTAATTATTTTCCACCAAGAACTGGACTGGGAACGCCTAAATTATTCCTGTGACCTCACTGAGAAAAATATCTAGACATTACAACATGTTTCAGTATAAAGCCAGGTCGGTTTTGACTGATATAACTGCTTATTCAGCGACTCCAGATCCATTTGGGACCAGTGTGAATTTATGGCAGATCTGTTGATTTGATATCATGTAATAAAAACAAACAAATACCTAAAAAGTTAATTATATTCTGATATTATGCACTGGAATTTAACCTGTTATATATAGGGTGCTGGATGCAAAGAAAATGTACACATCTTTGGATACCTAAAATAGAATTAAAGACACAAATTCATAGCTGTAGCACTTTGGATGCTTTTCATTGTGTTGACTGCTCAAGATGAAATATGAATTTCATCTTGTCCTAATTCAGCATGAGATAAACATATTCTGCCATATGCTCACTTTGGCCCTACAAAGGACATATTTTCTGCAAAGTACAGCAGCGTGTACTAAGTGTAATCCTATTCTGTTAAACCCAAATCCATATAATTATTTCTATAATTTCATGATATATTCCCTGGTCACTTTTAGAAGCATCTACTGTCTTCATTTAGAGAGGTGACAGTTCTGGAAATCAGTGCAGGTCATGTGTTATTGTAGAGTCTAGAGAGTTGTTCACACAGGTAACTGGTACAGCAATGACAACACGACAGAGATGGGTGACATAAATGCAGTTTGCTGCAACGCCATAGTAACTGGTGATGCTTACCAGAGAGTTGCAGCATAGGCCACCATGCAGGCTTTTCAGACTGGTGACTGAAAGGAGAACTAGAACATATTAAAGTTGGATTTATTTGAATGCTCATTTGCAACGCATTTGTAATCCTTGTATTTTCTTAAAATATAATTAATTATTCACCGAGATACTTGCTCTTCAAGCTGTTATGTCATTTCAGGACAGGATGTGGGTACAGCTCTGCCCTGCAGCCTGTCGATGTTTGTCTGTTCCCCTCCCCACGTAGGGCCTTGTTCCAACCTCCTCCGATGACAGAGGATTTCTCAGTCATCTTGAGCGCTCCCATCAGCTTACATGGAGAAATCCTCCATCATCATAGGAGGTTCAAACGAGGCGCTACGTGGGGAGGGGCATAGGCGAAGACTGACAGGCACGGGGCAGTTTTGACCTGCAGCCTCTCGTGACGCGGCGTGACGGCCTGAAGTTTAAAAGCAAGTATCTCGGTGAATATTGCGTTATATTTAAAAAAATACAAGGATTACAAATGCGTTGCAAATGTACATTCAACTAAAGCCAACTTTAATATAGGTGCTAGTTCCCTTAAATCCCTTTACAATGATCCAGTCACAGGCTGTCACTGGGTTACCAGCCAATTACATAATGCTGATGCCTACCAGTATGTGGGCAAGCTCACAGGAGGAGAGTAGTACACAGGGCACTGTAAATACCAGCATGGAGGTGATGTCATGTCTTGCATATCACCAGTGTGAACAAGGCCTTAGAAATCCAGAATGCTGCAAGACTATGGAGATCTCAAACTTGTCTGCTTATATTCATAACTGGGAACTTTCTCCTGTTCAGCTCACGGAAAGGGCTCATGGGCTGCTACTGGGCATGTCTAAATGATGAGAATTGTGTGATAAAGTGGGTGGGATTTTAGCAGGTGACCTGGGCTTAAACGGGATTGAGAGGCGAAGTGGGCAGTAAGTGGGAGCAACAGGGTGGGAAGTAGGCAGAATGTATGAGAAGTGGGCAGATTACTCAGAAAACTCACAAAGCTGAACAATGACCATCTGTCCCCGGAGACCCAGTAAATAACTCTTAACACCAGAGTATCCAGGGCAGATCCGGAGATTTCCCGGGTATGGTTATATCCTGTGATATGTGAGGGACTTCTCTTCCCTGGACACATTGCATTTTACACTCCAGGCAATCATCAGAATAGTAATGCTTTCTCATGACACAAAAAAGTGTATAAATATACATATATATATATATATATATATATATACACACACACACACATAAAATATGTTGTAGGCTTTTTCCTGATGTGAATAACAAGAGTATTACCACAGCAGGGAGATTCTTTATTCAAAAGTCATAACTGCTCAAAAGTATGCCTTCCTATTTCAATGTTTGAAGAGCTTTACATCCAATTGACCAAGATTCTGGCTATGGACTCATGAAACAGTACCACCTAGTGGTCACTTTTTATATATTTTTTTTGATTAAAGAAAAAAGACAAGAAATTAAACACATTTGAACTATATGCAGTATCTCCCAGCAACTGAAGTACCTTTGTTTACCTCAACAGGAAAACATCTAATATATATATATATATATAGCAAGAGAGAAAGAAGAATACACTAGCAAAGTGAGCACAGCAGCCATGCAGTGATTTACAGCAGCAGCAGACATCACCCCTTTGCTCCCTCATGCCTAAATCACTGCCCCAAACACACAGGAAACATACAGTAATTGTGGCAAAAAGCAAGTCCTGCAGTAATTTGGAGATGAGAATACAGTGGGGCTTTGTACCCCTGCACCTTCATACCAAAATCACCTCCCAGAGCAGAACTTAAAGGGGACCTATCACCCCAATACAAGTTTATGTAAGGGTTCACTTCATATAGTGATTAGATTGAACAGTTGTTTTAAATTTTTTTTATAAGGATTGTTGTATGGCTAAATATGAATATTCCTCTGCTCCCCTCCCACTTAGCTCCTCGATCCAGCCTCCTCCGATGATTGAGGATTTCTGCATCTAAGCTGGAGCGCTCCCTAGCCAATGAGAGCGCTCCAGCTTACGTGCAGAAATCCTCCCTCATCGGAGGAGGCTGGATCGAGACGTTATGTCGGGGGAGAGCAGAGGAAGATTGACGGACTGCGGTGCAGAGCTGTACCCGCTGTCTGTCTGGAAGTAAGGACCTGGATCATTTTTCAATCTTAAAATTTAGCCATACAATGAACTTTATAAGAAATTAAAACAACTGTTCAATCTAATTGCTATATGAAGTGAATTCTGAGACAAACTTGTGTAGGGGTGATAGTTCCCCTTTAAACTTTTAGAAAATATATCCTATATAATAATTCGCTAAATCGTGTGTAACGCCGCAACATGCGCAGTAGACACTGCTGCGCGTGCTGCAGTCATGCGCGGTAGAGACTGCCAGCGCCGCGGCTGATACAGAGCTGGGCGCTCCGAAGGAGCGTCCAGCTCTGTATCAGCCGTGGCGAGGGCAGTGTCTACTGAGCGTGACTGCCCCACGATCGGATGGCTGTGACACTATGGCCTGTGTAACGGGCTGTTCAACTAGTGTGTATATATATATATATATATATATATATATATATATATATATATATATATATAGACAGGGCTTAAAATTTTAAGTCCTTTGCTACTAGCCAGACCTGAAAAGTTACTCGCCACTGCAAGCCATTACATACCCACCAGGGCTGAATTTCTACTCGCCAGGGCTAAATTTTCACTCACCATTGGCTAGTGGCAAGTGGAAATTTTGAGCCCTGTATATATATATATATATATATATATATATATATGTATTTATATGGCATTCATTTCTAAAATAAGCAACACTACACAGGGTATGGTGAAAGAGTGCCATCCAGTTATTTAAAATCTAACTTAATGTAGTCTTGCGTGAAAAGCGTTAACCCAAGACATGATATGTGACCATTGTGTCCCGCTGTTTGCCACTATGTTAAGGCAGCACTTTATCTGATAATAAAAAGATGCCCATTCTACCAATATGAAATCTCATGTCACTTCCACTCCATCCCGAAATGACCCAATCAACCAAAAAAGTTGACTCTTTTTAGTCTGCCTTAAAAACTGCCTGTTCCTTACATCAGCCTCAGTATTAGCAAGTGCTTCATTTGAAACCTTTGAGTGCCAGAGAGGTATTCAATGCATTGTGTTGCACTCAAAGGGTTAATGTTATTTGTTGCATTTATTTTCATTCTCCAGCTCCTTCTGGTGATGTCTGTTTCATGGAGGAGGAATAAAAACTTCCAGTGATTTCAATTTTGCTTTTATACCCTTTCATTTATATTGAGTTAAATGGGGATTTTTTAACACCATTCAATGATAGAGAAAGGAGAGGATTTAGAAATCCCATTTAAATAGGAATTTGAGATTTTTTTTATTTTATCCTCTGTGATGCAGTTATTTTGAGAGTTGTTCCAGTTCTACTTAGTACATCAGCCTAACAATGCAATCATTTGATTTATTTTATATTGAGGGTTCCTCTTTACGTCTGTCACATATTTATGTTTTTATTCTAATATACAGATTGAGCTTTGAAATCTCTACATTTTTTGCAAGACAATTATTACCTAATGTCTGTCTGAAATACGGTTGTTGGATTGTGATTTGCGACTGAATACAAGCAGCACTGAATCTGTGATATAATCCTAAAACAATATAGTGCCTGGGGCTCATTCCACTATAAACTTCCTGTTCTGTAACACACTCCACTATAAACTTCCTGTTCCGTACCACTCTTCACTATAAATTTCCTGTTTTGTACCATACTCCACTATAAATTTCCTGTTTTGTACCTCACTCCACTCTAAACTTCCTGTTACATACCTCACTCTGCTATAAACTTCCTGTTCCATACCTGACTCCACTATAAACTTCCTGTTCCATACCTCACTGCACTATAAACTTCCTGTTCCACACCTGAGTCCACTATAAACTTCCTGTTCTGTACCTCACTGTTATAAACTTCCTGTTCCATACCTCGCTCCACTATAAACTTCTTGTTCTGTACCTCACTCTGGTATAAACGTCCTGTTCTGTACCTCACTCCTCTATAAACATCCTGTTCTGTACCTCAGTCTGCTATAAACGTCCTGTTCCATACCTCACTCCACTGTAAACTTCCTTTTCCATACCTCACTCCACTATAAACTTCTTCTTCTGTATCTCTCCCCCTCTGTAAACTTTCTATCCCATACCTCACTCCACAATAAACTTCCTGTTCAGTATTTCACCCCACTCTAAAATTCCTGTTCCATACCTCACTTCACTCTAAACTTCCTGTTCCGCACCTCTTTCCACTACAAACTTCCTGTTCCATACTTCACTCTATTATATACTCTCTTGTTCCATATTCTATAGCTCATTCCACTATATACTCTACTGTCCCCATATCTAATTCCACTATATAGTCTCCTGTTCCATACCTTTCTCCACTATAAACTTCCTGTCCCATGCCTCACTCCACTTTAAACTTTCTGTTGTGTACCTCAGTCAACTATAAACCTTCCGTTCCATATCACACTCCACTATATACTCTCCTGTACCATACTTCACTCCACTATATGTTTCCTGTTATGCATCTCGCCCCACTGTAAAATTCGTGTCCCACACCTCACTCCCCTATAAACATTGTGCGCCACACCAGCCTCCACTATAAACTTGCTGTTCCATACCTCACTCCACTATAAACTTCCTGTTCCATACCTCACACCACTATAAACTTCCTGTTACATGCCTCACTGCACTATAAACTTCCTGTTACATACCTCACTGCACTATAAACATCCTGTCTCACACCTGCTTTCACTATAAACTTTCTGTTCCGTACCTCACTCCTCTATAAACCTGCCTGTTCCATACCTCACCTACAGTGTAAACCCTCCTGTTTCATACCTCACTCCTCTATAAACCTTCCTTTTCCATACCTCACTACTCTGTAAACCCACCCGTGCTATAGCACACTCCATTGTGAACCCTCCCATTCTGTACCACACTCCACTATAAACTCTCCTATTCCATACTCTTCTAATACAGGCCCCTTCATCTCCACAGGACCATAAAAAATTGTGTGTAAATTAAAACATCAATTGCTGCTGTAATCCATAGTCTATTCAAACTGAGAGTGACAAGATCTTATAATATCTAGAGGCTGATGTGTTATGAATAACAGGAGCAATTTTCGTGCAAACCAGCTGCACCATAGGAATCAAATAAATACTTGGTTTTTAACATGTGTATAAATGACCTGCAAATAGGTACAGAAAACAAAGTATACACTAAATTATGCAGAGGTAATGAATTCAGGTATCCTTTTAAAATGTCTCATTCATAACAGCGTGTGGCTACATTCTGCATTAAGCATGTCGCCGTGATGGAAAGAGCAACATGAGAATCTCACCCTGCATCAAAGAGCGAGATTCTCATGTCACGTCCTTACACGGCACTTCAACTCAACCCACATCCAATTTATTGGCCGCATACCTTTACAAGTGATGAATCAAATGTCTGAAGTGTTCTTCCAATCTGAACAATTATCAGTCTTGAGGATGCAGACAAGCAGCCAGAATACCACCTAACAACCCAGCCTTCATCTTGTCTCCCTTCAACCCCTGCCCGTTCTTAGCCCTGCTACTTCAGCAGCATGTTGCTGAGTGTTGCACTGGGCTCTCTGTCTCCTTCTCTGCGTGCTCCACACTGGCCTGTTATTCTGCACGCAGAAAAGAGGAGAGAGAGACCGAAGCAGCGCTCAGCAATATGAATTTACTGATAGACCTAAACAATTGTGAAAAGGTATGCTTGGAACTACATCTTATGCATGAAAATATCTAGGTACATGTTGCTGAGCGCTGCGCCGTGCTAGGGAGAGAGAGCCCGATGCAGCACTCAGCAACATGCTGCTGGGGGTAGCACGGCTGAGAAGGGGAGTACGCAGAGAAGGGGCAGGGGTTGAAGGGAGACAGCATGAAGACATGGGTTGTTGCTGGCTGCTTGTCTGCATCTTCAACACTGATAACTGTTCAGAATGAAAGCACACTTCAGAGACTTGATTCATCACTGTGCGACAACACTTAATGTGCGAGATTCTCATGTCACCCATTTCATCAAGGCGTCATGGTTAATACGCCTTTATTTCATATGCCAGATTGTATGTTCTCTACAGAGGGATTTACATAAAATGACAAACAAATGGAATGTGAGGTTTAATGTAGGAAGTGTAGTCATGCATTTGAGAAGAAAAGAATCCCAATGCTGCTTATGAACTAAACGGAATCATTAGCTGGTGAGATGGCTCAGTTGGTTAATGCACCAGCTGTAGCAATGTCACAGGTTCTAGTCCTGGCAAGGTGCACTCAGCCTTTCACCCTTCTGAGGTAGATAAAATGAGTCTAGGACATACTTGAAAAGAGAGAAAATCTCAATGTGTTCTTCCTGGAAAAATACTTTAATTAAAAAAATGTCAGTGGACATGTTCCTAGAGAAAGACCTGGGAATTCTTGTAAACCACAAACTTGGAAGCAGTGACCAGTGTCGCAAAAGCAAACAAAATCCTGTCTTGCATAAATAGAGGTATTGAAGAAAGAGTGGATAACATCATTTTGCCAGTGTACAAATCATTGGTAAGACCTCACCTTTAGTATGCAGTGCAGTTTTGGGCACCAGTTCTGAAAAAGGACATACCGTAAAATCTCAGGTATAATACGCACCTGTGTATAATACGCAGGTGCATATTATACCAAAGATTTTGGGGAAAACAAGAGTGCCTATGTATAATACGCACCCTTGTTTTCCCCCCTTGCTAAAAAAAATTATAAAGGCTGGCCGATCCCTTCCCTCCCTCCCCCGTGTCAAACCCGCTCTCATTGGCTGTAGGCGGAAGGTCCTGCAAGCCCATTGATGGAAGCGGGCGGCAAAGGGAAGCGTGCCGCCCGCAAGGAAGCGGTGCAGAAATATTTATTTTGCCTCATCCACAGAAGAAGCGGACTTCAAGCTAGTAAGGCTGGTTTTGAGAGCGGATTTGACCCGGGGGAGGGAGGGAAGGGATCGGCCAACCCTATTTTATTTTTTATTTTTTAACTCTCGTGTATAATACGCACCCCCCACTTCACATAAGGTGAAGTGGGGTAAAATTGTGCGTATTATACCCGAGATTTTACGGTACTAGAACTAGAGAGGGTACAGAGAAGAGCAACAAAATGAGTTAAGAGAATGGAGGACTTCACGTATGAGGAACGACTAGACAAACTTGGTTTATTTACTCTAGAGAGAAGGCGACTAAGAGGAGATCTTATCACATTGTACAAATATATGAGAGGTCAATACAAGGATGAATCTGGGGAGCTTTTCATTCCAAGGCCTGATCAAATACAAGGGACCACTCTTTAAGAATTTTACAGTAAGGTCTGTGAACTTGTGGAATTCCTTGCCCAAGGATGTGGTGATGGCAGATACAATGGATACATTTAAGAGAAGATTAGATGCATTTCTTTCAAGAGGGAACATACGGGGTTATACTGTGTATTAGGAGGTAAAACAGAAAGTTATGGTAAATAGACTAATACTCATTTTGATGGAAGAAAGGCTTATATAATTTTATTTTTTCTGGGTTATGAGACAAAGGTTGAACTTGATGCACCTGTGTGTCTTTTCAACCTAATTCACTATGTTACTATGATTCACATGAGGCTTTAAAACACCTTGAATGCTAGAAACATCTCCAATGGTCAAGGGAGTAAGTGCCCCTTGTGAATCAATCAGCATTTTATTTGTCCCTGATGATGCAGTTGATTTCCATCAGAATTGCTCCAGTTCCTTTAGCATATCAGCCTCCCTGTGTCTAACAGACAGCCCATAAACTCTTGCTCACCAATGGCAGAATGGAAAACAAGACCCATAATGCACTGCACCTACATGACATCTACACACGCTCTGCTCCTGTATCCACGTTGATGACAGCAGTGAGGCAGACATAGGCTTAAAATATATTGTATGGTTTTTATCATTGAATAAAACAAGGGTACTAAAATTGATGGAAGGTGCTTCTTTTAAGTGTTGTTACAGCGATGACGCTGTTGCCATTACATTATATGGAGAATTATAGTACGTAAGTCAATTTACCCATAGAATGCAATAGAAATAACTATTTGGACACCAAGTAAACTGGACTCCAGATGGCACAAAAGTAAGGTAACGTATTACTTGTATTCTTAGAAAATCACCCCTGCACACAACAGTTTAAAATGTAATAACTTTGGCAGGACACATCTCCCAGCAGCATGGGCACTCTAGTAGTCTTATAGTTAAGGTTGACTATGTCTCAACTATAAGAAAATGTGTTGGAATGGCACTCTTCTTAGTACTGAAATAATTAATTATTTTACACCAATATTGAAGTATTGCCCTTTAATAGCTAGTTTCTATTCCAAAAGAACAAAGTGTGCTATGGTCAGAATTACCAAACATACAAGACAAAATAATGGGAGAGCGCTGATATAGTAAACTATATATAGCAGTGGGGTAACAAAATAATACAATAAACTAATACAATCTAAAAATATTGATTAAAAATACATGCACAAACATTTAGAATAAATCAAAATGAAAATTAAAGAAGATATCTAAAAATAGTCCATAAAATTAGATGATACATATATCATAAAATCTCAGGTATAATATGCACCTGTGTATAATACGCAGGTGTATATTATGCCCAAGATTTTAGGGGAAAACAAGAGTGCCTTGTTTTCCCCTTTACTAAAAAGGTTTTGCAGGCTGGTAGATCCCTCCCCTCCCTCCCCCGGCGCTAGCCATTGCTACAATAAGACTTACTAGGTTAAAAGAAAGTCCCCGTTGAAGTCGTCATCTTTCACAGAGCAGCCAAAATAAAAGATACCGGTGTGTAAAGCATAAGTGCGGGCGGCATGCTTCCATTCGCCTCCCGCTTCCTTCAATGGCTTTCAGGTCCTTCCTCCTCTAACCAATGGCTTGAGAGGTCCTCACAGGGCATTGGCTGGAGGCAGAAGGACCTGAAAGCCATTGAAGGAAGCAGGAGGCGAATGGAAGCATGCCGCCCGCACTTATGCTTTACACACCGGTAGCTTTTATTTTGGCTGCTCTTCGGAACATGATGACTTCAACGGGGACTTACTTTTAACCTTGTAAGTCTTATTGTAGCAACGGATAGCGCCGGGGAGGGATCTACCTGGTTTTATTTTTTTTTAAATAAAAAACTCTTGTGTATAATACACCCCCCACACACACTTCACATAAGGTGAAGTGGGGTAAAATTGTGCGTATTATACCCAAGATTTTACGGTATATCAAAGAAGACTTCTGTGTGCCTGGCAAACACACCCAGGGGCAGCAGTAAGGAGAAGTTATTGACATCACCACTAATCTGCTGCTGCCTCTGGGGATTCAATGGGGGTGTGATTTTCACAGGGGTGGGCAGAGCCCCACACAGAAGTCTTCTTTTATATATATTATAGTGTCATATTTTTAATACTATATTGTCTTGTGTGTCTCCTATACCCGAGTTTGATATGTGCACTAGGAGAGTCGGTTAAATGATTGCACCATCTGTTTCGTTGGTAATTTTTTGACATTCTAACTCAATTTTTGGATTTCCTGTTGTCAAGGACCAGGGGAAGGCTGGCAAATTGTGGCCTGCAGGGCAACTACAATCAAGTGGCCCAATTCTACTATCATTCCAGCCCACTGTCCCAGCCCACCCCCTTTTGTTAATTTTAAAATTACCATTAACCTTTTGAGTGCCAGAAGAGTATGCCACTCAAAGTGTTAGTGTTGTGAAGTAAGGCAAGCAATACCACGAAGCTTACAACTGAAATGGGGTTACACTGGTACTACTACAGAGCTTACAATTTAAGTAAAGCTGCACTAGTGGTACCAAATAACTTACAAGAGAAATGGGTTATGTTACTAGCGTAGCTCCACTTGGATTGTAGCTCCATTTCAATTGTAAGCTCTGTGGCATCACTAGTGTAGCTACATGTACAGCAACAAGCGGGAGTGGGCCTGCAGCCCAGACATATGTCTTGCCCAGGGGGCAATTGCCCCCCAGGCCAGCCCTACCTTGTTGAGGACCAGAACCCATATCCCTAGCCAGCTGTAGGCTAGTTGAGCATGATGGAAGATGTTGTTCCCAGCACCTGGAGGTCCAACGATCGATTATCACTGCCCTCACTGTTGGACAATGAATCAGACACTGTCTGTCTGAGAGGATAGGGGTGACAGTCCATCCACAGATGCAGAGCCTTAGGGTCATGTGCATAGACAAAAGTAGAACAATTATGGTGAAAAAAAACTCCACCAATTGGAACAAATGAAAATATAAAAATTCCGATTGATTTAAATGGGGATTTTTATACTATTTAATGCAAGCAACAGGGTTTGTTTTTTTTTACCTATAATGCATTGAAGATTCTTTGAGAAGTGGTTTAACGACCACTGGAGACAATTACTGCGGCCATATTTTCAAACAGTGATTAACCCTTTACGTGCCAGAGGGCGTTGCATATCCCTATGCCACGCAAAGGGTTAAAAAAGCAGTAAACCTTTTATTCACATTTAAAAAAATGTAGGGCTTTTGCTGTTGAATAACACAGGGATAGTGTTGCAGCTCAGAGACAGATTTGCCATTAGGCAAAATTGGGCACAACCATGGGCTCTAAGTTTTGAATTCATGGATGTGCTGGCCATGCCCACATTCTGAATTGTGGGAGTGGCCAGAGCAATATCAGTGCCTCTGCAACAGTTGTATACACCTTTACACTCTATTATTTAACTCCTTGGGATCTATAGATAATAAATTAACCCTTAAGTGCCGGAGAGGTACACAAAGCATTGCAAAGCAATGAGTTGTGTACCCATCTGGCACTCAAAGGGTTAAGGGGTTAAGCTTCTTTTGTTCTTGCTTGTTATAGGCCAAGGATATTTTCTGTGCCAGGAAACAGTGGATGGGACTGGAGGCGGGGGTCACGGGAGGAATGGGATGGTGTCTATGGGCAGAGATAAGAGAGCATAGAGGACCTTGACTTAGAGGCACCTGAGATATAAATACGGCCCTGCCAATGTTGGGAGATTTTTTTGTTTTTTTAATATGTTAGCAACAGCTCTAACTAGTGTCAAAAAATCTATTGTATTTTCAAATAATGCGATCTATGGAAGTGTTTGAGTCTTAGACAATGGCTCTCCATAGTAAATGCATAGCATCACCCGGTAGACCCAATGAAAAATTACATTTTAAAAAGACACACTGAGCTGTACTAATTGTTCAATGAAAAAGCTCCCAGGAGTACCCTTATTTTACTCAGAAGGAAAAGCCATATACTATATATATATATTAAACAGACACTTACCACTCCTTTAAAGGTTTTGCAACATATTGGTTAAATGGATATAGTCATTTTCCATCTCACATACGTGTTGAACTGGTTTAAGCATGTCAAGATTTGCTGTGTAAGCAGCGATACGTGTTCTTTTTACCATTCTGGCTGCCAGTGAGGTCTATTGGCCTTAATAACTGAAGTGGTAAAGACTAGATACCATTGAGCAAATATTAACTATTTTATAATTTCAGGGTATATTTCCCTTTACTGTTTAAAGTGGAACTATCATCAAAATTAATTTGCCCCCCCCCCAAATCCTTATTAACATAGCGATACCCATATACATACTTTTATTATGCTGAATAAGTCCGGCATCAGTGAGAAATACAACTCGTTCGCCAGGCATCGGCGGGCAACAGCACAGACATCTTGCAGAAAAGGCATCTGGGAGTCTGCACTGTCCTTCCCCTTCACCTACAGGATTGGTGAGTGGAGTTCTTTGGTACCTTAAGGTACAGGAAGGGACTGACGACACAGGCGCAGAGAGCACCTACAGCAAGATCCCTGCAGCTGATTCCTGCCTGAACAAGTTGTATTTCTCAATAATGCCAGACATATTCAGCACAATAAAAGTATTTATATGGGTATCACTATGGTAATAAGGATTTGGGGGCAGTTTAATTTTGATTATAGTTCTGCTTTAAAGGGAGTGTAACACTATAATATATAATAATATATATGTGTGGTATCCCGTTCGCCCAGTACCTTTCTCTGGGCGTTGCTGCGGTTCCGGGTTGCCTTCCCGGTCCCCGCGCGGCTTCCTCTGTTCTTAGCCGCATCGGAGGCGGCGCACATGCGCATGTCGGCGGACCATAGAGTAGATGGGATGGAAGGTCCACCGACACTCTAGCCACCGTGTCCAGGCTCCTTCCGGTTAGGGGAGCTATTTCTTCCTCCTCTAGCTCTATGTGGACGCGTTTGTATAGCGTCCTAAAGAGCTTCCAGTGTTTGGTGTCTTGCTCTTCTGTTCCTGGAGTTGCCCCTGCCTGATCCAGCCTGCATCTTTGTGAATGACCCTGGCCTGCCTTGACCTAGCCTCTGCCTGTTCCAGCCTGCATCTCTGTGTATGACCCTGACCTGCCTTGACCTAGCCTCTGCCTGAACCAGCCTGCATCTTTGTGAATGACCCTGGCATGCCTTGACCTAGCCTCTGCCTGTTCCAGCCTGCATCTCTGTGTATGACCCTGACCTGCCTTGACCTAGCCTCCGCCTGATCCAGCCTGCATCTTTGTGTATGACCCTGGCCTGCCTTGACCTAGCCTCTGCCTGTTCCAGCCTGCATCTCTGTGTATGACCCTGACCTGCCTTGACCTAGCCTCTGCCTGTTCCAGCCTGCATCTCTGTGTATGACCCTGACCTGCCTTGACCAAGCCTCTGCCTGATCCAGCCTGAGCCTCTGTGTATGACCCGGTCCAGCCTTGACCAAGCCAGGAGAGACCTGAGTGAGTACCTTGTTTTTTGGAGATCCATTTCCTCCCTGGGGACCTCTGAGTATAGTTTGTCTAGGTTAGGGTTATCCGGGGTTACCCAGCGGCTCCTCTGCTGGGGCCACTACATCTGGCTTCGCGGCCAGCACCTTTAGGCGGCTCTGCCGCAGCACAACCCTGGCCTAGGCAACCTACGCTCCCTAGCTCCGTCCCCTAGCGTCGCCCCCTAGCAGCTTGCTCAGCGGCCTCTTGTTGGAGGAGCATCCGTGTCCTGCTCCCAGGTACTCAGATTTCTTCCTGTAATCGCCTTTGGATCTGACAATATGTATATATATTAGCATTTCTCCTCCAGAGTAAAGCAAAGCTACTACCACTGCTGAGAGGTGTTTTATTCAAAAGTCATTGCATTGCAGGTCGAACTTGAATTTTTTAGGTGCAATATCTCAATGGCCTGAAATTATACAGTGGCGCTGTCGGTACACCATCCTATGGACAGCTCTGGTTAGTTGACAATAAACCTCCATAGGATGGTGTAACAACAGCGCCACTGTACAATTTCAGGCTATTGAGATACTGCACCTAAAAAAATCAAGTTTAAGCTGCAATAACTTTTGAATAACACGCCTCTCAGCAGTGGGAGTACCCTTATTTTACATAGGAGGATAAGCCCTACAATATATACATATATATATATATATATATATATATATATATATATATATATATATAGATATATATATATATAATAAAAAAAATCCAGCCAAAGGCTGGTTGGGAATGAAGAGAGTTTTAGTCGCTAAAAGCTGTCCAGCAGTTCATTACATTCAAACTTTTTAAAGGAACAATAACTACAAAGAAATTATAGAACTTTAAATATCACCCACCTACAACTTCAGGTGACAATGTGTCCCGGATTGCCCAGGACAGCCTGCATTATAAATGTGCGTCCCCTGTACCTGACAGCCCCTTTAGGGACAATGCAAAGTCCCGTAATGAAGACTCCAGAGAACAGAGTTCTAAACACTAGAAGGAGAACAGCCCATTTCGTACATTTTGCAGCTTAAACAGGAAGTGATCCCTCTGCTGAACTACAAGAAAATGGCTTCCAGACAGAGCTCTAAACACTAGAAGGAGAACTGCCCTTTGCCTACTGTGACAGGAAGTGATGCCTCTGCTGGGCTATAAGAAAATGGCTTCCAGACAGAGCTCTAAACACTAGATGGAGAACAGCCCTTTGCCTGCTGTGACAGGAAGTGATGCCTCTGCTGGGCTACAAGTAAATGGCTTCCAGACAGAGCTCTAAACACTTGAGTGAGAACTGAGCCTTGATCAAGCATATCTGTAATGCAATACTGTAGCAGTGTTATGATAGTTTAAGTCTTTGGGCTCGATGTACATTATCTTGTAGCCTACCACAGGCATCTCTTTCTGTCACAGCAGTCAAAGGGCAGTTCCCCCTCTAGTGGTTAGAACTGTGTGGTGCACCAGAGAAAGAGCAGGATGTGCACTGATGCCCAGTGATGTATAGTGACTCTTCCCACAGAGCTGCACTAAAGCTGAGGACTAGTACTATACTGCTCTCATCTCCACAGTGTTCCTGAATGGCAAAATGGAAATGTGGTCACCCTAACTGGAGTATGCAAAATTAATTATTCATATACTACATCCCTAAAATATCATCTTAAACTTGCCTTTTTATATCAATACTAGTTGAAGAGCCCGTTACACGGGCCACAGTGCCACAGCCACCCGGTCGTGGGGCAGTCATGTACAGTAGAGACTGCCCGCGCAGCGGCTGATACAGAGCTGGACACTCCTTTGGAGCGCCCAGCTCTGTATCAGCCATGCCACGGGCAGTCTCTACTGCGCATGACTGCAGCACACGCAGGAGTGTGTACTGCGCATGTCGCGGCGTTACACACAATTTAGCAAATTATTATATAGGATATACTAGTTGAACAACCCGTGTACATGGGCCACAGTGCCAGGCAGCAACTGCCGTGGTGCAGTCATGTGCAGCAGAAACTGCCCGCGCTGCAGCTGATAATGGAGGGGACCTGCCGAATTCAGACGGTAGCCCTCTCTGCGCACCGCTCCGTTATCAGCTTCGGCGCGGGCAGTCTCTACTGCTCATGACTGCAGTGCGCGTCTGACAGCTTCTGACAAACATACATTAGCGAATTATTATATAGGCTATATATGTAAAGTATCGTGTTCAGATATAATTTATTTAATGTTGTTTTGTGCTGTTTGTGCTAAAAGCTAAAATCAGTTCATTGGTTGTGGTCACTCTGCTCTTCTATTGCTACCCCAGCCCATTTACAGATAATTCTGGACAATCAATGGGAGCCCACTAAAAGGCAGGAATGGCTGCTCCCTCAGAGTGCAAGTATGAGTAGATTTTAGGCCTCAGAAAACAAACAGAGCATTTGTACAGACACATTATCAAGTAAAGGATAGTTAAGGGAATAGCAACACTTAATATGTGAGAAAATATAAAGAAAAAAATAAATAAATACAATTTATATATATATATATATATATATATATATATATATTAGTGTTGAGCGAGCATGCTCGGCCGAAGCTCGGTTCGGCTCGAGCATCGCTCTGCTCGGCACATGGCGGTACTCGTACGAGTACCGCATGTGCTCGACCGCCATGTTCGGGTCTCCTCCCCATGTTGGCTGCTGGCATTACACTGATTGGCTGGCCAGAACCCGTGATCGGGTGCTGTATAGCACCTGACCAGCGAGTTCGGCTCAGTCTTAGCCAGGGAGAGATGAGGATAGGAAGGGAAAGTCAGTGTAGGAAGAAGAAAAGCGAGTTTGTTAAAAAAAAAGACCCAAAAGTCCTTTTTAGGACTACTGTGTGTGGGGGCAGCAGTTTATTTTGTTTGGGGGGGCAGAGATATAAAAAAAAAAATTTTCATATATTCTGTTCACTGTGCCTAGCCGCAGATTAGCAGCACATTCTGTTTAGTGTGCAAAGTTGCAGATTAGAGCACATTCTGTTCAGTGTGCAAAGTTGCAGATTAGCAGCACATTCTTTTTAGTGTGCAAAGTTGCAGATTAGAGCACATTCTGTTTAGTGTGCAAAGTTGCAGATTAGCAGCACATTCTGTTTACTGTGCAAAGTTTGAGATTAGGAGAACATTCTGTTAAGTGTTCAAACTGTAAAATATCAAAGTCACATATTCCATTCACTGTGCGTAGCCGCAGTTAAGAAGCACATTCTGTTTACTGTGCAAAGTTTGAGATTAGGAGAACATTCTGTTAAGTGTTCAAACTGTAAAATATCAAAGTCACATATTCCATTCACTGTGCGTAGCCGCAGTTAAGAAGCACATTCTGTTTACTGTGCAAAGTTTCAGAATAGGAGAACATTCTGTTAAGTGTTCAAACTGTAAAATATCAAAGTCACATATTCCATTTACTGTGCGTAGCCGCAGTTAAGAAGCACATTCTGTTTACTGTGCAAAGTTTCAGAATAGGAGAACATTCTGTTAAGTGTTCAAACTGTAAAATATCAAAGTCACATATTCCATTCACTGTGCGTAGCCGCAGTTAAGAAGCAAATTCTGTTTACTGTGCAAAGTTTCAGAATAGGAGAACATTCTGTTAAGTGTTCAAACTGTAAAATATCAAAGTCACATATTCCATTCACTGTGCGTAGCCGCAGTTAAGAAGCACATTATGTTTACTGTGCAAAGTTTCAGAATAGGAGAACATTCTGTTAAGTGTTCAAACTGTAAAATATCAAAGTCACATATTCCATTCACTGTGCGTAGCCGCAGTTAAGAAGCAAATTCTGTTTACTGTGCAAAGTTTCAGAATAGGAGAACATTCTGTTAAGTGTTCAAACTGTAAAATATCAAAGTCACATATTCCATTCACTGTGCGTAGCCGCAGTTAAGAAGCACATTCTGTTTACTGTGCAAAGTTGCAGATTTGCAGCACATATTCCGTGTAATATGAAGAAGGCGGGTAAAAAGGGACGGGGAAGTGGACGTGATCCTGATAGTTCAGGGCGCGGGTCAGGACGCGTAGAAACTGTGCCTGGTGCCAGAGCACAAGACAGAAAGACATCCACCATACCTAGCTTCATGTCTCAGTTTACAGGGCGTCGCAGGACATCACTCTCGAGGTCCGACCACTGCGAACAGGTGGTCGGTTGGATGTCAGCTGATACTGCTTCCAGTCGGTTAAGCACCACCCTGTCTTCCACCAAGTCCACTCTCAGTAGCCAAGAGTCTGGTCAACATAATCCTCACTCTGATCATCCTTCCTCCCACCATAGAGGATCTGGTCAAAGAAGTGATCCCACACTGGGATATAGTGAGGAGCTCGTCTCATCACCAATCCTTAATTTGAACCTCTCTCCAAGCACGCTTGCAGAGGAACATGACATCTTGTGCCCTGATTCACAACCTCTAGAGGGTACCCAATCACAAGAAGATGACAGAGGTGAACGGCATTTAAGGTCAAAGGAAGTGGATGATGATGATGATGAGACACAGTTGCCATTAAATCAACCACTATTACTGTCTCAAGACCTTGATGAGGAGGATGATATACAGTTGTCAATGACTGAGTATGTGGTGGGATCAAGACATGAGGAGGATGATCAGAGTGAGTAAGTGGAGGAGGACTTGGTGGACGATGAGGTGACTGACCCCACCTGGGAAGGTGTAGAGCCGAGCGATGACAGCAGTCCTGAGGGTGAGCCATCTGCAGCACCGCAACAGGCTGGAAGAGGCAGTGGTGTGGCTACAGAAAGAAGGCGGACCGCACCAAACCGGCCCGCAAATGTTCCATGGAGCACCCCCTTGCGTAAATCTCCCTTGCCAAGGGGTAGGTGTTCCGTGGTATGGCGTTTTTTTAAGGAAAGTGCGGACGACAAAAGAATTGTAGTTTGCAACCTGTGCAACACCAGAATGAGCCGAGGCATGAACACTAGAAACCTCACCACCACCAGCATGATCCGACACATGGCATCCAAGCACCGTAATAAGTGAGAGGAACGCCCGGATCGCCAATCTGTGTCTGCAGGCCACACCACTGCCTCCTCTTCCCCTGTTTTCGGTGCCGGCCAATCGCCTGTCGAAGGCGCAGGCCCGCATACCTCCCGCCCTGCACCTGTACCATCTTAAGCACCATCAGCGACCACATCCACTTCCCTGTCCCAGCACAGCGTCCAAATGTCGTTACCCCAGGCATTTGAGCGCAAGCGAAAATACCCAGCCACCCACCCACAGGCCATAGCACTAACCTCACACCTTTCCAAATTACTGGCCATCGAAATGCTGCCATTTAGGCTTGTGGAGACTGAGTCCTTCCGCAGCCTGATGGCAGCAGCTGTCCCTCGGTACGCAGTCCCCAGCCGCCACTACTTTTCCCGGTGTGCCGTCCCCGCCTTACACCACCATGTGTCCCATAACATCACCCGTGCCCTGACCAACGCAGTTACTGGGAAGGTCCACTTAACGACTGACACATGGACAAGTGCTTGTGGCCAGGGACGCTACATTTCCCTGACGGCACACTGGGTGAATGTCGTGGAGGCTGGGAGCGACTCGGACCCTGGGATGGCACAGGTGCTACCCACGCCGAGGATTGCGGGCCCTACCTCCATCAGGGTTTCCGCCAGCACCTACGTTATTGGCTCCTCCTCCTCCTCCGTTTCCACCTCCGAATTCTCTGCGCGCAGCGCCACTCACCCAGTGTAGTGTAGCACTGCAGTGGGGAAGCGTCAACAGGCCGTACTGAAGCTGATCTGCCTTGGGGACAAACAGCACACGGCCTCAGAGCTGTTGCAGGGGATTAGTCACCAGACCGAGCAATGGCTCTCGCCACTCAACCTGCAACCAGGCATGGTTGTGTGTGATAATGGGCGTAACTTGGTGGCGGCTTTGGAGCTCGGCAAGCTCACACACGTACCATGCCTAGCGCATGTATTTAATTTAGTGATTCAGCGATTTCTAAAAACCTACCCCAATTTGCATGATCTCTTGACCAAGGTGCGCCGCGTGTGTGCACATTTCCGTAAGTCATCAACAGCTTCAGCCGGCCTGTTGAAACTGCAGCAGCGCTTACAATTGCCAGCTCACCGGCTGCTGTGTGACGTGAGCACGCGCTGGAACTCCACCTTCCACATGTTGGCCCGGCTTTGTGAGCAGCAGAGGGCAGTAGTGGAGTACCAGCTGTTACACGGTCGTCGCCTCTCCGTTCAACTTCCTGTAATCAGAAGTGAGGAGTGGGAATGGATGTCAGACCTCTGTGAGGTTTTACGCAATTTTGAGGAATCGACACAGATGGTGAGCGGCGATAACGCTATTATCAGTGTAACCATCCCACTTCTGTGTCTACTGAAACGCTCGCTGCTCACAATTAAAACCGACGCTTTGCATGTGGAAGAGGTGGAAATGGGGGAGGAAGAGCTTACACAAGGTGATAGCCAGAGCACCCTCACTTCGTCTTCTCAGCGACAATTGGAGGAGGCGGAGGAGGAGGAGGAGGAGGAGGAGGAAGACACGGTTGCCTCCGCTACAGAGGGTAGCCATGGAACTTTAGTTCCATCTCTTCAGCGTGGGTGGGCAGAAGAGGAGGAAGAGGATGAGGAGATTGAGAGTCATCCTCCTGGTGAGGACAGCGAAATCTTGCCTGTTGGTACTCTGGCACACATGGCTGACTTTATGTTAGGCTGCCTTTCCCGTGACCCACGCGTTATACGCATTTTAGACAACACGGATTACTGGGTGTTCACCCTTCTGGACCCCCGCTACAAAGAGAATTTCTCATCTCTCATTCCTCCGGTGGAGAGGACAAGCAAAATGGTGCAATGCCAGAAGGTTCTTGTCGAAAAATTGCTCCAAAATTTTCCATCTGACAACGCTGGCGGCAGAGTACGTGCTACCTTGGCCAACCGAGAAGGGGAGAAAAGGGGAGCACACAGCAGTTCCGACAAAGGCAGGGCAACACTCTCCAAGGCGTGGGACACCTTCATGACACCCCGCCAGCACCCTCACCCTGATGCGCAGCCTAGTGTCACAAGGAGGGAAAAGTTTTGGAAGATGGTGAAGGAGTACGTAGCAGACCGTGTCAGCGTCCTCAATGATCCCTCTGTGCCTTACAACTACTGGGTGTCCAAGCTGGACACGTGGTATGAACTGGCACTCTACGCCTTGGAGGTGCTGGCCTGCCCTGCCGCCAGCGTTCTGTCTGAGCGGGTATTTAGTGCTGCTGGTGGCATCATAACAGATAAGCGTATCCGCCTTTCCACCGAAAATGCTGATAGGTTGACACTTATAAAAATGAACAAGGCCTGGATTTCCCCTGACTTCTCCACTCCACTGGAGGAAAGCCCCGGAGGAACATAAAGTGACTTTAGATATGTTATTTACAATGATGGGAATACTCTGTATTCCCATTCACCCCTTCCACCCAAAAAACGGGTATATGGTTGACTCTCTTCCATATACCCTGGGATATAATTTTTATATAGGGCCAGCTCACCAGCGGGCCCTGTGATATAATTTTTATATAGGGCCAGCTCACCAGCGGGCGCAGTTTGACAATTTTTGTATAGGTCAGCTCACCAGCGGGCCTTCTCATATAATGTTTTATTGGGTCAGCTCTCTAGCGGGCCCTCTCATATAATGTTTTATAGCGTCAGCTCACTAGCGGGCCTTCGCATATAATGTTTAGGATGGTCAGCTCCGCAGCAGACCCTCACCCATAATGTTTTAGATGGTCGGCTCAGCGCACGTTTCCCTCTTAATCATGGCCCCAGTTCAGAAAAATCGAGGAAATTTTTGGGAGAATTTGCCTTTGCGCACGTTTCCCTCTTAATCATGGCCTCAGTTCAGAAAAATCAAGGAAATTTTTGGGAGAAGTTGCCTCTGCGCACGTTTCCCACTTAATCATGGCCTCAGTTCAGAAAAATCAAGGAAATTTTTGGGAGAATTTGCCTCTGCGCACGTTTCCCTCTTAATCATGGCCTCAGTTCAGAAAAATCAAGGAAATTTTTTGCAGAATTTGCAGATGATATACAAGTAAATATACAGCAAATACTGTTTGGTAACAATTTTTCGCCTAAAGTCGTTTTTATCTGCCTTTTTGTGTGTTTTACGGTCAGTCTGTAAAAATGGCGTACTACGGGCGAAAGATCGTTCCCAGCAGCGACGTTGGAGTCCAAGATGCATCCAGACATCCTCCCTATGCTGTCCCTGAACCATTTCTGTGGTGTTTCCATCATTTTCTGCCCTTTTCCTATGGACCAGGCACCCTCCCCTCATCAGAGCAGGGGGTGCCTGGTGTAATGCTCGAGTCCTCCCATTGACTTCAATGGGGCTCGGGTGCTCGGCCGAGCACTCGAGCCTCCGGGGGTGCTCGGTCAGAGCACCCGAACACCCGAGCATTGGGGTGCTCGCTCATCACTAATATATATATATATATATATATATATATATATATATAGTAGGGTTTATCCTCCCAAGTAAAACAAGGACACTTCCACTGCTGAGAGGTGTTTTATTCAAAAGTTATTGCAACTCAGCCTTGAAGTGTAGTATCTCATTGGCTTGAAAATTTAGTGGTGCTGTTGCTACAACATACTATGGAGGTTATTTGGCCAACTGAACAGAGCTGTCTATAGGATGGTGTAGCAGCAGCGCCCGTGTAACATTTCAGGCCATTGACATACTGCACCTTAGATAACCTATATATATGATTCCCCCTGCAAGCAACTGCATAGAGAACTGTCAGTATTGAGATATTGGACAATTTTCTGGTATATAAATAGGAGCACCAGGATAATATTCTTTGTTTATAGAATGGGGGTAAAGTTGCAAAGCGAACTGCATAGAGGAAAAATAAATTCTGTTAGGGTGCTTAGCACATGGGCTAGACAACCCACTAAGGAGCTCCTTATCACCTAGGACTTGGGAATTGTATGTTCAAGGTGGGGTATGTTTTGTCAGACATTGGGGAGTAGGTAGGGATGCAGCTACCTGTATTGCTAGCATACACTGTGAAAATGTGCAGAGTAGGTGCATCTAAGGCTAAGGTGTCAGTTTGTTGGTGGCTATTGCCTTTTTCTCCTTAATTATTGGGGCAGGAGGATGTGTCCTCCCATTTTGTAGTCAGGCACATATTGAAGGGATGGGGTAAGCAGTTTGCAGCAGTGACAGATAGGAGGAGGCCAATAGATGTAGGTTTGCTGGGCAGGTTGGAGAGCGATCTGCGAGGTATTTGCAGTTCATCTTACGAGATGGAACTTTTAAATCAGAACTTTCACTACAGGTAAATTCGCCCTGCATTAATTAGGCAGGTGGGGACTAGCTTAACCCTTTAAGTACCAGAGGAGTACGGAACGCATTGCAAAGCAATGCGTTCCGTGCCCCTCTGGCACTCAAAGGGTTAATAATAGTTATCTTACCTCTCAGAACGACTCTGTTCTAAAGAAATCCTTAATCTTCTGAGACTGAAGGCCAGGTTAGTGCAGTATGCATGTCTGCACCATCAGTCCCTTGCGGTTACCTTGTGGCACAGTGCAATGCTTCTTAGAGGAGACCGGGCAGGTTCACAGACAAGATGTCTGCACTGATGCCTGTCTTCCGGTCTCTGAAAGGTAAGAATTTCTTTAGAATGGTGTAGTTCTAAGAGGAAAGATAACTATTATTAAGCTAGTCGCTATCTGCCTAATTATTGCAGGGCGACTTTACCTATAGTGAAAGTTCAGCTTTAAGCATTTAAGCATTTTGCTATGGCATGCATTGGAGCTTTTAGAGTAGATGAGCTTCTAGCACAAGCAAAGGCAAAATTGGGAAAAGGATTGCAGGAGGATCAGGTATGGTCGTCACAACAGAAGGGGAAATGTTTCCTATCCCAGGCAAAAAAAAAGAAGAAAGATCACGGTATGAAAGATCAATGGGTCAAGCTGATGACTAGACAGGATCAGGTTTGCCCAGTCAGGCTCATCAGGATTTTCATCAGAATGCACCCCCCCCCCCCCCGTTGTCTCGATGGCACTGGTTAACTCTTTAAGGACCAGGAAAATATGAGGTCGTTTTCCCTTGAGGATCGGAGCAATTCTGACCTTTTTGACTATGTCTTTGTTCAGCAGTGTTTTCCCTCCAAGTCTTTTATTCCACCCCCATAAATTATATACTTTTTTTAAGCACAAACAGGGCTTTTTGATACCCCACATATATGGATAACCCACCATTTACTTTATTAGAATTAAAAAAAATAGTAAAAAAAATGTAAAAAAAACCACCATTTTTGTTTTTTCCCTTGGGATCTGTTGGGCAAAAAGGGCTAAATTTTTATGGAGACTGCATGAAAATTATGACCGGTCAGTCATACCTACAAAATGTGCAGTTTAAAGTGGCCACTGTCCCCCATTGGTGAAAATCCCCATGTCCCTTTTTCCCACCCTATTTTGACACTTTTGTTTATCCCTGACATTTGGCGGTATGTGTATAAATGTATTACATAGCTCCACAACAATCACACTTCCAATATTGTTTAATGAGATTTTTTTATTTTTTTTTATAAAATATTTTTGTAAAAAAAAAAAGTGTGTTGTGTTTTTAAAAAAAAAAAAAAAAAAAAAAGGTATCATTGCAGGTCAGAAATTGACCTGCATTTAGCAAGCCTCTGGCACCAGCAGTGAAGGGGTTAATACCCCTGTATTTTCGTTTGCCACTAGGTGTCTCCCGTCTACTTCTGTCTCCCTTACTTTGATAGCAAGGGAGACAGAGGCAGACGAGACCGCAGACACAGCATGCTTTTTGTGCTGCCTCTGTCTCTCACTATGCCGGTACATGTGATCGCTGCTACGGCGATCACATGAACCGGCACAAGCAAGAAGGGCTGAGACTGAACGCCCCAGTCTCGGAGCACTCAGTCTCAGCCTGGCATTAATGATAGCAGTGTGCACGGAGGCACGCTGCTATCATTTAAGCCATGACGGTCCTGGTATGTCATTGGTCCTTAACGCAAATCCAGCAATGACGTGTCAGGACTGTCAAGGGTCCTGAAGGGGTTAAACATTTATTGTGAGTAAATTTCCTTTACTAGTACAAGTGGATATTAAGTTATATATTACAAAGCGCCCCCACAGTTTTCTATTGGCTCCTTAAGGTCAGGTGCAAGCAGAGTTTTGATAGATAATCCCACAAAGCTGTAGACGTGTAAGGGAGAAAGCACCAGGACATAGATGAATGGCTTGTACCTCCTCTCAGGATGTCATTTAGCATCGTTGACACGTATATCTGTTGACGCATGAGGGTGTCTTAAACAGTTAAAAGACAGACAAGAAAACAATCCTGCGCTACTCTATATAAGAAACTAATGTGTGCCCTGTAATGGGCATATATAATAATTCTTGGTAAATTAGTGAAATTCTGTGTCACAGATTGGCCAAGTTGTGGGTAAGCTTGCCACCAACGTCAAGGTATTTCACTTTCGGCAAGTCCTACTCTAACAAACCTAAAAGCCCTATCTAAAAATTAAAATCTTTGAGAAAATATTCTTATAAACGCGTTAGCATGTATAGAGACCTTTAAATATATTCTTTTTCATTTGTGTGAGTCCAAGTGTAATGCAATTAAAAACAGACATACAAATAATAAAAGAGGTTTGTATGAGGGACTTACCTGATACATCAGGCCCAAAAAAAGGGGGGGGGTCTGCATTATGTAGAAGTGAGAGGACTGTGGATCCAACAGAACTCTCCTTAAATAACCTTTTGTCCAACTACCCACAAATCATGTGTAGTAGTTGATATCAAACAGACAAGGAGCATGCTCACCATGACAGGCTTAAGGCCTAGTCTTAAAGGGCCAGAATAAAAACAAAAAAAGTGAAACAGTTAACCTTTTCTTCACTTTTGACTGATTTGACGGATAACAGGATATCACTTGTGTCTTTTTTTTGCGGTACTTTTTCTTACTATCCTCTGATTCAGTGATGGGGCTTTATGTTTGCTATATAATGACCACTATTTCTGTGTGAAAGGACCGAGATGAAGGCTCCAGCATCCACAATCCCATAAATAAATGTAGCAATCCTGAAAGTAGGGGCAACACCTGTGGGACTTGTTTAAATGTGAAATGGCAATGTATTAAGATCAATGTTTCAGTCCTCACAAGAACAGAAAGATCCCCATGAGGACTGAAATGTTGCACTTTTCCTTTTCACATTTAAACACTACCCACAGGTTTCTTCTTGTATTGCTATTCTATAATATAAAAGGCCAGATGTATGTTTGTCTGATGCAGTCATGCACAGCAGAGATTGTAGTAGGTATTGAATAGGCACCAACCACCAGAGGAGGTAATAGATTCAAACTTCTGGCTAGACAAGAGAGTTTCTGGATCTTTAAATTGCAAACCCTCGAACCAGAGAGTATGAACAAGGAACTTGATTTGTGGTGTCCGTAATAATCATCTGTCTGTTTAGAAATTACCGTAATCGTGCTGTTTCCCATTTAAGACTAAACACTAGTGTAATAGAAGTACAACATCACCTTTACCTACCCCTGATAACCTCAAACTGGACCCTACTAGCAATTTCCATCTTAGGTGCCCAAAGCCGAATTTTGAAGAATTTGTATAATTTTTCTATTACAGTACTACTAAATCAGGAACATCATTAATAATGTATGATGTAATAAATTAAGGTAATCTGACCCACCTTATAGATGAACTATTTATATTCAAGTACCCATGGTGGCTTGTAATATTCAGATTGTAAATTGTGTTGTGACCGAGTGGCTTTTATATGCCTGAAAATCCATTTACACAGATTTATGTTTACCAGGTTTAGTAAAGGAGAAAATCTATTTTTGATACCCTGGCTTAACAAGGGAATTAATATGTTTGTCTTCAGGATTTTGATTTATGGTGTCTCACCTGAATTTGTATAGATCATAAAAAACAAAAAAGGGAAGGGAGGTGCCCAACAGCGTGATATGTTTCAACTGGAAATCCAAATGTGATGTATCACAAGTTATACTCACATTCCTTAAAAAGGGTCAGAGTCTTACCCCCAACCACACACACCTATGGGGGATCACAAACCAGTCCCCACTCAGGTGTCCAAGCTTCCACCCACAAATAAATATGCTGTTCCAGATGTAGACAATATATAAATCTTTAATATTTATATATATGTATATTTAAGGCCTGCTAACATGTTTCGTGGCTCACACTGCTGCTTTTTCAAAGCTTCTGGCCCAAAATTCTGATAAACACAGAATTTTGGGTCAGAAGCTTTGAGAAAGCGGCAGTGTGAGCCTCAAAACGCTTTAGCAGGCCTTAAAAAAAAATATATATATATATATATAATTAATTGTAAAAAAGGAAAGGTGGGCACTCCATAACTAAGTTCAAGTAACTACTTGCCCGGTGCTGCTTGAGATTCAAAGGTATACTAAGTTTGTAGATGGAAAAATCATGACACAGCAAGCACACGCAGGGGTCTTTAGAAAAAAAGAATTCATTTATTGTGCAATGACATCAACGTTTCGACCCTCTCAGGGGCCTTCCTCAAGCATGTATGTCACGGCAGAAATAACGATACTGGAGTTAGTACTACTTAACCAAAGCTTTATTAGGAAACACACATACAGACAACGGTACAGTAAAGTACAATGAACACGGGTTGCAGCAATCACTGCTCTTCTGTAGTACAAAAAACTGAGCCCAAAGGAGGACTCGACTCAGGTCCGCACCAGAGCTCCACTACAGGTCCGCACCTGCACCGACAAAGGTAGGAATCGCCCGACAGGTCCGCACCTGTACTAACCAAGGTAGGAATCACCCAACAGGTCCGCACCTGTACTAACAAAGGTAGGAATCGCCCGACAGGTCCGCACCTGTACTAACCAAGGTAGGAACGCCCGACAGGTCCGCACCTGTACTAACAAACGTAGGAATCGCCCGACAGGTCTGCATCTGGACTAACAAAGGTAGGAATCGCCCGACAGGTCCGCACCTGTACTAACAAAGGTAGGAAACGCCCGACAGGTCCGCACCTGTACTACCAGAACCCAGGATCATAAGAGGCCACTAGAGCTACCAAGGTGCCCATCAGCTATCCCCTGGAGCGTTTGTATGCTGGTTGCGCAGTTGACAACCATAGGCAGCCAAGGTAGATAGTGATATACAGGAATGCAAGGGTGATAGGAAACACTGAGCAGTAGGTCAGATCCAGGAGGCAACAGGACCAACCAGCGTAACGCACAGAACGGGAAATCAGGTAAAGCCAAACGTCAGCACCAGAACAGATAGTCAGCCAGGTCCGGGTCATACACAGAGAGGGTAGTCTACCAGAGCTGCAGATTATGCACCAGAATGGTTATCAGACAAGCCAGGATCATAAACAGAGCGGATAGTCAGAACAAGCCAATGGTCATAACCAGAACGGATTAGTCAGCACTACAACCTCCCAACCTCACTGGACACCACGAAAGGGCAACGGAGAGTAGTGTCCAGTGGGTTATAAAGACCAGCACCCCGGAAGAGGAGGAGACCAAAAAAGTGTGCATGTCCCTTTAAATGCAGACGCGCGTCTAGCTTGGACGCGCGCCAAAGCACACTGAGAACCCGCCGGAAGAGGCTGCGGCTAGGCTGCTGGGTAGTGGAACGGCGAACGGAATTCTGGCAAACCTGCAGGTAAGGTAGCAGTCGGCTCGGCAGCCGCCCCTACTATGACAATGTGCTTGCAGTGTGATGGTTTTTCCATCTACGAACTTAGTATATATATATATATATATATATATATATATATATATATATATACACAGTGTAGGATGGAAGCACTCACAATCTTGGAGACAAATGCCCGGGTGCCATCAATGGGCATTGAATGGATACATGTAAAGATCGAGGCACTCACGGGACTTTCGCAATTATGTTTATTGTTGTAAGATCGACGTTTCGACCAGGCTTAGCTGGCCTTTCTCAAGACAAGTGTACAGTGTCAGAAACCCGCTTAAAAACCTTCGTGCAAAAGAAACGCCAAATTGGCGCTAAGGTCACGGTGACGTCATCTGACTCAAAGGTCATCACCTTCAACCTCAACCCAAATTTAGCAATATGTGGAAAACAACCAGTGTATTTTTAAAAAAATGGAATGACTAGCTAATCGGTATTGAACTTAGTTGGTAACAGTGCCGTAATACAAATAATAAAGACATATATCGGAATTCGAACGTATGTTAAAGGTCTTAAGAAAAGAGAAGGGGCATGTACGAACCCATAGAGCATGCCTGGGGACAAAACACAGTGTGAGCAGTATGATAGCAGTCTCAGCTCGTTAACTTAGAATCGAAGCCTGCCGAGATCGCAATACAATGCCTCAGTGTGTCCCCAGATAACCCTGGGATCGACAAGCGCCACCTACAGACAAAAGTGTAACATGGCTACTGTAAATGGACCTGTTAACCATTTGAACATCAGCTTATAATACAGTTTATTAATGAATAGAACAATAAAATAAGGAATTGAAAGTCCAGAATTAAAGTTAAATATGTCATCGAAAAGATCCGAACATCCTTAGATAGGATAATTCGAACATTATCCAACAGTTTCATTCGGATAGAAATAAAAGGAAACATGTATTAAATGTTTGACTTCAACATTGTATCCCATGGAACGTTGTTGCAGGTAAATAGTTCATTCGGGGTCATCATGAATAGTCAACTACTATTTCAAGTGGTTTCTCAAAAAAAGAAGAAAAGAGGGACATATGCAAACAGTTATATTTCCATATTATATATCATGAAGCATCATTATGAATAGAGCATCCCTTGAAAAAAGTTAATGGAATCACCTGAGTAACATATAGCAGTCAGTGGGCCCATTTGTACATGTATAAATATCCATGTTCATTTTATACTAAGAAAACGGTTCAAAATCTGACATTAATAGCCTACATTACTGTGGGTGTATTGAGAGTGTAAGAATGAGAGTTAGCTCATACTGATACTGTCACAAAGTACCTTAATGACAAAATCCACTAATCAACATCATCACTTAGGTCAAATATGCATGGGTAGATTTATTGTCAAGACCACCAAGCTAAGGGAACGTGTATGGCATGATCCACAAAGTTCGGTATTGTGGCCATTACATTAACCTCCTTATAACACTGTGTGTTGGTTGTACTCATAGTGGGCTACCACATCAGGGGTGATGGCTGCCGATTAGATGATCAAAGAATCAAAGGGCAAAAGTTGAAGGGCGCTTAGTGAGAAGCTCAAATAGTCACCTTGCGTATATGTCCTCCTTGTCAAGGCCCCTTTGGTGGCAATACAGTGTTTCATCGGTATATGAACTTCAATTTCATGAACCCAGTCTGTGTGTTGACATGGTATCAAAAAAAGGCAGAGTAACCGATCTGTTCATTCAAGCCTCTAGGGGCTAAGGTGTTAAGTTTATGAATCCACCTGGCCTCACATTGTAGCAAACGAGTAGCCCGATCACCGCCCCTCTTCAGGGGGGGAATATGATCAATGATCATGGATCTCAGAGTAGGCAAGCCATGTTGGAATTCCAGGAAATGCCTCGCTACTGGCTTATCAGATGTTTTGGAGGATAGTGCCAATCTAATTGATGACCTGTGGTTTGCCATGCGTTCCCTAAAAGTCGTGGTGGTCTTACCCACGTAATATAGGCCACAAGGACATGTTAATATGTAGACTATATAGTCAAAGGTACAGGTGACTCTATATTTAATAGGGAAGCTTTGATTAGTGTGGGGATGTTTAAATCTCTGTCCAGTCATCATGGTATTACAAGTAGTACAATTGCTGCATCTGTAACATCCAGGTTTAAGAGGTTTTGCAGACAACCAATCCTTCCTCTGATCTTTTGAATGAGGTGGTTCTAAATCAGGTCTCATTAGAATATCCTTCAAGGTCCTGCCCCTCCGATAGGCAATCATAGGTAACGACATATCATTAAAAGGTAATTGTGGATCAGCAGTTAATAACTTCCAGTGGCTGCGAATGCTACTCGACAATTTATTGGCAGATGGAGCAAACTTGGTCACAAAAGTCATTCTGTTCGGTTTTGGATCAGCTTCTTTAGGTAGTAACAATGTAGCCTGTGTATGAGTGTTGGCTTTATCTAATTGTTGTTTGAATAAGCCCGGCTCGTAACCACGATTCAAAAACTTCTGGTACATCTCCTGTAATTGGAGGTCCTTGTTATCCGGTGAAGTGTTGTTGCAAATCACCCTTAAGAACTGTGAGTATGGGACACCTCTCAATTGTGTCTTTGGATGACAACTAGTAGCATGTAAAATGGTATTTCGATCAGTGGGTTTTTGATATAATGTGGTACTGAGAGAGTTGACGGACTTAGTGATAGACAAGTCCAGAAAATTGACTGTATTGAAGTCCTGAGTTAATTTGAAATGGATAGTAGTAGGTAAAGAATTCAAAGCATTGACCCAATCCATGAGTTCAACCTGGTCCCCTCGCCAAATAAAGAATAGATCATCAATGTAGCGTTTATAAAAAGGAATATGCGGATGATTTAGGTGTTGTTTCTCATACTGTTGCATATATATATATTGGCGTATGTGGGGGCTACGTTTGAACCCATGGATGTGCCAGCGATTTGTAAGTAATAAGTCTTCTCAAAACTGAAAAAATTTTTTGCTGAGTGTAAATCTCAAAAGTTCACAGAGAAATTCAATAGGGAATTGTCTGTCAAATGTTGATTCCATGAGGGCCTGGTGGACAGCTTGTATCCCTTCTTCGTGTGGAATGACAGTATATAGACTGTCCACATCCATTGTCACAAGAATATCGGTGGTAGTCAAATCTTTCAAATCTAAAATCAGTTGTAAAAAATGACTTGTATCCCGAATATATGATGACATATTCCGTACTATGGGCTGTAGTATAGTATCAAGAAAATTCGCGATCGGTTGTAAGAGTGAGCCCCTGGCGGAAATGATTGGTCTGCCAGGGGGATTTGTTAAAGTCTTATGAATTTTGGGAAGTGTATATATGATTGGACATACTGGATGTTGAATTGATAAAAATTGGAAAAGATTAGTGTCTATCCATCCATGGGTTTCTGCCTGGCTTAAAAAATTATCTATTTCAGTTTTGAAAGACTTAGTGGGATCATTGGGCAATTTCAAGTAGGTATTCAAATCAGCCAATTGTCTGAGTATCTCCTGTCTATAATCATCCCTGTCAAGTACCACAATAGTGCCACCCTTGTCTGCCGGTCTAATAACAATGGATTCATCATGAGCAAGGTCAGATAATGCTTTGCGTTCTGCCACTGATAAGTTAGGGAAGCGTGTGGTGCTGGGATAATGAGATGCATCCCCAGGGTTATCTGGGGCACACTGAGGCATTGTATTGCGATCTCGGCAGGCTTCGATTCGAAGTTAACGAGCTGAGACTGCTATCATACTGCTCACACTGTGTTTTGTCCCCAGGCATGCTCTATGGGTTCGTACGTGCCCCTTCTCTTTTCATAAGACCTTTAACATACGTTCGAATTCTGATATATGTCTTTATTATTTGTATTACAGCACTGTTACCAACTAAGTTCAATACCGATTAGCTAGTCATTCCATTTTTTAAAAAATACACTGGTTGTTTTCCACATATTGCTAAATTTGGGTTGAGGTTGAAGGTGATGACCTTTGGGTCAGATGACGTCACTGTGACCTTAGCGCCAATTTGGCGTTTCTTTTGCACGAAGGTTTTTAGCGGGTTTCTGACACTGTACACTTGTCTTGAGAAAGGCCAGCTAAGCCTGCTTTTAAAGCACATGTAATTTTCAATACATTATTAAAGATTTATATATTGTCTACATCTGGAGCAGCATACTTCATTTGCACGTGGAAACTTGGACACCTGAGTGCGGACAGGTTTGTGATCCCCATAGGTGTATATGGTTGGGGGTAAGACTCTAACCCTTTGATGAATGTGAGTATAACTTGTGATACATCATATATGGATTTCCAGTTGAAACATATCACACTATTGGGCGCCACCTTCTCTTTTTTGTGTTTTTATGATCCATGTGGTTGTGCCATGGAGACGTGAAGTGTGGAGGAACAGTCCTGAAAGTGAAATCTAATTGCTATAGAGTAAAGAGATATTGCTGTGGGTTATATATAATTCCTCAGCCATTAATTTTGTGATTTTATATCCACTGGATTTTTTATGGTGGTGGTGGTGGTGAAGATTTTATTTGAATCCACACAAGGGGCACACCAGTCTTTTGTCCCTTTTTGTCTTCAGTTGAATTTGTGGACTCCTGGTAATGTCTCATGGCAGTTCCATACTTCAGTGAGACACCATCCTCCAGGGTTTCAACTTGTCAGTTGTCTCAATATCAGCTGGCCCAGTTTAGGAACCATATCGAGGATTTAACTATGTTTTGAATATAATCACCTTCAATCTTTCCACAGAGCACTTAGATGTATAACCTGAATGGATGATACAATTGACTCATTACTCTGCGAGGTCTACTGGATAATAAATTCACTCAACACCTTGATCAATGTCACATCACTATGTAATGATTAGTTCACATGTACCTGTATTAGTCCTTGTCTTTCCTGCGCTGTGCTTGACCGGCGACAGACTCTAGAAACACTAAGTTCACAGTATAATACAGTCAAGGACCAGTTGCTGGTACATCACACAGCAAGGAGGAACCTTCAGAATATTCCAGTGTGCCGATATTAATGGATGATTTGACATATACAAACACTTTTTCAAGCACTCATTATGAGTGTCTGTTTCCAGATAAACCTACATACCCTAAGACATGTAGATATTTATGTACCAGGAAATATTATTGTTTCCATGTCTGATATACTGTATATAACGATTATTTCAATATGAATGTAAGATATGGACTATGTCAGTTTCCAAAAAGAAAGTTTCCAAAACACTTTTGAACACAGCCATCTACCAAAGAGTGTTTTTTGGCATGGGATGAACTTGATGGACTCATGTCTTTTTTCAGCCTCAACAACTATGTTACTATGTATATTATATGTCGGAAGACGTATGGTCCTACAAACTATCCTGATTGGTCAAGGTCCTTAAAAATAGTTGAGCTGTCATTTTTGGCATCCTCTTTGAACTTCGATTCCTGACTAAGAGGCAGAAGCTACCCCGAAACGCGTCAAGTATAGAGCTGGAGCAGCACTCTGTTCATGCCCTTATCATTTACACTGGTTTATTGTATGAATTACCCCCTTGGGCTATATTAGATACAGTTAGTATCACTCCTTAGTATCCAGTTTTTTGTTTTTCTTTATGTTGCTATTTATTTTTTGTGTATATCCCATCTGTCGAGAGGACTCCGGGATTCTGACAGCAGCACATAGTATCAACATATTGACTTCCTCATTTAAACCAGTAACAGCATTGCATTTGTCTTTTCTATCTCATTCATCCCATCATCTCCATCTCATTCATTGACAGTCTTGAACTTATCATCTGACTGTCCGGGGACTATTAATATAATCAGTTTTTTTCTTTTTGACTATCATGTCTAGACCTCTATAAAACTGGTTTCATTTTCATCATGTGTCATTGGCATATGAACTACTCTATGTGTTATTGTGATTAAGAGTGATTTATTTATTTATTTCATTTATGAACTACAACCATACTTACCTGTACATCTGGTTTAACAAATTACCACCAGGGGAACAATTCTGAGCAGGTTCTGTTACAAAGTTTTCAACAACCCCAAAACATCTTTATTGTGCAAAGTGTATATATTTCACTACACCAGGGTCCAGTGTTAGTGTCTATTGTGTCAGTGAGTGGGGAGGTAATGTAGGAATAAAGCAGGAAGTCAGTATTAGGGGAGTGGGTAATACATTGTTGAGAAGCATCAGTGAGTGGGGTAGGTAATGTAGGTATTAGACAGGAAGTCAGTGCTAGGGGAGGTGGGTCATGTATTGCTGAGCAGTGTCAGTGAGTGAGGGAGGTAATGTAGGGAGAAGACAGGAAGTCAGTGCTGGGGAGGTGGGTAATTCATTGCTGAGCAGTGTCAGTGAGTGAGGGAGGTAATGTAGGGAGAAGACAGGAAGTCAGTGCTAGGGGAGGTGGGAAATGCATTGCTGAGCAGTGTCAGTGAGTGGGGGAGGTAATGTAGGGATAATACAGGAAGTCAGTGCTAGGGGAGGTGGGAAATGCATTGCTGAGCAGTGTCAGTGAGTGGGGGAGGCATACCTCCCAAGTGTCCCTCTTTAGGAGGGACAGCCCTCTTTTAGCCCCAAATCCCACTGTCCCTCTTTCCCACCGTAATGTCCCTCTTTTTAGGAGATCAGACTGTATGGTGTGTATATAAGTGTATCACATTGCTCTACAGCAATAAAACTTACATTATTGTTTCTTTAAACGTTTGTATATGTGTTTATAAATTAGTCTGCTTAAATAAAATACTTTAGTCTTGTTATAAGTCATTTATTAGGTAACACAAGGAGGTGTCAATAGGTCATAAAACAGCCTAAAAATTCTCGTTAATGCCCCGTCCATAGGCCACACCCCCAGCAACACCCCCTAAAACACAATTGTCCCTCTTTGGCAATTTGAAATGTTGGGAGGTATGGGGAGGTAATGTAAGGATAAGGCTGGAGGTGTCTGCAGAACATCCCTTAATTAGCATTATCTGTACATTTAAATAACTCACAATTATTTTTTTTTATCGTAGAAATGGCTAATACATTATTTAGGTGTTTTTGACATATCTTTCAAAATCTACAAATCTCCTTTTAGTTAAACGGTCCCTTTAACCCTTACAGTACCAGAGGGATGTGCAACACATTACTTTGTAACACATTGCACACTCCTCTGGTCTGTAAAAGATGAAGCAGACAGCTTCACCCCTATTTATACAGCAATGATCTTCCACGCCAGCTGGCTTCAGAACAATAACAAATTTATTGAATGTTATATAATCCAAAACGACTGGCTCTGTACAGAGAACGTTTACATCACTAACACAAGGTTAGAAGGCAACAGAGACGGACGATGGAATCCTGTAATAAAACCGTTACATAATCACCATCAAGAGGAAATACCCCAGGAGGTATTCCGGAGTTACTCTGATGTGTTTTTTGCATTAAGGAAACTAGGAGTCAGGCAGTCATGGTTTGAATATTTTTATTCACTAATGAAGCCCTATGGACTTAGTAGGGGTATGATTTAATCCATACCCTAAAAGTGAACAAGGCCCCTTGATATATTGAGTTTACTACTAGGAAAGAAAAATTCTGTTCCTATATTCCAGAGGGAGCCCGTACGAGTGGTTTTTGAATTGGACAAACATATGATGTAGCTTAAACTATTAGATTCTAGATGATTCCATTACATTTCGAAATATCTCTATAAATCAATGAGTTAAAGGAATAAAAAAAATTACATTTTAGTAGATTTTTTTATTTTAGATCGCATAACTTTCAACAGGGTTCTGTGTCTGTCAAATTTGAACTCCTTTTATCTCCAAAGGGGGACAGGGTTCAAGCACTTAAAGTTCAATGGATTGTATCCTAGAATTTCCATTTACATCTGTGTGAGAGCTATGGAGAAGTCTTTAAAGGGATAGCAATGTTTCAAAATAAAAGCAGCTCTAATTAATCTTCATAGAATTTGGGCCATAGAGAGTGGTATTTCAATACTGTCAGAGTTGTAGTTCAAGAGTAATTGAATGATAAAGTATCCCCCTCCCGCCCCTTTTACCTAGTGTAAGCCACCTCCCCTCAGATGTGGAATTTGGTCACTTGACTGGACATATTACAGCAAGGGACAATCATCTTACTGTGAGAACAATGAAAACCCTGCCCCCCTTGACAGGTTTTTCAGATATTTCTCTTATGCTAATTGAAGATTGTCCCTCTGTGCAAGTCATCTGGACACCACCTTTCTGTTCTGAGGTGAGCAGTGTTACACTACGTAAAAGGGGCGGGAGGGGGATACTTTATCATTCAATTACTCTTGAACTACAACTCTGACAGTATTGAAATAACGCTCTCCACGGCCCAAATACTATGAAGATTAATTAGAACTGCTTTTATTTTGAAACATTACAATCCCTTTAACATGAGTTCTTTATGTTTTAATGTCCAGCATTTTTATATAAATGTATTTGTTTGGTTTGCTAAAGCTAGCTTATCTTATTTTTTTTTATTGATCAGCCATGCTTCACACAGTCGATCACAATACTTTTTGGATTTATCGATCACATCTTGCAAGGTTGTTCCATCCAAAACTAAAATATTTTTTTAAGCAATATTGTTTGGTTAAATCAAGCAATTATATTTTTTCAATCAAATTTGTAATCAGTGTTTTATCTAATCCATAGCTGTCCAAGTCCAGTCCTCAAGGGCCACCAACAGACCAGGATTTAAGGATTTCCTTGTCTGAACACAGGTGGACCAATAAAAATGAATGAGCCAATGGTTAACACTAGTGTTGAGCGAGCATGCTCGGCCGATGCTCGGATCGGCTCGAGCATCTCTCTGCTCGGCACATGGCGGTACTCGTACGAGTACCGCATGTGCTCGCCCGCCATGTTCGGGTCTCATCCCCGCACGTTTCGCGGCTGCTACGCAGCCAATAAACGTGCAGGGAGGCTCTGACATCAGTGTAATGCCAGCAGCCATGTTGGCTGCTGGCATTACACTGATTGGCTGGCCAGAACCCGTGGTCTGGTGCTGTATAGCACCTGACCAGCGAGTTCGGCTCAGTCTTAGCCAGGGAGAGATGAGGATAGGAAGGGAAAGTCAGTGTAGGGAGAAAAAAAGCAAAATTGTGAAAAAAAAAGAACCAAAAGTCCTTTTTAGGACTACTGTGTGTGGGGGCAGCAGGTTATTTTGTGTGGGGGGAAAAAAACAAAAAAAAAAAAATTTCATATATTCTGTTTAGTGTGCAAAGTTGCAGATTAGAGCACATTCTGTTTAGTGTGCACAGTTGCAAATTAGAGCACATTCTGTTTAGTGTGCAAAGTTGCAGATTAGAGCACATTCTGTTTAGTGTGCAAAGTTGCAGATTAGAGCACATTCTGTTAAGTCTTCAAACTAAAATATCAAAGTCACATATTCCATTCAGTGTGCGTCGCCGCAGTTTAGCAGCACATTCTGTGTACTGTGCAGAGTTGCAGAATAGGAAGAAATACTGTTAAGTCTTCAAAGTAAAATATCAAAGTCACATATTCCATTCAGTGTGCTTCGCCGCAGTTTAGCAGCCTATTCTGTGTTCTGTGCAGAGTTGCAGAATAGGAAGAAATACTGTTAAGTCTTCAAACTAAAATATCAAAGTCACATATTCCATTCAGTGTGCTTCGCCGCAGTTTAGCAGCACATTCTGTGTACTGTGCAGAGTTGCAGAATAGGAAGAAATACTGTTAAGTCTTCAAACTAAAATATCAAAGTCACATATTCCATTCAGTGTGCTTCACCGCAGTTTAGCAGCCTATTCTGTGTACTCTGCACAGTTGCAGAATAGGAAGAAATACTGTTAAGTCTTCAAAGTAAAATATCAAAGTCACATATTCCATTCAGTGTGCTTCACCGCCGTTTAGCAGCCTATTCTGTGTACTCTGCACAGTTGCAGAATAGGAAGAAATACTGTTAAGTCTTCAAAGTAAAATATCAAAGTCACATATTCCATTCAGTGTGCTTCGCCGCAGTTTAGCAGCCTATTCTGTGTACTCTGCACAGTTGCAGAATAGGAAGAAATACTGTTAAGTCTTCAAAGTAAAATATCAAAGTCACATATTCCATTCAGTGTTCTTCACCGCCGTTTAGCAGCCTATTCTGTGTACTGTGCACAGTTGCAGAATAGGAAGAAATACTGTTAAGTCTTCAAACTAAAATATCAAAGTCACATATTCCATTCAGTGTGCTTCACCGCAGTTTAGCAGCCTATTCTGTGTACTCTGCACAGTTGCAGAATAGGAAGAAATACTGTTAAGTCTTCAAAGTAAAATATCAAAGTCACATATTCCATTCAGTGTGCTTCACCGCCGTTTAGCAGCCTATTCTGTGTACTGTGCACAGTTGCAGAATAGGAAGAAATACTGTTAAGTCTTCAAAGTAAAATATCGAAGTCACATATTCCATTCAGTGTGCTTCGCCGCAGTTTAGCAGCCTATTCTGTGTACTCTGCACAGTTGCAGAATAGGAAGAAATACTGTTAAGTCTTCAAAGTAAAATATCAAAGTCACATATTCCATTCAGTGTGCTTCACCGCCGTTTAGCAGCCTATTCTGTGTACTCTGCACAGTTGCAGAATAGGAAGAAATACTGTTAAGTCTTCAAAGTAAAATATCAAAGTCACATATTCCATTCAGTGTGCTTCACCGCAGTTTAGCAGCCTATTCTGTGTACTCTGCACAGTTGCAGAATAGGAAGAAATACTGTTAAGTCTTCAAAGTAAAATATCAAAGTCACATATTCCATTCAGTGTGCTTCACCGCTGTTTAGCAGCCTATTCTGTGTACTGTGCACAGTTGCAGAATAGGAATAAATACTGTTAAGTCTTCAAACTAAAATATCAAAGTCACATATTCCATTCAGTGTGCTTCACCGCAGTTTAGCAGCCTATTCTGTGTACTGTGCACAGTTGCAGAATAGGAAGAAATACTGTTAAGTCTTCAAAGTAAAATATCAAAGTCACATATTCCATTCAGTGTGCTTCACCGCCGTTTAGCAGCCTATTCTGTGTACTGTGCACAGTTGCAGAATAGGAAGAAATACTGTTAAGTCTTCAAAGTAAAATATCAAAGTCACATATTCCATTCAGTGTGCTTCGCCGCAGTTTAGCAGCCTATTCTGTGTACTCTGCACAGTTGCAGAATAGGAAGAAATACTGTTAAGTCTTCAAAGTAAAATATCAAAGTCACATATTCCGTGTAAGATGAAGAAGGCGGGTAAAAAGGGACGGGGAAGTGGACGTGATCCTGATAGTTCAGGGCGCGGGTCAGGACGCGGAGAAACTGTGCCTGGTGCCAGAGCACAAGAAAGAAAGACATCCACCATACCTAGCTTCATGTCTAATTTTACAGGGCGTCGCAGGACATCACTCTCGAGGTCCGACCACTGCGAACAGGTGGTCGGTTGGATGTCAGCTGATACTGCTTCCAGTCGGTTAAGCACCACCCTGTCTTCCACCAAGTCCACTCTCAGTAGCCAAGAGTCTGGTCAACATAATCCTCACCCTGATCATCCTTCCTCCCACCATAGACGGTCTGGTCAAAGAAGTGATCCCACACTGGGATATAGTGAGGAGCTCGTCTCATCACCAATCCTTCATTTGACCCTCTCTCCAAGCACGCTTGCAGAGGAACATGACATCTTATGCCCTGATTCACAACCTCTAGAGGGTACCCAATCACAAGAAGATGACAGATGTGAACGGCATTTAAGGTCAAAGGAAGTAGTGGATGATGATGATGATGATGAGACACAGTTGCCATTAAATCAACCACTATTACTGTCTCAAGACCTTGTTGAGGAGGATGTTATACAGTTGTCAATGACTGAGTATGTGGTGGGATCAAGACATGAGGAGGATGATCAGAGTGAGGAAGTGGAGGAGGACTTGGTGGACGATGAGGTGACTGACCCCACCTGGGAAGGTGTAGAGCCGAGCGATGACAGCAGTCCTGAGGGTGAGCCATCTGCAGCACCGCAACAGGCTGGAAGAGGCAGTGGTGTGGCTACAGAAAGAAGGCGGACCGCACCAAACCGGCCCGCAAATGTTCCACGGAGCACCCCCTTGCATAAATCTCCCTTGCCAAGGGGTAGGTGTTCCGCGGTATGGCGTTTTTTTAAGGAAAGTGCGGACGACAAAAGAATTGTAGTTTGCAACCTGTGCCACACCAGAATGAGCCGAGACATGAACACTAGAAACCTCACCACCACCAGCATGATACGACACATGGCATCCAAGCACCGTAGTAAGTGGGAGGAACGCCTGGATCGCCCATCTGTGTCTGCAGGCCACACCACTGCCTCCTCTTCCCCTGTTTTCGGTGCCGGCCAAACGCCTGTCGAAGGCGCAGGCCCGCATACCTCCCGCCCTGCACCTGTACCATCTGAAGCACCATCAGCGACCACATCCACTTCCCTGTCCCAGCACAGCATCCAAATGTCGTTACCCCAGGCATTTGAGCGCAAGCGAAAATACCCAGCCACCCACCCACAGGCCATAGCACTAACCTCACACCTTTCCAAATTACTGGCCATCGAAATGCTGCCATTTAGGCTTGTGGACACTGAGTCCTTCTGCAGCCTGATGGCAGCAGCTGTCCCTCGGTACGCGGTCCCCAGCCGCCACTACTTTTCCCGGTGTGCCATCCCCGCATTACACCACCATGTGTCCCGTAACATCACCAGTGCCCTGACCAACGCAGTTACTGGGAAGGTCCACTTAACGACTGACACATGGACAAGTGCTTGTGGCCAGGGACGCTACATTTCCCTGACGGCACACTGGGTGAATGTCGTGGAGGCTGGGAGCGACTCGGACCCTGGGATGGCACGGGTGCTACCCATGCCGAGGATTGCGGGCCCTACCTCCATCAGGGTTTCCGCCAGCACCTACGTTATTGGCTCCTCCTCCTCCGTTTCCACCTCCGAATTCTCTACACGCAGCGCCACTCCCCCATCAGCCAGTAGCTGGAAGCAGTGTAGCACTGCAGTGGGGAAGCGTCAACAGGCCGTGCTGAAGCTGATCTGCCTTGGGGACAAACAGCACACGGCCTCAGAGCTGTTGCAGGGGATTAGTCACCAGACCGAGCAGTGGCTCTCGCCACTCAACCTGCAACCAGGCATGGTTGTGTGTGATAATGGGCGTAACTTGGTGGCGGCTTTGGAGCTCGGCAAGCTCACACACATACCATGCCTAGCGCATGTATTTAATTTAGTGGTTCAGCGATTTCTAAAAACCTACCCCAATGTGCATGATCTCTTGACCAAGGTGCGCCGCGTGTGTGCACATTTCCGTAAGTCATATACAGCTTCAGCCGGCCTGTTGAAGCTGCAGCAGCGCTTACAATTGCCAGCTCACCGGCTGCTGTGTGACGTGAGCACGCGCTGGAACTCCACCTTCCACATGTTGGCCCGGCTTTGTGAGCAGCAGAGGGCAGTAGTGGAGTACCAGCTGTTACACGGTCGTCGCCTCTCCGTTCAACTTCCTGTAATCAGAAGTGAGGAGTGGGAATGGATGTCAGACCTCTGTGAGGTTTTACGCAATTTTGAGGAATCGACACAGATGGTGAGCGGCGATAACGCTATTATCAGTGTAACCATCCCACTTCTGTGTCTACTGAAACGCTCGCTGCTCACAATTAAAACTGACGCTTTGCATGTGGAAGAGGTGGAAATGCGGGAGGAAGAGCTTACACAAGGTGATAGCCAGAGCACCCTCACTTCGTCTTCTCAGCGACAATTGGAGGAGGCGGAGGAGGAGGAGGAGGAGGAGGAAGACACGGTTGCCTCCGCTACAGAGGGTAGCCATGGAACTTTAGTTCCATCTCTTCAGCGTGGGTGGGCAGAAGAGGAGGAAGAGGATGAGGAGATTGAGAGTCATCCTCCTGGTGAGGACAGCGAAATCTTGCCTGTTGGTACTCTGGCACACATGGCTGACTTTATGTTAGGCTGCCTTTCCCGTGACCCACGCGTTATACGCATTTTAGACAACACGGATTACTGGGTGTTCACCCTTCTGGACCCCCGCTACAAAGAGAATTTCTCATCTCTCATTCCTCCGGTGGAGAGGACAAGCAAAATGGTGCAATACCAGAAGGTTCTTGTTGAAAAATTGCTCCAAAATTTTCCATCTGACAACGCTGGCGGCAGAGTACGTGCTACCTTGGCCAACAGAGAAGGGGAGAAAAGGGGAGCACACAGCAGTTCCGACAAAGGCAGGGCAACACTCTCCAAGGCGTGGGACACCTTCATGACACCCCGCCAGCACCCTCACCCTGATGCGCGGCCTAGTGTCACAAGGAGGGAAAAGTTTTGGAAGATGGTGAAGGAGTACGTAGCAGACCGTGTCAGCGTCCTCAATGATCCCTCTGTGCCTTACAACTACTGGGTGTCCAAGCTGGACACGTGGTATGAACTGGCACTCTACGCCTTGGAGGTGCTGGCCTGCCCTGCCGCCAGCGTTCTGTCTGAGCGGGTATTTAGTGCTGCTGGTGGCATCATAACAGATAAGCGTATCCGCCTTTCCACCGAAAATGCTGATAGGTTGACACTTATAAAAATGAACAAGGCCTGGATTTCCCCTGACTTCTCCACTCCACTGGAGGAAAGCCCTGGGGGAACATAAACTCACTTTATATATGTTATTTACAATGATGGGAATACTCTGTATTCCCATTCACCCCTTCCACCCAAAAAACGGGTATATGGTTGACTCTTAATCTTCTCATCCTCCTCCTCCTCTTCCATATGCCCTGTGCTATAATTTTTATATAGGGCCAGCTCACCAGCGGGCCCTGTGATATAATTTTTATATAGGGCCAGCTCACCAGCGGGCCCTGTTTGACAATTTTTATATAGGTCAGCTCACCAGCGGGCCTTCTCATATAATGTTTTATTGGGTCAGCTCTCTAGCGGGCCCTCTCATATAATGTTTTATAGCGTCAGCTCACTAGCGGGCCTTCGCATATAATGTTTAGGATGGTCAGCTCCGCAGCACACCCTCACCCATAATGTTTTAGATGGTCGGCTCAGCGCACGTTTCCCTCTTAATCATGGCCTCAGTTCAATAAAATCAAGGAAATTTTTGGGAGAATTTGCCTCTGCGCACGTTTCCCTCTTAATCATGGCCTCAGTTCAGAAAAATCGAGGAAATTTTTGGGAGAATTTGCAGATGATATACAAGTAAATATACAGCAAATATTGTTTGGTAACAATTTTTCGCCTAAAGTCGTTTTTATTTTCCTTTTTGTGTGTTTTACGGTCAGTCTGTAAAAATGGCGTACTACGGGCGAAAGATCGTTCCCAGCAGCAATGTTGGAGTCCAACATGCATCCAGACATCCTCCCTATGCTGTCCCTGAACCATTTCTGTGGTGTTTCCATCATTTTCTTCCCTTTTCCTATGGACCAGGCACCCTCCCCTCATCAGAGCAGGGGGTGCCTGGTGTAATGCTCGAGTCCTCCCATTGACTTCAATGGGGCTCGGGTGCTCGGCCGAGCACTCGAGCCTCAGGGGGTGCTCGGTCAGAGCACCCGAACACCCGAGCATTGGGGTGCTCGCTCATCACTAGTTAACACCTGTGCTTAATCAAGGAAATCCTTAAATCCTGGACTGTTGGGGGCCCTTGAGGACTGAACTTGGACAGCCCTGATCTATATTTTATTGATTAATAGAGGTTCTACTTTAATTAAACAGTACAGATCTTTCCCATAAAGAAAGACTAAGGAGAATTGACAGACAATAGACTGCAGTAGCTTCAGTATCACTCAGCTTCTGCAAGAGTCAATAGGGTACTATCCTGTATAAAAAGGGGTATTAATGTATAGAATGGGAATATAAATCTACCTCTATATAAATCTGTGGTGAGGTCCTACCTAGACTACAGACTACAGTTTGGGGCACCAGTTCTTAAAAATGTATTACTGAAGTGGAAAAAGTGCAGAGATGTGCAGCTAAATTTTAAAGGGATTGATGGATGTGAGTTAAAAAGGAGAGACTGGTCAAATTGGGTTTGTTTACAATACAGAAGAGACATCTAGAGGGTGATATGATTATATTATTTATATATATATATATATATATATATATATATATATATATATATATATATATATTCCAGGTGAATACAAAAAACTCTCTTAGATACTGTTTATACAAAGAGCTGAGGTCATCCATTAAGACTAGATAAAAGGCACAATTGACTAAAATGGCAGGGTTTTTGTACAGTATAATACTTGAAAAATTCCTGCATTCCAGTGCAAAATGACAGAAAAGCCCAATTCTTAAAATATCAAAATTTATTCAAATCATGTAAAAAGTATCTTCAATCTTCTGGCTGTGTAATGAAACAAGGAGAGACTAATACATCCTAGGCACTTCAGCTAGATGAATATCAACATCTCAAACAGATCCACGCATTTAGCGCAAGAAGCGCTTACTTTATTACAGTAAGAGAAATAAAGTTATGAAATTATTTGACTCAGGACAGACATTGTGTTTGCAGATACTATAGCTACGTTCAAAAAAGTAATTGTTACCTATCTATTGCAGAACAGTATTGGGAATTCTGGAGTCTCAAAACAATTGTTTTACCCACTTGGGACTTAAAGGGATGGTAATGTTTCATAATAAAAGCAGCTCTAATTAATCATCATAGTATCTGGACTTTGGAGAGTGTTATTTCAATTCTGTCAGACTTGTAGTTCAAGAGTAATTCAATGACAAAGTATCCTCCTCCTGCCCCTTTTACCGATGTAACACTGCTCAGCTAGATCAGAAGGGAGGTGCCCAGGTAGACTGCAGAGAGGGACAATCTTCAATTAAGATAAGATAAGGGAAAAACCTGAAAAATGTGTCAAGGGGGGCAGTGCTTTCATTGTTCTCATAGGAATAAGATTGTCCCCTGCTGTTATCTGTCTGGTCTATGGACTGCATTCCACATCTGAGAAGAGATGGCTTACACTAGGTAAAAGGGGCGGGAGGAAAACTTTGCTTGTGAATATCTCTCAAACCATAAAGGTTTGAGAGATAAGACATATCATTCTTCATGTTTATTTTAATGCCAACAAAATAAAATAAAGATAAAATGAAGTATTGCTATCCCTTTGAATGGATATGGCTCCATTAGGTGTTATTTTATCTTCCTCTGGATCCACAGAGTAATGTGGCATGGGATGAACTTGTTGGGCATATGGCCTCATCAACTATGTTACTATATAACAAATATCTCTGTTTGTATGAGGTCTTTCTATTTTATTTTTGGAACATTAAAACTGTATATTAATTTTAAGAATCTGTTGATTAAAACACAGCACACATTTGTGGTTGTTGTCCTCTGCTTAAGAGCTTAAGAGCTGTGTGTTTTATTTTTTTTCAGCTATTTGTTAGATCTAATTAATTTGATAACGACCTGCCAAAATCTCTACTGTACACACTATCCCCTTTTCCAGTTATGCAAAAACATACTGTACATGCTGTAAAAAGCAAATTTCCTGCTGGATATCTCATGAACTCAAGCACTATCCCCTAAGGAAGTGAACAGCTCTGTTCATGATATGCTTTGAGAGGGAAAGTCAAGGCTGTATCCCAGTTTTACAGGATTAGGGACTGGTGATTGGTTGGGAGGGAGGAGTGTCATACTAGCAAGTTTTTCTTCTGTTAAACTGTTATTTTAATAAAGTTTCTTTTGCTGATTAGGGGGCAGCGAGGAAGGATAATGCATAATATGAAGCCTTCGTGCTGCCATAAAATTATTGTGTGTAACAGAAGCACTTACCTAGGTAGGAGTCCATCATACAACAGTCAGCTATATATATATATATAAATGAAATAAATGAGTTTTATCATTTCTAGCATTGAAGAAACCCATTTAAGTCAATTAAAATGTGTCAGTTCTGGTGCCTGTGGTTTGTACCAGAATTGCTCAAGTTTTCTTTTATACATCGGACTGTATGAGAGATATAAAAATAGTAAACATTAATGTTCATTCAGACTTGCAATGTTAGTGAAGAGTTCTCAGCAATGTGCCAGTTGTAAGTATCTCAGAACACACTGCAGCCTTTTCACATTAGTGATTACTGATAAAGTAGCATGCTACAGTTCTACCCTGTTAATGATCTGAGCTCATTAAAGCCGAGCAGAGCACATCTGCGTGCCAGCCTTAGGATCATTCCCACTGGAGATCTGGATATTGTGATGAACATCACAAAGTTAAATGAATGGGCAATGCACTTGGGCATCAGCCATTGAAATATATTATATATATATATATATATATATATATATATATATGGCTGCTGACAATGTAGACCCCCCTATCAGCCATGCCTCTTCCGTTCACTTCTTGCTATGGGCTTATTCTGGGAATGCAGGCATTCTGGGGGACAAAATGGTTAGCTTGAGGAAAGCTATATCACAGCTCTTTTCAAGCTAGAAATGTCAGCCTTGTATTACTCTACCTTTGGGTGCTAAAGAAATCTCTTGCATCCATGGGGTTGAACAAATTTACCTTCAAAGAGAAAATATGGAGGCTGTAGAAGAAAGACCCTCGAATGTATTTTGAAAGACTTAAGTCATGAGATCCTTCAGAAGCCGAGTCTGAGAACTGTGGTTAAGAAATCACAAGGGTACAATATCTTAGTCTTCCTGAGTCAATAGTGAACAAGTGACTGGCCCAGCTCCAGAGCAGATATTGGCTCAGACTTGTCCGCAGTTATGCTGTTTTAATCAACCACAAATTACAAGAAGAATGACTCCCAGAGGAACGTCAATGAGTCCAGCACATGGATGCACAATTGTGCTAGTTCCAATTCCATAACTAAACAAAATTTTGATGGCATGGAGGATTGTATTAAGAGGTTATTATTATGTAATAGCAGGCCATGTCTTTATGATTTCCCTGTGTACTAGTGAGTGAATTAAATGATCAAACCTCTCATTAACTGACCTGTGTATAGTCACGTAAATCTTAAATGCATGGCCGGTTAAGTACCCTTGATGGGAGGTTTGGAAACCACTAGTGTAGACCAATGGTCATACCTGGGAATGCTCTTGATCTGCAACAAAGATTGTTTTTAATTACTGGCTCTCCGTGGAGAGAGGTTTATTCTACAGATTAGTGTGTTCCCTGTGCACTTCCCACCCATTCCACCTACTTGATGCCCCATTCTGTTAACACCATCTTTTCTCCTCTGAATGTTGATGCAGACTAGTAGAGTATAAATTATATGTTTATTGGCTAACTGAGTGGCTTTGGATGCAAACTTTCAAGACAATTAGATCTCTTCTTTACTCATAATAATAATATAATAATATTAAGCCTGAAGAAGAGACCTAGTTGTCTTGAAAGCTTGCATCGAAAGCCACCAAGTTAGCCAATAAACATATCATTTATACTCTACTAGTCTACAGCAAGATTCAGAGGAGAAAAGGTGGTGTTCACTTTTTAAAATTAACAGAATGGGGAATCCAGTGGGTGGAATGGGTGAGAAGTGGACAGGGTTTTCAAGGAACTCACTAATCTGTAGAATCAACCACTACTAGTCTCCTGTATTTTTTTATGGCTAACACACGACTACGCTTTAGCCTCAATCTTGCTCACAGTGATTAAGCCACTTTCTCATTATAATGTGGATCACATGTGGATACTCCCACCACCATACCTTCCTGATACTCCGGGGTTTAGGACAAAAGGATGTCCAGGTGTGCCAGTGCTTCTCACAATTTTTTCAGTGGTAGAACCTTTAGTTTTACACATAATCTTTGTGGAACCCTTCAAACAATTCCCTGTACACCGGTTCTGAAAAAGGATATACTAGAACTAGAGAGGGTACAGCGGAGAGCAACAAAATTAATTAAGGGAATGGAGGACTTGACATATGAGGAACGACTAAACAAACTTGCTTTATTTACTCTAGAGAAAAGACGACTAAGAGGAGACCTTATCACATTGTACAAGTATATGAGAGGTCAATACAAGGATCTCTGCGGTGAGCTATTTATTCCAAGTCCTGATCAGGTGACCAGGGGACACCCCTTGAGATCAGAGGAAAGGAGGTTTAAACTTCAGCAGAGGAAGGGTTTTTTTACGGTAAGGTCTGTCAAATTGTGGAATTCATTGCCCAGGGAGGTAGTTATGGCAGATACAGTGGATACATTTAAGAGAAGATTAGATACATTTCTTTCAAAAGGGAACATACAGAGTTATACTGTTTATCAGTAGGCTGATCAGGAAGGTCTGATAAAGACTAATTTAATTGGTAGCAGGAAAGCTATAAAATTATCAGTTACTGAGGTATGAAGCGAAGGTTGAACTTGATGGACTTGTGTCTTTTTTCAACCTAATTTACTGTGTTACTATGTTACCCTTGGATTCTGGAGAGATCTCAGATATATTACTTCACAATGCATTGAATAATTTTCTAGCATCCAAAAGGGTAAAGGGGTTTGAATGAGAGTAAAAAATATCAATTATGGGTGAAACTAGAGGAGGTGCAGAGGCTTCAGTTGTGATGGGGCCTGGCACACAGTGGGTCCTGCACTATCCTGCAACCCCTTACAGACAGACCAGTTTTCTGTATTGAATGGTGGCTGCTGACATCATCACACATAGCCACTACCAGTCAGTAAGACAATGACATTTTAGAACCCTTTTCTGTTTGTACATTAACCATTTGAGTGGCAGAGGGGTGTGCAATGTATTTTAGCCTTGTTCCACTGCATTAGAATTACACGTACTGACTCCCACTGTACTGGTAGCCATAGACCCACACTAACTGACACTCAACCTTGCCCCAGTGCACTGGCAACCATAAAAACTCACTTACTGACCCCCCAGCCTTGTCATTCTGCACTGGTAACCATAGAACTACACTTACTGACCTCCCATCCTTGTCATTCTGCACTGGTAACCATAGAACTACACTTACTGACCTCCCATCCTTGTCATTCTGCACTGGTAACCATAGAACTACACTTACTGACCTCCCAGCCTTGTCATTCTGCACTGGTAACCATAGAACTACACTTACTGACCTCCCATCCTTGTCATTCTGCACTGGTAGACATAGAACTATACTTACTGACCTCCCATCCTTGTCATTCTGCACTGGTAACCATAGAACTACACTTACTGACCTCCCAGCCTTGTCATTCTGCACTGGTAGCCATAGAACTACACTTACTGACCCCCCAGCCTTGTCATTCTGCACTGGTAACCATAGAACTACACTTACTGACCTCCCATCCTTGTCATTCTGCACTGGTAACCATAGAACTACACTTACTGACCCCCCAGCCTTGTCATTCTGCACTGGTAGACATAGAACTACACTTACTGACCTCCCAGCCTTGTCATTCTGCACTGGTAGACATAGAACTACACTTACTGACCTCCCAGCCTTGTCATTCTGCACTGGTAGACATAGAACTATACTTACTGACCTCCCAGCCTTGTCATTCTGCACTGGTAGACATAGAACTACACTTACTGACCTCCCAGCCTTGTCATTCTGCACTGGTAACCATAGAACTACACTTACTGACCTCCCAGCCTTGTCATTCTGCACTGGTAGACATAGAACTATACTTACTGACCTCCCATCCTTGTCATTCTGCACTGGTAACCATAGAACTACACTTACTGACCTCCCATCCTTGTCATTCTGCACTGGTAACCATAGAACTACACTTACTGACCTCCCAGCCTTGTCATTCTGCACTGGTAGACATAGAACTATACTTACTGACCTCCCAGCCTTGTCATTCTGCACTGGTAGACATAGAATTATACTTACTGTCACCACCAGCCTTGTCATTCTGCACTGGTAGACATAGAATTATACTTACTGCCCCCCCCCCAGCCTTGTCATTCTGCACTGGTAACCATAGAACTATACTTACTGACCTCCCAGCCTTGTCATTCTGCACTAGTAGCCATAGAACTACACTTACTGTCCCCCCAGCCTTATCATTCTGCACTGGTAGCCATAGAACTACACTTACTGTCCCCCCAGCCTTATCATTCTGCACTAGTAGCCTCAGAACTATACTTACTGTCCCCCCAGCCTTGTCATTCTGCACTAGTAGCCATAGAACTACACTTACTGTCCCCCAGCCTTGTCATTCTGCACTGGTAGCCATAGAACTATAATTACCAGGGGTGGACTGACAGGACCCAGGGCCCCTGGTCCAAAAAGAGGTCTGGGCCCCCTGCAGAAATCTCCACAATGCCCCCTTCATCTCCACGATGCCCCCTTCATCTCCAAATTGCCCCTTCCACAATGCCCCCTTCATCTCCATAATACCCCTTCCACAATGCCCCCTTCATCTCATCTCCACAATGCCCCTATCTCCACATTGCCCCCTTCATCTCCACAATGCCCCTATCTCCACATTGCCCCCTTCATCTCCACATTGCCCCCTTCATCTCCACAATGCCCCTATCTCCACATTGCCCCCTTCATCTCCACATTGCCCCCTTCATCTCCACAATGCCCCTATCTCCACATTGCCCCCTTCATCTCCACATTGCCCCCTTCATCTCCACAATGCCCCATCTCCACATTGCCCCCTTCATCTCCACAATGCCCCTTCCACAATGCCCCCTTCATCTCATCTCCACAATGCCCCTATCTCCACATTGCCCCTTCCACAATGCCCCCTTCATCTCCACAATGCCCCCATCTCCACATTGCCCCTTCCTCAATGCCCCCATCTCCACATTGCCCCTTCCACAATGCCCCCTTCATCTCCACAATGCCCCCTTCATCTCCACAATGCACCTTCCACAATGCCCCCGTCTCCACAATGCCCCCATCTCCACAATGCCCCTTCCACAATGCCCCCTTCATCTCCACCATGCCCCTACCTGCAGTCCCTGGTGGTCTAGTGGCGTGGCTTAGCACTGCAAAGTCCCGCGCGCCTCTAGTAATGCAGAGGCTGGGAGATTATGTCATCTCCCAGCGCTCTGTATTACTAGAACGGAGCGCCGGCGGCCGTAGTAGGAGAGCTGCTGAGCAGCTCTGGAAGTGGCGGCGGCGGCGGGCCCCCTTCGGTCATGGGCCCTCGGTCCGTGACTGAATGCCCGTATGGTCAGTCCGCCCCTGATACTTACTGTCACCACCAGCCTTATCATTCTGCACTGGTAGCCCTAGAACTATACTTACTGCCCCCCCCCAGCCTTGTCGTTCTGCCCTGGTAGCCATAAACCCACACTTACTGACCCCTAACTTTGTCATTCTGCACTGATAGCCAGAGAAAGATTTAGGAATACTGATGGACGATAGACATCACAGCAGTGTGCAGGGTCACTCAGCTGCTGCAAAAGCAAATAATATACTATTCTGCATAAAAAGAGGTGCATGGGGTGCTAATATCATTCTATCTTTATATAAATCATTGGTAAGGCCTTATCTAGAATACGGAGTAGAGTTTTGGGCAACAGGTCTTAATAAAAGACATTATTGACATTATTGAACTGGAAAAACTGCAGAGACATGCAACAGAACTGATAAAGGGATTGGAAGATCTGAGTTATAAAGTGAGACTAGCTAAACTGGGTTTGTTGTTATTAGAGAAGAGACGTCTAAGGGGTGATATGATTGATTACCATTTACAAATATATTCAAGGTCAAATAACTCTCCAATGAAAAAGCTGAGCTAAGAACAAGAGGTCATCCATCAAGACTAGAGGAAAGGAGTTTTAGACTAAAACAAAGGCAGGGATTTTTTACAGTAAGGACTGTAAATCTGTGGAATTCTTTGCATTGAATTGCTGTGCTTGAAGATACTGTAACTGCTTTCAAAAAAGTAATCGATACCTAAAATATTGAGATTTATGACAGATGGCTTCAATGCAGATAGGTTGTTGATCGAGGGAACTATTTGACAGCCATTTGGAGTCAGGAAGGAATTTTTTTACCCATATGGGGCTTTAATGGGAATGGCTTCAACTGGGGTTATTTTGCCTTCGTCTGGAAGGGGTGATATGGCACTTGATGGACACTTGCCTTTGTTCAACCTCATCAACTATGTTACTGTGTTACTATGTAATCCCTCCATGGTAATTATCAAAGTTCCTGCAGGAGATTTCTTGGGGGTAGCAAAAATGAGGACATTTGGGGAGGTTTCTAGATTCAGGGATTTTCACAGAAAAAGCTGCAAATTGTCAGTTTTGTGCAAACATTCCAGCAGGGGAAAATTGGACTTGAAGGCCACCCCTGATTACCAAGCCTACTTGTGAAAAATTCAAAAAAATTTCCAGAAACACTTTTTTTCCCTGTGCAGTCGGTCACATTACAGGGTGTTATTAATGGTCCACAGCACGTGTAGCACAAAGCCAGCAGAAGACCTCATACAGGTGGTTCAGACGTGTCTACAGCTGAGTAGACAAAACTATCACCTAAATAGCATCTGAAACCACATAAATATGAAATATCAGCATGTGGAAAGTTCATGACCTATTAACCTTTTAATGAAAAGCACAAAGAATATGGGGCAGAAATTAAGGGATCCAGGGACAGGATCCAGGGACAGGGAGCCAAAAGAAGGGACTGTCCCTGGAGAGCCAGGCTAGTTGTCTGGTTTCCCCAGGAGTTCCACAGAACACAGTGTGAGAAGCCCAGCTGTAGACTTTGTAAGGTCACATCTTTTGTGGTGGAATTATGCTGCCTGTTTCAAACAAGAGGGGTAATGCACTAAATAGTGATACTGGTGATAAAGCGGGGATGACTTGTCCACTGATACGTCTCCAGTTCCAATGTTATTCTATGGAGCCTCTGCATTAACCCCTTAAGGACCGCACAAACTCGTGCACAGCCAGCACTCAAGAACCACAGAGATTTTTTTTCCCTATCTTATTCAGGAATCCCCAAATGGCAGGCAGCCCACCGGGGATCCCTGAAATCCATGACGGTTGTGGCATGTCATGGGTCCTTATCGCACATTGGACCCATGACGTGCCAGGACCGTCATGGGTCCCTAAGGAGTTAAGATCTCCAACGTTGGAGAAATCTTAGTGTATAGGGTCCAGAGAATAACACAGGGACTGGAGAAGTGATAAACTGGAGAAGTCATCTCTGCTTTATCACCTGTTTATCATGCCATAGTGCATCTCCCCCAATTTGTTGGGGACCTCTTTAGCAATCAAGGGTTTAACACCCTCCCCCACTTAATCAATGGGAAAGTTTATTTTTCCACTATGATGCGGGTCATTTGTCCCAGAATTGCTCTGATTTTGTCTTTATACATATGGGTAGATAAAGTATGTTCCAGGTAATACATATGGGTAGATAACGTATATTCCAAGTAATACATATGGATAGATAACGTATGTTCCTGGTAATACATATAGATAGATAAAGTATGTTCCAGATAATACATACGGATAAATAAAGTATGTTCCAGATAATACATATGGGTTGATAACGTATGTTCCAAGTAATACATATGGATAGATAACGTATGTTCCAGGTAATACATATGGATAGATAAAGTCTGTTCCAGGTAATACATATGGGTAGATAAAGTCTGTTCCAGGTAATACGTATGGGTAGATAAAGTATGTTCCCGGTAATATATATAGATAGGTAAAGTCTGTTCCAGACAATACATGAGTAGATAAAGTCTGTTCCATGTAATACATATGGGTAGATAAAATCTGTTCCAGGTAATACATTTGGATAGATAAAGTATGTTCCCGGTAATACATATAGATAAAGTCTGTTCCAAGTAATATGTATGAGTAGATAAAATCTGTTCCAGATAATACATATGGGTAGATAAAGTATGTTCCAGGTAATACATATGGTAAGATAAAGTCTGTTCCAGGTAATACGTATGGGTAGATAAAGTCTGTTCCCGGTAATACATATAGGTAGAGAAAGTTTGTTCCAGGTAATACGTAGTGGGTAGATAAAGTCTGTTCCAAGTAATACGTATGAGTAGATAAAGTCTGTTCCAGATAATACATATGGGTAGATAAAGTCTGTTCCACGTAAATGTGGACACATGGAGTTATATATTAATTAATTAATTTAGCACCATCTTAATATGTTATAGATTCTACAAGAAATATATTTGTGGTCGGCGCTTACAGCGAAATGGTATAGAATAGGTGTGCTCATACCTGGCTGCTTTAGGCCTAGGTGTATGACTGACGTGGTGAACCAAATAAGAGGGCCACCTAGGTAAATAGAAAAGGAATAGAAAAAAGGGGGAGGGTAGAGGTGGGTTCTCCGGACGAAACTCATCGTGATGATGAGAGGCAGCCATTTATACTTTCAGCGCCTCCCACAAACACAGGCGGTATTTCTTTGCTACTCTTTGGCCTCTTATTTGGTTCACCACGTCAGTCATACACCTAGGCCTAAAGCGGCCAGGTATGAGCACACCTATTCTATACCATTTCGCTGTAAGCGCCGACCACAAGTGTAAGGCTTTTACACTTGTGGTCGGCGCTTACAGCGAAATGGTATAGAATAGGTGTGCTCATACCTGGCCGCTTTAGGCCTAGGTGTATGACTGACGTGGTGAACCAAATAAGAGGCCAAAGAGTAGCAAAGAAATACTTTATTAATTACGAGACAAACTAACAATTGGTCAGAGAAGTAAGTGCTTCTTGAATCTCAATTTCTGGATTAGGAATATATCTTGTATAACAGGATGAATTCCATCTACCCATTTTCTGAATAATGTGGGGAGGAACTTTATTGCGGGATGCTGCAGATGCAGCACCTATTCTAAATGAGTGTCCTGAAAACTCTGATGGATTGTAACCCAATCTAACTAACATAGTTCTGATATAGTGGATAAAGGTTGATGTAGTAAGCGGGCTATTGTTAAATGGAAGTAGAGGGCTTTGGTTATCTGATAGTGCAATTAGTTTAGTTAATTGTTTAAGAGCTAGAAATGGGCACCAACGGTTATGAGTAGGGTAGAATGGGAGATAGTGACCTTTGCCTGCTTGGTCAGTCTTGGAATGAGACAAAAACAGTTTAAAATGGTCATTGAATTGCAGCAGCTGTTGCTTAATGATAAATGGTGATGATTTTGAACGAGCTAGGAATTCGCTTGGTCTTAAGAATCCAAAAAATGCTAAACTAATAGCTGCAAGTAAGACAATATTAGTGTTTTCTTGGAAAGGTTTGTTAAGTAATATTTCATATAATTGTTTGAATATCTGACTTGAAATAGGCTTGCGAGATTTAGACTGAGGAGAAGGAATTTTGCTGATGCCTTTAAGAAAAAGCTTTAGTTTGTATTGAGAAAAAATGGAAGGTTTAGAGGGATAAGTAATGGCTAAATGATGTTGAATACCTGCTAAGTAGGATTTTATAGACGTGTATCCTAGTTGAAGTTTTGAGTGACAAAATGCTGCAAAAGCTAAAATGGTGTCATGGGAGTATGGTTGAGAAGGTTTGGTTTGCAAAATAAAATTATTGAAAGTGATCCAAGCTTTGTTATAAATGCGTATGGTGTTTGAAGCTAATGCTTTATTCATTACATTGTGTGCTATTGATAAGTAGTTGTTCAGGGCATAGTTAGATCCTTGAATGCTGGAGGATGGGATGGAGATTTTATTTCTTCAGAGTTGAGAAGTACCTGCAAATTGGAAGGAATTAGAGTATCAGAAATTGAGTAGCCATGATTAGGATTAACAGAAGTGTAAATAAAAAATGTATGGTACAGAGACAGCCAAGTTAATTTCCTTAGTAGTTTCATAGTGGTTTCAGACTTTGATCTGCATTTTAGAATTAGTACTGAGGAAGCGTGATTAGTAATATTAAATGTAATGGGTTTACCTGTCCAGTAGTGTCCCCATGTGGCTGCAGCAGCGACCACAGGGTAAATTTCTTGAACAGGCATTGAGGATTTGAATTCAGCTGATTCCGAAATCTCTATAGGCCATCGTTCTGAGAACCATTCGCCTTGAGAGATGGCAGAAAAACCTAATTGAGAAAATTTGCTAAATTGCACTATAGGAGAAGAAGCATTAGGGGAAGGAGGGAACATCATGCGACCATTCCAATGCTGAAGAAAACAAGACCACATTCTGAGGTCAGATTTAGCTTCAGCCGATAATGGAATACTGCAATTTGGAGACTTTGAACTGAATTTAAATAAGTTGAGAAGGAAGGAGATAAATGGTCTGCCTTGCGGAATCACTTTCATAGTAAAGCTGAGATAACCTATAAGAGACTGTAATTCTAGCAAACTGATAGCTTCCTTTGAGATGTATGATTGAACTAATGAAGTAATGCGGTCTAGTTTGACTTTGGGAATGCTTGTTTCTAATAGTAGAGAGTCTATTTGAATACCAAGAAATTCAACTTTAGTGGACGGGCCTTCTGTCTTTTCAGACACAACCGGTACATTGATTGATCTGAAAAGATGTAAAAGTTTATTTAAACTTGAAGGTTTAAAATAGGAGGGTTCAATAAGCAGAAAATCGTCTAAGTAATGTAAGACTGTTGGGCATTTGCAATGATTAAGGAGCAACCAGCAAAGTGTATCTGCGAAAATATCAAAACATTTTTGGACTGCTCTTGCATCCAAAAGATAAGCGGGTGGCAAAATAATATTTGTCCTCCCACTTGATCCCTTGGAGACTCCATAAGGCAGGATTAACAGGTAATAATTTGAAAGCGTGGGAAATATCTGCTTTAGATAACCAACAGGATTTACCGGCTTGAGACATTAATGCAATTGCGTGGTCTATATTCGCATATTGGAGAGAATAAGAGTCTGAAGGAATGAGTGAGTTAATACTGGGAGCTAAAGAAGCGTGTGGAGCTGAGAAATCAATGATAAGCCGCTTCTTATTAGAGAATTTTCTCGTAGCTATTCCTAGGGGGTTAATTCTATAGATAGAGTAAGGGGGTGAATTAAATGGACCAATTAGAAAGTTGTTTTCTAATTCTTTGGCAATGAGAAGAGACACTGCTTTAGGGTCAGAAATAGCTGACAATAAGTTCGGACATTCTAAAGGTGTAGAAGGAGTGGCTACAATGCCTGTGTGAAAACCTTCTTCTATACCTGATATTAGGAATTTAACTAAGTTGGAGTCTGGGTGAGAGGTTAGAAGGTCAAAAAGGACATCAGAATACAATTCACTGAGCTTTTTATTTGGGAAAGAATTTTTTGGACAAATAGCTCTAGAATGAGACTGACGACATTTAGAACACATGTGCAGAAGACGGCAACCATGGAAAAAACAGCCTCTATCATTGTAATTATTGCATATGGGCTGATTTCCCAAGTAGTAGATAGGACGGCCTAGTTTGTCATGGGACTGGTGGGGGAAGGTAACATTAGAATTATGCTGACTAGGTGTACTTGAGTAGCTAGAAGAAGTAGAAGGTTGATTGGCTGGAGCTGATGGGCAAAGATTATCGGAATGGCTAGCAGACTGGCAAAACTGACAGACTGGAGCCTTAAGACCTGCAAAGTGCCTGCAGAATAACTCATTATCCAAAAGGCTCCAATCTTTTACGTAATTAAATTGGGCCAGTGCTGCTGCTGCTTTTGCAGCGAAGGAGCGATGGTATTCGTAAAATGTGCTACCTCCGTATTTGTAAGCTAGATCTACGATTGTAAATAAATAATGGTCTAATTCTTCTCTTCTATGGGGAAAAGCGGAACACAGGATGTCTCTGTAGATGCTAAATGCAAGGACAAATTCAGCCAAGGACAATTTTTTAGACAATCTAGGGTCCTTGGCTTTCATAGTAACCGTAACGTCTCCGCAGTTAATCGTCCTGTTTTCTGCAAGATCCTGAGAAGCTATTAGAAGAAGAACCAAATTGATTTCTTTACCTTCTATAATGTCTTTACGGATATGCTGAGGTATCATATGCGCATGTGTAACTCTAGGAGTATTGCTTTGAGATGTACCAGGTTGCGAATTAAAGGCTGTAGGAGTAGATTGATGGTCTTGAAAAGAAGCATCTTCCAAGACTGAAACTCTGTTTTGAATATCTCCTACTGCAGTTCCTAGATTGGATACAGCGGAACTTAATTCTGTAAGTAACTGTGTGATATGATTAAACTGTGATTCTTGAGAATTTACAGGTGATGTAGGAGTATTTTGATTAATGACAAAGTTGGGGGAAGATGGTGGTGGGAACAATAATTTGAATAGCTCAGCTTTGCGAGCTGAAGCGGAGTAGGGTATATGTCTTTTAGATAACTCAGCCATAAGGCTGGAGACCGTCCAATTCCGAATTGAAGAGCCTCGTGTCGCTGGAGAGGAAGTCTCATTAACAGCTGTAGCAGGAGTGACTGGACTGTTATCTTGATCTTGATTATTCATTATGCTAGAATGAAATACACAAAATTTGTAGAATTTTTTTTTTTTTTTTTTTTTCACAGTTAAACTCGCATCTTCCCGAGAGGTAAGGTTAGGAAACCTTCGTCCCAGGTAGAGAGGTAGAGTCAAGTGTGAAACTAATTAGGTAGGCAAGGTAAAAGAGATACCTAGACTACTGAGAAGGAATCGAGTGAATCAAGGTCCTCTAGCGAAGAGGAAAGTACATAACTTCAGCCTCCACGAGGAGGAGAAGATACACTAGACCCCTGCGAAGAGGTAAGGCGAGTGAATTTGGATACCCACTCAGTGAAATAGGCATGATGAGTGAGACACTTTAGCTCTTTTAATAAAGGTAAGCAGATACCCATTGACTCTGCAAGAGGAGACTGGATAGCTACGACCTCCATGAAAAGGTGAGTGGTATACCTTCGGCCTCTACGAAGAGGTAAGGTGAGTAGGATACCTTCGGCCTCTACTAGAGGTAAATGAGTGAAATAATTTCCAAATTTTTTTTTTTTTTTTTAACAGGGATTGAGTGAATACCTTTGGCCTCTGTGAAGAGGTAAGGTGAGTAGGATACCTTCGGCCTCTACGAAGAGGTAAATGAGTGAAATAATTACAAAAAATTTTTTTAACATGGATTGAGTGAAAACCTTCGGCCTCTGCGAAGAGGTAATAATATGATAACGCCTGCCTTGGTGAGGAGTAAAGAGAGTGGACAAAATTAGGCTGTGAAAAAAGGTATAAAATTAGGAATGAGGTGAGAGTGATACTTGGTGGAAGATTATAGCCTGCTTGACTTCTCTGCTTAAGATTACGGTATAGTACTTAAAGTAAAGAAATAATGATAGAAATTCAAAAGAAGAGATGTCAAGCGTGATTTAAGTTGAAAGTAGATAATTGCGTTCTTTCAGAGGGAAACGGCTTAGTGCACATTGCCTCATTAAGAGGAAGGCGGCTTATTGCGGTTCACACCGAGAAGGCAAATAGTAAATAAAGAATTCTAATAGGAACTTACCTGTTGAAAGGTAACCTAAAAGAAATAAGATAGTAAATACTAGAAAGGAGGACGGTAAAGAATTAGCGGAAAAGAAAGTAATGAACCTACCCTAGTTAGGTGAATTGACTGTCTGACTGATGTTAGTCAATTAGGTGGACAAAGAGATCTTAGATGAGGACTTCAGTTCTGTAATGAGACTAGGGTAAATTGCACATGGAGAGTTATTAATAAAACTCAATAGGAGAAATATGTCAGTAAAGAAGGTGGAGAATATATGCCTTGTACATGCAGCTATAAAGATCACCTAAGATAGATACAGTTACAGCAAGCAGGGAATAGTACACATTGAAGGAAAAAGCTCTAGTTGCAAACTGAAACATAGCCTTGGGGAATATACAGTAATATCATTTAAAACACTGTAGAAAAAGGAATAAAACATGCTTCATAATTTAGCATTGAGGATATTGATTTGATATATAGTCTTTTTGTAATTATTTAGTAATAGAAACACAGTGACCTTCTTTGATTCTGGCGACATGCATCATGACTGTGACATTTACTACTCAATATCAGGGAGATTGCAAGTTTGCTGCATCACAATACACAACGGATAATAGCGTTTGATTACCTGAATTCAAGCTGAGGAATGAACGAATATTTGAAAACGAATGTGAACAGTGGCTGACTTTCTTACATCAGCCTCCTGAACTTGCCATTCGAGTAAACGATGCACTGTGTTGCTCAGCAGCTAGGACGCCGAGGACAGTGTTGCGTGAAACCGGAAGTGAGTTACCGGAAGTGAGTTACCGGAAGTGAGCCGCTTGAGGCTTACTGGGAACTTCTCCGGACGAAACTCATCGTGATGATGAGAGGCAGCCATTTATACTTTCAGCGCCTCCCACAAACACAGGCAAGCCTTACACATGCTGAATATAAAAAAACAAAGACTACAGTAAAATAACAAAGATGCATCTCTATTTGCATTGGAGACCACTCTGTCATCCAAGGGGTTAAGAAGCTAATGTTGGTTTTGAAGTTTGAGCTCAGAGTCTGAGGAATGCAGGCCAGGAAGTCTAGCCTCCAAATAACTATAAAGATATAATAGCCACTTCCTGTCTGTAGAGAATTGTTCTTTTGAAATCCATTTATGCAACATGTACAAAACACACAGGAATATTTAGAGGCACTAAGCCTTGTGTGACCAGGTCAGCCTTAAAGTAATATTAAAAACTCCATATAAGCCCCCAGAGAGGGTTCATGTGCTGTCGGAAAGTGGATGTCAATGACGAGATTCATATCATAAAATGGGTGGGGCTTAATTGGAAGGGTGGGGCTTGCATATATACATGTCATAAAGTGGGCAGGAAGTGGGCAGAACTGGGTGGGAAAGAGAAGAAGTGGGAGGGAAGAAGGAGAAACTCCCCAACACTAGAGAATCAGCCTTTGTCCCCGGAGACCCAGTAATTAAGCCTGAAAACCAGAGACTCTGGAGCAGCCTTTAAGGAATATTAACACCACCATATAATAAGGAATATTAACACCTCCATATAATAACTCCCCCTACTTACTTTATCTTCCTATCATACCTGGGAACTTCTTTTCTTTGAGCCCCCAGAGGGATGGAGAGGGGATGTCAATGACGCGATTCGCATCATAAAAAGGGTGGGGCTAAAATGAGAGGGTGGGACTTGCGTATATGCATGTCATAACGTGGTTAGGAAGTGGGCAGAACAGGGTGGGAAGAAGAAGAAGTGGGAGGGAAGGAGGAGACACTCCCCACCGCCAGAGAATCAGCCTTTTTTTCCGAGACTCAGTAATTCAGCCTGAAAACCAGATTCTCCGGGGCAGATCCAGAGAGTTCCCATGTATGCTTAATACGGCCAGAAAATCCTAATCCTCACTATGAATTTTGGTCTTTCATGGTTCTCAGACTATACATGTCATTTTTTAAATTCCTGTCCTGTATTAGTCCTTACCACTTCTGCTGGGAGGTCGTTCCATGAATCTATAACCCTTTCAGTAGAGTAATACTGACACAAATGACTTCTGAGCCTTCCATGCTCTAACCTTAGGTCATGCCCTCTTCAGGTATTTCTCTTTTCTGAAAAATGCTTCCCTCTTAAACCTTAATAAATAATTTAATATATTTAAAGGTTTCTATCATATCCACTCTTTCCCTCCTCTCTTCCAAGCTGTACGTATCATGGTTCTTGAGTCTATCCTGGTAGGTATGGTGATAAATGCCTTGCATTGTGATTAATGTCTTCTGGAGATGGTGTCAACAGAACTGTGCAGATTCCTCCAGGTGAGGCCTTAGAAGTGATCTATAAAGGTGCATTAAACATCTGTCTCTTGCTGTTGCTAATATCTCATTTGATGCAGCCCAGTGTCTGTTGGCTTTTGCCAATGCTTTGCTGCACTGCTTGCCTGCCTTTGTCAGCAAAGTACCATTAAGCTTTTGTTCCACCTCTGGGTTTTGTGCCTGAAATGATTTACCTTGCATGTTGCAGTATTAAACTTTCGATCCCTTTCTCTTGCCCATTCCTCCACCCTCCCTTAATCACTGTTCATTTGTCTTATTCCCATGGAGTGACAAACCTATTATAATCTGTGTGTCACAGTTATTTATCAAGGATGGTTGGGCAAATGTTACATAAGCAGAAAGTTAGTGTTGTGGCCAAAGGACAAAAGTACTCAGCCTACTAATAACCTTTTCAATGTTGTTGTAGGGCTTACAACTTTGACTTTCATCTATTTATTTCTTCACTTCAGCCCTCAAAAGAAGTAACATTGAGGTGGGAAATGTTGTAGTCATAGGAAACATAGGCACAAAATTTTTTGGTAGTGGTAAAAAAGGAGCAACCTTTTGCAGTGCCAAAAAGGAGAAACGTTTTGTGAAAAAGCCAAAAGAAGTTGTTATATTTCTCTAAAAGTCATGTAGGAAATATTTCTGACTTTTCACCCACCCCTTGTTAAGACAAGCTCTGCAAATAATTTTAAATGTGAAGTATTTCTGCAAACTGTAATGCACAGTTACCTATTTTTTACATTAGAGAAAAGATGTCTAAGGGGTGATATGATACCATTTACACATACATTCAAGGTCAATACAAAGAACTATCCAATTCATTATTTACGCAAACAGATGAGCTAAGAACAAGAGGTCATCCATTAAGACTAAAGGAAAGGAGCTTTTGACTAGAACAAAACAGGGATTCTTTACAGTAAGGGTAGTAAAGCTATGGAATTCTATGCCTCGGGATTTTGTACTTGCAGATAATGCAACTGCTTAAAAAAAAGCAACGGATGCCTGTCTTGTACAGAACAACATTGAAAATTATGACAGTTGGCTTCAATGCAGATAGGTTGCTGATCCAGGGAACTATCTGACTGCCATTTGGAGTCAGGAAGAAATTTTTACCCACTTAGGGCTAAATTGGAAATGGCTTCAGGGATTTTTTTTGCCTTCCTCTGGATCAACAGAGGTGTTTTGGCATGGGCTGGACTTGATGGACGCATGTCTTTTTTCAGCCTCCTTCTGCACAGACCTCTATTAGCAGAAGGGGGGTCACAGGGGGAGGCTGGGCCCCTGGAGTGATGTTCCCGGTCACAGTTGCTACCCCTGCGTCCCCTGTTGTTACACCACTGACACTATCCTCCCCTTGGCATTTATGGTGTGAAGGGGTGAGTTTTTACAACAAATACAGTAGTATATTGGTGTTAGTAACAAATAACACCAGTATATGGATTCTACCACCTGTTTTAGCTTGAAATCACGTTAGTACATCCCACTATAATGTAAAAGCAAACACTCCACTACTTTATGCAGTTTCCAGCAGTGGGATACCTTTGTACGTAGCAGGAAAAGCCTTACGGTATATGTTTTTTTTATTATAAAATTGATCTTCGCATTATGTTGGACACCTCTCTGGCACTCAGAGGCTTGCAACAATTGCTCTATTATTTAAGGAGTTAAAGGGATGTTTCACAAAAGCAGCAGCTCCATTTAATCTTCATAGTATTTGAGCCATAAAGAGTGATTGAATGATAAAGCATCCCCCTCCCACCCCTTTAACCTAGTGTAAGCCGCCTCCCCTCAGATGTGGAATCTGGTCTTGAGACCAGACAGCTCACAGCAAGGGCCAATCTTCTTACTGTGAGAACAATGAAAACCCTACTCCCTTTGACAAGTTTTCCCTTATACTAATTGAAGATTGTGCCTCTCTGCAAGCCATCTGGACACCACCTTTCTGTTCTGAGGTGAGCTGTGTGACATCAGTAAAAGGGGCAGGAGGGGGATACTTTATCATTCAATTACTCTTGAACTACAATTCTGACCGTATTGAAATAACACTCTCCATGGTCCAAATACTATGAAGATGAATTTAGTACTTTATTCAAAAGTACTTACAGCTGCTTTTAATGAGAAACATTACTAACTTAATACAGCATTTCCCTTCTCATATCTGTCTCAACATCTCTAACCATCAGTAACGTTTTCCTTCCTTTTTTCTGTCTGCCTGTGTTATGGTTTGTTTATGTGTTTCTGTTTATTTCTATATATATATTTCCCATAATCTTCTAGCTCCTAACAAAGGGCATCGCTCCAAATTCCATTCAGAATAGGCTAATTTCTCAAATAACGGCCTTCATTTTGCATTTTAAGAAGAAACAGATAAAGGATACACAGTAAATATGAAATGTTTTCTATTTGATAAAAAAAAGTTACTTCTTAACCCTTTAAATCAATGAATTGAACTACTTTGGTCTTCAAATTAAAAAAAAACAAAAAAACAGTAAACTAAATGTAGATTTTCCGGAGGGGGGGCAAGTTCTTTTACTTTGTTTTTTTTCTGTAGATAGAGATGGTATGGCCTGGGCTATTCTCTTTTAAAGCAGAACTATCACCCCAAATAAAGCCCCTCCCCCAAAATAATTAGTCACATAGCAATAAGCTTAGAAATAGTTGTAGCAGGGCTCAAAATTTCAAGTCCTGAGCTACTAGCCAGGCCTGAAAAGTTACTCTCCACTAGTTTCCATGCCTAGCCCCACCCATATCCCCACCTTTAACCCCGCCCATATTCCTGCCTTTAACCCCACCCACATCCCTGCCTTTAACCCTAAAGTTATGCTTATCACAGTTCACTTGTATGCACACTCGTAACGGAGAACGTTTTCTCAGCATTTGATATTTCATAGAATCTTTGTTTCTTGAGTTAAATGACATCAGCGGTGTAATGAAAAATTTCAAAGACAAAATCAGTTGTATGGCATTTAACTTGAAAACCACGGACCTACATGAATCTACATTGGGGGAGATGATATTGAAAATGTCCACTTAAGACATTCTGTCTTGCTATAAATAAAGGATGTGGTATCGACAAGTGATATTTCTGTATGTTTTCCTCTATAATGCATAATTCCTGCTCCACAATGTAGAGTCACGTAGGTCCGTATTTACAGTTATCTTTGTTGAACCAATATACTGTTACTGTTAACAACATTATACATTTAGATGTAAACTCTTACATGTATTCATGTCCTTATAAACTACTTGTACACATTCAACCAAATTTTTTTTGGGATCAAAAACTCAAGAGAATAAAACGCGTGCACATAAACGGCAATTTACCTTGCTACTTCACATATCACTCTTCACCACACTCAGTGAAGGAAGTACAGCCAGAGCCGGCCCTTACATGGGTCCCAGTAAGTCCATGGGACCCAGACGGCACTTTAACAGGGGCTGCAATTTGCCTCCCCAAGGCATGTTATTTTGGGAACCAGGTCTGTGTCCCGTGTCACCCCCCCACCGGACAATAAAGAGTCCCATCTGCTCCTGCGCTGTGGCTGTACAGTGTGGCTCAGGTTCACTGAATGGTGTTGGCTGCGTCAGTGACAGTCAGTCCAGACACGCACCACTCCACTCAGTGTGCTTACAGCCTACCTATACGTGCATGCTACCAGCCAATTTAAGAGGAGCGTTTGTAGTTCGTCCTCATTGGCTGGTTGGGGTGTGTGTGGCGTGAGACAGCAGGGGCGGCGGCGCTGAGCCTGCGACACATGCACTGTGCCCATGAGGTGGATTGTGACTCATGAGACAGTGAGTGAGTGGATCCAGGGGTAGTTGAGAGCACCTGATTGTTTGCTTTTATCAAAATAACTAATAACTTTTCATAAAGTATGCAGAACAGCAGAGGCCCCATAAAAGACATTTATTCGTGCCGTGCTGTAAGGAACAAATATCCGGAAGCTGTTTGTAGACTTCCAAATTAGCGAGCATAACTAAACGGAACTGCTAAATTCTTGGGACAAACATGAAGACTTGATTGTAATAAAACGTAGCAGAGGTGAAGCACAACGCATGAGGTAACTATGGTGCTTTCCTATCACGGTGCCCGTGATTCTGTTCTGTCACTCTCGCTTGTGGTGCGCTCTTGGCTGAGCTTGTTTGGCCCGCCCCTGGTGACCTTTTTATGCCTGGCCTCTGGCACCTGTCAGGTGCCCTTTCGTGGTGTTCCTGCGCCAGTGTTTCTGTTGCTGTGTTCCAGTGTTCCTGATTCCTGTGTACCGATTTGGCCTGTTTTTGACTACGCTCCTGTGTTCCTGCTCCGTGATCTGACCCGGCTTGGCTGACGTTCCTGCTTGTGACTGATCTGGCTAGTCTGAGAACCCTGCTCCGTGATCTGACCCGGCCCGGCTGACGTTCCTGCTTGTGACTGATCTGGCTAGTCTGAGAACCCTGCTCCGTGATCTGACCCGGCCCGGCTGACGTTCCTGCTTGTGACTGATCTGGCTAGTCTGAGAACCCTGCTCCGTGATCTGACCCGGCCCGGCTGACGTTCCTGCTTGTGACTGATCTGGCTAGTCTGAGAACCCTGCTCCGTGATCTGACCTGGCCCGGCTGACGTTCCTGCTTGTGACTGATCTGGCTTGTCTAAGAACCCTGCTCCATGATCTGACCCGGCCTGGCTGACTTCCTGCTCCGTGATCTGAACCGGTTTGCTACTGACCCTGCCTTCATTCCTGCTTCCTGCTGCTGGCTGTTGTCCAGGCAACATTCTGATTCTCCGCTGTACTGATAGCTGGGCTGATCGCGAGTACCTCCATTAACCCTTGCAGAGCTGTGCTTCCGTTGCTGAGCCTTCCATAGCACTTGCAGAGTGGTGCCCTCATTGTGAGCCTCCGCTTGTACTTGCAGAGCTGGGTGTCCGATCCGTGTGCCTCCATTAACACTTGCAGTGCTGCTGTATCTCTTAGCTGAGCCTTCCTTAACACTTGCAGAGCCACAGTTGTCTATCTGTTACATCTGCTGAGCCGGCTGCATTGAGAGTCTTGTGCAGACGGTGGCTCATCTTTACAACTGGCAGTGTAATCGGTCTCCGTTACAGCGCCCTCAGGAGGCGCTATTGGCTCGTGCTCTTTCAGTGTTAATACTATGTTACACACCTGGTGGGGCTATTGGCTCAAGCTCTCGCAGCGCAGGTTGTGTCCGTTACTACGCCTGAGGGGGCTATTAACTCAAGCTCTTGCAGTACTATAAGTTCCGTTGCTATGCCCGTGGGGGCTATTGGCTCAAGCTCTAGCAGTGCAGGTTGTCTCCGGTATACGCCCGTGGGGGCTATTGGTTCAAGTTATTGCCTTACAGTTGGTCTCCGGTAATACGCCCGTGGGGCCTATTGGCTCCAGCTCTAGCAGTGCAAGTTGTCTCTGTTATTACGCCCGTGGGGGCTATTGGCTCCAGCTCTAGCAGTGCAAGTTGTCTCTGTTATTACGCCCGTGGGGGCTATTGGCTGGACTATTCCGTAGTACTCTGATCTCAATTTCAGTTCAGTCTCAGCAGCCAGCTAAGCCTTATGAACTCAAGGTGTTGTATCCTCTAACACCACTCGCTGCCTTATTTCCTCCTTGGGGGTGCCAAACACCACAACAGAGACTGATTGATATTTTGAACTTAACCATTGAGTACCCTTCTATTCTGTGCCTGTCCTGTGACAGTATATGTATTGTTCTATGTCTGTATACTGGGCCTGTGAAGGCAAATGTAACCATATTCACGCTATTATTCTATGTTGCCTATAGAGGATAAAACACAGTTTTATTAAAAAACAAAGGAGAAAGATCGCCTCCTTTATTTTTTAATAAAACTGTGTTTTATTCTAACCTGCTGGTCTGAGTGTCTTAAAAAACCGTTAAATTTCCTCGCTATTCCACTGAAATTTTTTTTTATCAGCTTGAAATGCGTCAGACTTTACATGGGGGTCATGTCTCAGTAGGAGTACTGTTTGTCACATCTTTGTCCTGCCTAGTATGCCATTCAATTTTAAAGAGTTAAAGCTTCAAATTTTAATTAATGTCGGAAGTGCCATCTATCCCTTTTGTGTGTGTGTTGGAATTACCAGGGGTGGAGATTCTGTGGAAAGCGTGCACCCGATAATGATTCTTCAGCGGTGATTCCCGTGAATTACCGTATGCACAGTTTATTTTTGGAAACGTAGAAGCACCCTTTGTTCTTTTCACTGAAATTTTTGCCTTTAATCCAAGACTTAACTTTTATTATTACCTAGATTTTATGTTTGTTTCAAGGGTGTAGCAGATCAGTTTACTTATGGTCACTATTTTGAAGGTCTACAAATGACTTCTGGATGTTAATTCCTTAAAACATCATGGGAATAAGTGTCTTTTATGGAGCCCTGTCCCATATACTTTGTTAACAGCTATTGGCTATGTTGATGTTCCTTTGAGCAACAGATGGCTGTATGGTTTTTAAGTGTAAATAGCCTAAGTTCATTTTAAGTGGCAGTGTTCCTTTAATATAGCCATGTTTATCCCAGAGAGAAGACTAAGAGGCTCAGTCTCCTCTCTGGTCCGCCTCTCAGTCTTCTCTCTGGTCTGGAATAGCAAGGAAAGCACCGTAGTCACCTCACGCATAATATAACATACTGGATGTGGGAATTCACAAACAAGAAAAAAAGAACAAGGGCGCTCCCTAGTGCAATATATCTTGCCAATTGAAGACCTCCACCAATACACCACTGTACTAACAATATTCACAGCCACTAATAGTGGTCAGCAAAGGTAAATGGGGGAATTGGACTGCCCTCACTCGGTCATTCAAATTGATGGTAGAATGCTGCGCCTTCTAAAGATACCGAAAATGCTTCCAGGGATCCTTAAAATCCAGAAACACAAACACACAGGAAGAGTTCAAAACCACCAACACAAAACTCTATTGCTGTCTTGTATCTTAGTGCAATATCATCAATACTCACAACCAATGTGCAGGGTAGCTGATCGTAAAAACAATCAGCAAAATCAAATGGGGTATTCTCTTGACTGCCCCGGTTCAGTCACTTCTCTCAGGAACAAATTGTAACGGTTTTTAAAGACACTCAGACCAGTGGTAAAATAAAACACAGTTTTATTAAAAGCAAAACAATGTAAGCGATCGCCCTCTACTGGCAACACAAAATAATAGCAAAATATGGACAGATTTGCCCCCACAGGCCCAGTATACAGAATAAGAGACTCACATATACTGTCTCAGGACAGGCACATAGTAGTGATACCCATAAGGTTAAATGCATAGACTGACAGTCTCTGATGTGGAGTTTGGCACGCCCAAGGTGTAGATAGGGAGTATTAAGTATAGCTGGAATCACACTTAGAGTTCTTGAGACAGGAATGGTGCTAGGTCCTGTGTGACCAGAGGTAAAATCAGCAGAACAGTTACCCAGAATAGCCCCCGCGGGCGTAGCCAAGGATACAACTGGATCTGCAAGTGCCTGAGTAGTTAGCCCCCACGGGCGTCACCACGGTACAGCTGGAACTGCAAGAGCTGGCAACGGAACAGAGGTAGTGAGCCAATAGCCCCCACGGGCGTACACCTAAGTCAACCTGCAAGAGCTTTGAGCCAGTAGCCCCCACGGGCGTAACAACGGAGACCACACTTATGCTGCAAGCGGAGAAGCCAATAGCCTTCCACTGAAACCTTCCCTTAGCTATAGTAGCTTGAACCACTGCACCGAAGGAGTGAACGTATGAGCCAGAGCCAAATGGCGCCCTACCGGGATCGTTACCGAGCAGCACTACTCTGCAGTAGGTAGAATGAGCCGCCAACCAACCAGAGCATAAGCGGCCGACTCAGCAGATGTAGTGCAATAAGGCTAGGCTCTATACCAGAGAGTGGAAGCTCAGCAAATGGCAATGCGGCACAGCTAGGGTTAAAATGCAGCTTTACGGATCGGAGGCTCAGAGATTAGTGATAGCTCTGCAAGTAACACGGAGGCTCATAGACAACAGCACAGCTCTGCAAAACAGCACGGATACTCAGCACTGGGAACAAGCAACACAGGGCAGGAGTAGGTCACACGGCCAGCCAGGCAAACTGCAGGAGCGGAAGTCAGAATGTCGCGACGGCGAAAACCGGAGAGGACAGCAGGAACTAGCAGGTCACTGGAACAAGCCGATGCTGGTCACGTAGCAGGAAGTCAGCCAAGCCGAGTCGGATAACGGAGGGTGGTTGTCAGACAAGCCGGGTCAATCATGAGCAGGAACGTCAACCAAGCCGGATCGGATCACGGAGAGGGTTCTCAGACAAGCCGGGTCAATCACGAGCAGGAACACAGGAACGTAGTCAGGACAGGCCAATTCGGTACACAGGAATCCGGAACACAGGAGCACAGCCACAGCAACACTGGCTCTGAAACACCACGAAAGGGCACCAGACAGGTGTCACGGCCAGGCATAAAAAGGTCACCAAGGGCGGACCAAACCAGTACAGCCAATCAGCATACACCACAAGCGAGAGTGACAGATGAGGATCACAGGCACTGTGATACAAATACAAACACACCAGTTCCTCCGGTAATGTTTAATAAAAACCGTATAACCAAAAATATAAACATCAATACAAAATATAAAATGCCTGATGACGCGTTTTGGGGATTGACCCCTTTTTCAAATATCACAGGCTAATATTAATACAAAATATACAATGATAAAAAATAAGTTTTGAGAAGCTAACCCAGTACATTAAGGAAAAATATGAAGATGAAATTGAGAGTTTTGTGTAAAAATAATTCCAGCGGGAAAAATATGGGACTTTTTTCCCATCCCTAATTTTTTCCCCTTGGGTTGTCAGCTGCCATATTTCCTAATATATGTTTTTATTGTGTTCATTTCCAGTTTACTAAAACATGTAAACCCGATTACACCAGCTGCTACAGAAAGGACTTTGTCTCTTTTCCTGGATCAACAGGTGATCGGATCCATCTTGAAGAAAATGGACGTAAGTAGAAATGATGAATTCTATTCAAAAACCTCACACCTATCTCTTTTAATGCTTATTAAACCCCTTAACCATCCTATCTCATGCATACATAAGGCCCTTAACCCTTTTAGTATCATAGAGTGCATAGCAATGCGTTGTGTACCCCTCTGACACTTAAAGGGATAGTAATACTTCATTTTATCTTTATTTTATTTTGTAGGCATTAAAAAAACATAAAGAACGATATAAGTCTTATCTCTCAAACCTTTATGGTTTGAGAGATATTCACAAGCAAAGCTTCCCCTCCTGCCCCTTTTACCTAGTGTAAGCCATCTCTTCTCAGATGTGGAATCCAGTCCATAGACCAGACAGATAACAGCAGGGGACAATCTTCTTCCTATGATAACAATGAAAGCCCTGCCCCCCTTGACAAGTTTTTCAGGTTTTTCCCTTATCTTAATTGAAGATTGTCCCTCTCTGCAATCTACCTGGGCACCTCCCTTCTGATCTGGCTGAACAGTGTTACATCAGTAAAAGGGGCGGGGGGGATACTTTGTCATTGAATTACTCTTGAACTACAACTCTGACTGAATTGAAATAACACTCTCCAAAGTCCAAATACTATGATGATTAATTAGATCTGCTTTTATTATAAAACATTACTATCCCTTTAAAAGGTTAACAGTCCTCGTTTGAGGTATGTAGGATATACCTCTATCAAAGCCTTAGCCCTCTTCTGTGTGTGCGGGGGTTGGGGTGCTGGGTAAGGGCTGTTATGGAATGCACTGTTTCCCAGAAAATCTCTGGGAGTCACATTGAGTGGTTCCTGGAAATTTACATACCTGATCTGATCTGAAATTACTACTTTACTAGGCTGGGGGAGATAACCATGTCCCCCTGAAAACCAAAAGGACTTTACCATGCCATGGGGCAAAACTTTCATCTCAAAAGTGAAAAGTGCAAAAAAGTTTTCTAATTCCACAAATTTATCTTTAGGTAATAGGGTCCCTTTAATTTTATGCCCACCCCAGAGTCTATCAGGTCTAGGGCACTCTAATTTGTAAGAGATTTCTCAGATTCCGATTAGGGTACACATGGCTATTTTATTTTTCTGGTTATCTGAATACAGATGTAAAGACAAAAAAATTTGTGGAGGTCAAATTCTGACAAAAATGATAAGCTTTTATGGTTGTTTATGCTCCTGGTACCTGCTACAGTTGCTTAGACCATACCACTGGGGTACCATTTTCCTTAGTAGGGAAGCAGCTATGAGATACTATATAAAATGCCACATTTTACATAAATTTCAGTATCTTTTTAATGGGATTGAAAAGTGAAGAAAACAATATTTCTAAACTCTATTGATTGATTTGTGTTTCAGGGCAGTCCAAAAGAAATCTTGTTCAATCACCACGGAGTAGCAAAGAACAAAAACCTAGTTTCAAGAGTTGACGATGATTTGGAAGGCATGGAAATCCCGCCTTGCCACCCATACGCCATTGGAATGGCAAACAGCTGACTTGGAGTCCAGAGATCTGATTTTCCCAGTGAATGTAAACTTATGACTATTCTCACTATACATTGCCTTAACTCAATTACATTGTTGTGATTCTATAGGCAATATACAGTGATATGTTTTGTCACAAACACCTTCATATAAAGATACACACATTGACATTGCATCCAATGAGTTCGTGCCAACAGATAAAAACTGAATTTAGAATTCGGCTAAAGCTAAAGGGAGATAAGAATACATTGATAACACAGAGGGCTAAAAAACAGGAAACTAAAGAGGTACAAACTTAGGAAACATTGATGTGTTGTAGGACTTAGACTTGTGTTAGGCGCACGCCCTGAGGAAACATTGATTTGTAGGACTTGCACTTGTTTAGCCCAAGCCTGGGGGAAATATGTATCTGTAGGATTTAGACATTTTAGGCACATGCCCTGTGGAATCAGTGATGTTTGGAAATCAGGTTTGTTAGAGTCACAAGATCTGATGAATCAGTGATGATTTTTACACTCAAGCTTGTTAGAGTCACAAGTAGGGATGAGCAAAAATTTTTGCCTCAAACTGAAATCGGTGAAAAATGGCACTTTCCGCTTGGCTAAAAATTTCCAGCAAAAACTACAGATTTTCTACCTTTTTCCTGCTTTTTTTCGCCTAGCTCATTGTGCATTGAAATCAATGGAAAGAAAAATGTTTCTCCATCACACGAAAGTTTTCTACAGCCATATAAAAGGCTGTCAGGCTCTCACAGCAGCCATTTTGTGTTCATGACAGGAAAGAGCAACATGTTGTTTAAGCTAGAGAAGATAGGGGAATTGAAGTTTAGTTTAGGGAATCTTTTAGATAGGACATTTGTTCTGTGTAATAGGAGAGTCAGTGGGGCACTCTGGGGAGAAAAAGGGAGGAAGTAGGTTGACCCCAAATACCCCAAAATTCCACATGACTGACTGGCAAGAAACAGGCAGCTGGGGACCTATTTGCTTGCTGATCTTGCTGTTATTGTCTCTGAGCTGGGTGGGGAAGTCTGGGGAAAGAAGTTGCTGGGGTTTTTTTCAGTTATAATATTTTTATTGGACAGACTGTGACAGTGATAAGACAGGGTGGACAAATTAAAAAATAAAAATAAATAAAAAGAATAAAGAACTAAAAATATTAGGTGACAGTGACAGACAGGTGACTGGGTTTAGGCAAGAGATCATATTCCATCAGTTGTGTTGTGTAGATTAAAAACACAATAGTTGAGTAATGTCCAGCAAACACACAAGGGGCAGGGGGAGGGGGAAGAGTGGAGCATTGAAGGGATGTGAGAGTAAAGTAGTAGTTCAAAAATGACTGCAGCAGTGGTTGCTGTATTGTGTACAATCAGTGATGATGATCCCTCTCCTACAAGGGAGACTGCAGTTTGTCAAGATCCCAGCAAAACTTCCAGCACCACCAGTGCCAGTAGAAATAAAGAACCATATAAGAACACTGAAGACAACAACAAGTTGCATTCATGTATTGATGATGCTGGCAATAGCATAATAGAGGAAGGTGTAGCAGCTGAACCGCTTGCTGCATCAGATAGTGAGGCAAACAAGCACCAAAACACCTGTCCTCAAAGTAGTAGCGAACTTTGTTACAGCAGTAAAAATAAATTGTTTGCGACCTCTAAACGTTTAGATGAATATAAGGGTAGTAGTGGGCAAGAACTGTCAGATGATACTGATGCTGCTGCGGATGACCTAGTGATGACTAATGATGATGCAGATCTAGAATATATTCCTCCAGGATCATTATCTTGTTCAGATACAGTTGAAATTGAGAGTTAGAGAGTCAGGTTAGCAGAAAGTCAAAGGCTGAATCTTCCACCACTTTTAAGGAGCACTGTGCCTTTATATAAACTGTTTGAGAAAGCCATTGGAAAGTCTGACCCTGGACAAGCACAGGTGTCAGAAAGCACACCGTCACCCTATCAGTCATCATCAGCATCATTGTCTCTTCAAAGTCCAAGTCCCACTCAGCCACACACACCTGTTTTGAGTACCCAGCAGCAGCAACAACATCAGCAACAATGTTAGATATAACAATTGCCTCTGCTGCTGTAAGTGCTGTGCCTTTGACACCTAGTAGTATTTGAGTAGAATTGCATCAACCTCTAGCCCCAGTAGTAGTAGTAACAGCAGCAGCACCTCAGGAACCCCTCAGTTCATGAAGTGCACAGTATGGAGATACTTCAATCAGGATCCTCAAGCTAAGCATGTTGCTATCTGTTATCTGAGCGAAAAGAATGTGGGCAGGGGGAAAGCAGGCTCACACCTAGGCACCTCCTCTATCAGATCCCACCTGAAGCACAACCACAAGTCTGACTGGGAGACACACCATGAACATGTCTCAGGTGCCACAATTAGAGTAGCAGAAGCACTTTAAAAAGTTCCCACGGCACTAGGGCAGAAAAAAGAGGTAGTGAAGTTATTTATGTGTCAGAGAGTGTGCTACTGCCAGTGCCAAGAGTTAGTTCAGTCCAAATAACACCTATGACTCCTGCTGGAGAGTTGTATGATGACTCTGGGTTTGCTGTAGGAGGTGGCAAGAGTCATAGAATGCCCACACATTCTGCCTCTACCACCATAACCTGTTACGGTTTTCAAGCATGACAAGGAGTCAGATGGTATAGTTAAAATCACCTTTATTAGGATAATAAACAATAGGCAATAATAATAATAATAATAATCTTTATTTATATAGCGCCAACTTATTCCGCAGCGCTTTACAATAGGGGATAGACATACAGGGATATTAAATAGTACAAATCATGTGGAGAACAGAAGGATCAGAAGGCCCTGCTCATGAGAGCTTACAGTCTAGAGGAAGGTGGGTAGGATACAGAAGGTGTAAGTTTTATTGGGTGTAAGTGCCTCCTGCCACATGAGCTGCCAGTCAGTGGGTGGGAGTGAGAAGTGCTAGTGAGTGCAGTGGTCCAGGCAAGGGGTGGTACTTGGTGATAATGTTTATGGAGGTAGTTGATAGGCTTCCCTGAAGAGGTGAGTTTTCAGGGAGCGTCTGAAGATCTGAAGGCTAGGGGAGAGTCTGATGGGGCGGGGGAGGGAATTCCAGAGCTTGGGTGCAGCACGGGAGAAATCCTGTAGGCGGGAGTGGGAGGTTGTAATGAGAGATGTGGAGAGGAGAAGGTCCTGTGCAGAACGAAGATGGCGAGTGGGGGTGTATTTGGAAATGAGAGATGAGATATAGGGGGGTGAGGTGTTAGTAAGGGCTCTGTAGGTGAGCACCAGGATTTTGAATTTAATTCTGTGTGCTAATGGGAGCCAGTGTAGGGATTGGCAGAGGGGACTGGTGTTGGAGAAGCGGCTGGTTAGGTAGATTAGTCGTGCTGCTGAGTTCATTATGGACTGTAGTGGGGTTAGGCGGGCAAGAGGAAGGCCAGTTAGTAGTGAGTTACAGTAGTCAAGACGGGACATGATGAGTGTTTGGATTAGAATTTTAGTGGTATCTTCATTAAGGAAGGGTCGGATTCTAGAGATGTTGCGGAGGTGGAGGCGGCATGATTTGGAGATTGACTGGATGTGAGGAATAAATGATAGGGCGGAGTCGAATGTGACCCCCAGGCAACATGCTGTAGGGGTTGGTTTGATGATAGTGTTGTTGACAGTGAGGGTAATATCTGGAGTAGGACTGTTAGGAGAGGGAGGGAAGATAATTAGTTCAGTTTTGTCAAGGTTAAGTTTGAGTTGACGGAGGACATCCAGGAAGACACAGCGGACAGACAGTTAGATACCTGGGACAGGAGGGAGGGGGAGAGGTCAGGGGAGGAAAGATAGATTTGAGTGTCATCAGCATAGAGATGATGGTGAAACCCAAAGGAGTTTATTAGTTTACCAAGGGATGCAGTGTAAATTGAGAAGAGCAAGGGGCCCAGGACTGAGCCTTGAGGCACTCCAACAGACAGTGGGAGGGGTGGGGAGGTGGAGTCAGAGTAGGACACACTGAAGGAGCGGTTGCGGAGATATGATGAAAACCAAGAGAGGGCAGTGTCACGGAGACCTAGAGAGTGGAGGGCTTGGAGGAGGAGTGGGTGATCTACTGTGTCAAAGGCTGCAGACAGGTCCAAGAGAATGAGTAGGGAGTAGTGGCCTTTTGACTTGGCAGAGAGCAAGTCATTGGCCACTTTAGTGAGGGCAGTTTCGGTGGAGTGATGAGGTTGGAATCCGGACTGCAAGGGGTCTAGCAGGGAATGGGAGCAGAGGAATTTAGTGAGCTGGCTATACGCGAGACGCTCAAGGAGTTTGGAGGCAAACGGGAGTAGGGAAATGGGCCGCTAGTTTGACAGTGAGTTTGGGTCCAGGGAGGGTTTCTTTAGAATTGGCGTGATTAGTGCATGTTTGAAAGAGGATGGGAAGGTGCCAGTTGATAGAGAGAGGTTGAATAAGTGAATAAGGGGTGGCGTTAGTAGAGGTGAAAGTTCTTGAGTACGTTGAGATGGGATTGGGTCAAGAGTGCATGTGGTTAGGTTTGAGCGAGTGAGGAGAAGGGAAACTTCGTCCTCTGTGACTGGTGAGAAGGAGCTTAGTGAGTGTGTGTGGGGGGTGGGGGATCTAGGCTGGCTGGGTGGGAGTGGAAGTGATGAGATGTCTTGTCGGATGGAGTCGATCTTGTCCTTGAAGTGAGTGGCTAGATCTTGGGCCGAGAAGTTGGTGGCAGGGGTTTGCATTGGTGGGTGTAGAAGTGACTTGAAGGTTGAGAAAAGGCGTTTTGGGTTTGAAGAAAGATTAGAAATTAGAGAGGAGAAGTAGGACTGTTTGGCCAGGGATAGTGCAGAGCTATAAGAACGTAGAATGAATTTGTAGTGTACGAAGTCAGCTGTGGAGTGCGATTTCCTCCAGTGCCTTTCAGCAGTGCGTGAGCACCTTTGGAGGTATCGCGTTTGTCTTGTGTGCCAGGGTTGTAGTGGGGTTGTGCGGGGGTGTCGTGGAGTAGCAGGTGCAGCTGTGTCAAGGGCTTTTGTGAGAATGCTGTTGTAGAGATTAGTAGTTTGCTCTGGGCAAGCAAGTGTGAGGATGGGGTTGAGAAGAGGTTGCAGGGAAGTAGAAAATTGTTGGAGGTCAAGCGTATGCAGATTTCTCCGCATGCTCTTGATCCCGGTGGAGGGGATGGATTTACGTGGTATGATGAGGTTTCCAGTGAGGAGGTGGTGGTCAGAGAGGGGATAGGGAGAATTTGAAAAATTAGAGACCGAGCAGAGGTTAGTGAAGACCAAGTCCAGAGAGTGACCATCACTGTGTGTGGGAGTGCAGGTCCATTGTGATAGGCCAAAGGAGGCTGTTAAAGAAAGGAGTTTGATGGCAGGGTGGGAGTTATGGTTATCAACAGGGATGTTGAAGTCACCCAGGATGAGAGTGGGGACGTCAGAGGACATGAAATGAGGGAGCCAAGAAGCGAAGTGGTCAAGGAATTGTACAGAAGGACCAGGTGGCCTGTATATGGCAGCAACCCGCAGGGGGAAGGGAGAGAAGAGGCGAATTGTGTGAGCTTCAAAAGTAGGGAAGGAGAGAGGGGACAGTGGGGATTATCTGAAAAGTGTGGTTAGGGGACAAAAGGATGCCCACTCCACCCCCCTTACTGTTGCCAGGCCTAGGTGTGTGGGTGAAGTGCAGGCCGCCATGTGAGAGTGCGGCTGTGGAGGCAGTGTCTGATGATGTGAGCCAGGTTTCAGTGATGGCTAGGAGGTTTAGGGAGTGAGAGATAAATAGGTCATGAACAGCTGTTAGTTTGTTACACACAGAGCGGGCCTTCCAGAGACGAAAACAAAAAGGGGGGGAGGAGATTATGTGACGTGGTACAGTTAGTAGGTTGTGGATGTTGCGTGTTTGAGTGGGTGTTGGTTTACAGGAGAGAATGGAAGGGGGGCCTGGGTTAGGTGAGATGTCACCTGCTGCAAGCAGGAGGAGAAGGGACAGGGAAGTAAGATGGGAGTGAGATTTGATATGTATATTTGTAAATGAATATACATAAGCAGAGGGTGACTGGAGAGGCTAGCGACTCTATCAGAAATAGGAACCTGTCAACGGGTCCAGAAAGGAGGGAAATCATTAGGCTGACCCAACTGTGCTCACTAGGGAAGGCATACGGAATTATTTCAAGGTAACTGCCCAGTTGGTTAAGAAATCCACGACAAAGCTCAAGCTCCCCACTGTAACGTTGTGGGAGTGGTGTGGATCCAGGCAACCCTCTGACCACTCCTGCATCACAGACAGTAGGATCTACCGGTGCTAAGGAAGGAGCTGATGTGGCCACTGGTTGTTGGTTAAAACGTTCTAAGTGACTGTTACAGCTTAGCAAGGTCTGCAAAGCCAAAGACAATTGATCAATACGGTGCTCTTGGGCCAGCATCCTGTCCAATAATTTCTGAAAAGGTGAGTCACTATCACTGACAGTAGTCATGACCCTTATGTACTGTTACGATTCTCGAGCAAGACAAGGAGTCAGATGGTATAGTTAAAATCAGCTTTATTAGGATAATAAACAATAGCCAATAAATGAATATACATAAGCAGTGGGTGACTGGAGAGGCTAGCAACTCTATCAGAAATAGGAGCCTGTAGACAGGTCAACCACGTCTGCTGGAGACTAGGCCGAAGCCAATGGTAGTCTCGGAGTAATAGGTGGAATGCACACAGAACCTACAGTCTCCTGCAGGTAGCAACAAGGGAGACTATTGACTCACACCTGAAGTCAGTGAGGAGGAGCTCATCGCCAGTAAGAATGGCAACAATGGAGAATGCTGACTCATGCCTGCAGTCAGTAAGAAAAAGCTTGTCTCCAATAAAGATGGCAACAATGGAGACTACTGACTCACGCCTGCAGTCAGTAAGGTCGGAGTCTGCCAGAGCCCCAGGTCTGCACCAGGATGGATGTCTGTGGGGAATGGAGCCACACAGTGGAGTGAACAGACAGAGCCACTGGTCAGCACTAGCTAGGATAGTCAGACAAGCCAGGTTCATACACGGAATGGGTAGTCAACCAGAGCCACAGGTCTGCACCAGATAGGATGTCCAATAATAGTAGGCAAAACTGGGAGGATAGTTGGACAAAGCCCCAGATCAGCACCAGCTAGGATAGTCAGACAAGCCAAGTTCATACACGGAGAGGTTAGTCAGCCAGAGCCACAGGTCTGCACCAGATAGGATGTCCAATAGTAGTAGGCAAAACTGGGAGGATAGTTGGACAGAGCCCCAGGTCAGCACCAGGTTGGATAGTAAGACAAGCCAGGATCATACACAGAGCGGGTAGTCAGCCAGAGCCACAGGTCTGCACCAGATTGGATGTCTAAAGCCAAAGGAGCGCACAGGTAGAATGGTCAGACAGAGCCACAGGTCAGCACCAGAATGGATAGTCAGACAAGGCGGGTCATACACAGGATACAGGAACAACTGGAACTAGAACTGCTCTGAACACCAACGTAAGGGTAACTGGATAGAAATACAGCTCTTTTTTAAAAGGCAGTCCAGGAAGTAGATGGATGGAGCTATCAGCCCCAAACAGTACAAAGCAGAGGTCTGCGACTTATTGCAACCTCACGCCTGAAAGTGACACAAGTTCATGCGATGCGTCAACCCACAGACCCCATTCCGCGTCATTCTACGGAGCAGACCCAGTTCGCACAAGGACATCGACGGCCACTGAGAACGCCAAGAGTGCCAGACCCAGTCCTTGGAATGTCGCATGGGATGACGCCGTGGCGACATTTCACACCATCAAATATCTGCATCAAACCACCAGGCGTCGCTGGATCTAAGGTAACTGTGACATAACCTCCTCTAGTCATGTTGTTAAAGCAACAAAGTTTCACACACTGACTAAGTTCCTGGGAGGGAGTCAAAAACTTTGCAAAAACAATCCCAAAGTACGTTTGTGGAATGGCAAGGTTGCCAAGACGTTGGCAATGGACATGCTGCCATATTCTTTTGTAGAAAACCAAGATTTCAGAGAACTGATGTCATGAACACACTGGAATATCCCAAGCAGCAGTTATTTTTCCAAAACGGCTGTGCCTGATTTGTACAAGCAGGTGGTTAGTGTGGTGGGCAAAGGGCTGAAAAGTGCTTATGGCAAGAACATCCAACTGACAATAGATATGTGGACAAGTGGGCAGATTACAGACTATATGACTGTGACTGCTCACTGGGTTACCCTCCCTACTGAATATATCTTGAAGGTAGCCGTCCCTACTCCTTTTAAACCAAAATCTAAATTTAACTCCACCCAATATAATGGACATAATGTTGATCACTTTAAAGAAAATGACACAAAAATGTAGAATTATGAATAATAATCTTACAAAAAAGAATTTTAAGCTATGAAGAATTTGGAGTATTTTTCCGCTATAACCATCAAGCCTGCAGACAAGGGTGTGGAGGAACTGATACAGAGTTCTGTGGATTATCAAAAAGAGGCAAATAGAATTCTAACATATAATGAGTATTGCATTAAACTTGTCTCAGATCCCAGTAAACTCTATGCAAAAGAGTTGTTATCTCTGTTAGATGGGGCCTATATGGCAGGTGTGCTGGAACACTCTGAAAGGGTTTTTATTTGCATCCAATAGCATGTCTTTGTATTATCATCTTCCAAAGATGCATATGTCCCTCCCGGAGCCTCCTGAGGGACATATGCATAAATTCACTGACTTGTAGTCAGCATATGTTGACTATCAACCCACTAAAACTGGTTACAAGTCTCCCTTCCTATACTAAAGATACTTCTCATATTCTAGATCTACTAAGTGACACTATTTGGCAAGGCGACTATCACTGGGTGACATTAGATGTGGTAGCTCTTTATTCCAATATCCCCCATGAGGGAGGACTAGAAGCCTGTAAGGAATTTTTAATGGAAGTTCTCCTTATGCCTTATAGTCAGATAGACTTTATCTTGAGATATATTGATTTCGTCCTAAAACATAATTTTTTTTAATACGGGGGGGTGACACATATTAACAGACCAAGGGCACTGAGATGGGCACCAAGTTTGCGCCAAGCTATGCAAATCTTTTTATGGGACATCTTGAAAAGATCTGTAGTTTATGATTCTAAGTGGCATAGCGCAAACTTGGTGGCCTACCATCGCTATTTTGATGATATCCTAGAAATTTGGAGGGGTGATGGAGCATTTGAATCCTAATAAGTGGGGCATGAGCTTCACTAGTACCATTCATGATTGGAGTATACAGTTTTTGGATACTGTAGGAATTTTGATTCCGTTTTTAATTATACTACAGTTGTTTTTTAAATAAAAATATACTATCCTGATTAGGACATCTGTTTTGGAGCTGCATTTTATTTTATCATCATCATCTCTGCAGGCTTCTGGATTCCATAAAAGCAAGGAGTAGAGTGCCTGATAATACCAAACAGGGGCTGTAAGATATCCCTATATGCCTTTTATGTGTTAGGGACCAGGAACCAGACAGACACAAAAATATAAAGTGCAAGACACCTTTATTAAAATAACAAAAGCAAACAAAGCAAAATCATGAAGCGTAAACCAAAAGACAAGCCGGGGTCAGGAACCAAGACAGGTACTCAGCCAAGCCGGGTTCAGGAATACAGAGATCAGTGAAGCCAGGGACAATCCAGGAGCCAGAAGGGACATCAGAGAAAGCCAGGTCATACACAGGAGTCAGCAACGCAGTAGAACACTCTTGCAGCCAGACGCAAACACAAGGGCAATCAGGTAGTGAGCCAAGCTGCTTTAAATACCCTGGCTTGGCTGTTGGCTGATAGCAGTCAGGTGAGCAAATACAGAGAGGTCAGCTGATTCAGCCTGATGCAGCAAAGGGAAGGCAGCAGTAATGGATAGCAGAGCACTGGATTAGCTCAGATAGCAGAACTGAGCAGCAGAGTAGAGCAGCTCAGCCAAACCTTGACATTATGCTGTGTGTATACATATGTATCTATACAGCAAATTATAAATGTGAGTGCAATTGACAAGAAAATTATATGTATTGTTCCATTATCTATGTGATAAGGCACTATTAGTGCCTCCTATTTGTCTTTTCATTTTGGGTTGCATTATTTCCTTTGAGAGTGGAGGTTGGAAGGAGAGCAGCCATACATTCTCTTCGGACATATCTGGTGATAGCTGGATAAGGAACAGCTTGATTAATCCCTGATTTCTGCTACTGGCTGACACATATGTGTATATCCAGCTACTTTATTTGTGAGTACCATTCCTCTGGTAGTGTTGAGGTGTTATCAATACATTGAAGATATTACGCAAGGAATTACCCCCTTTTTTCCTTTTCTCTTTTGAAGGCAATCAAAACCCACAATTAAGAGAAGTGAGTTCTTCAATCTGCACCACTGACATCTGCTCATATCCAATCACCTCATCAGATAACATGCACACTACTAAATTATTACTGCATGTATGTTATTCTGGGATGTTGAGATAAGTCAGTATTAGTCAACATATGGCATCTACTGGATATTAACAACACCCCCTACACTGTGATTGACTATTAAGTCTAGTATGGCAACAATGCAGTCTCTACAGAGAAAGGTGGAGTCCTCTGAAAAAATAATTTGTGATGGAGGAAGTAGCACATCAAAGGCAGGACAACACAAGCAACAAAGGTAGAGACTCCAAAACTGATCTGTTTTCCAGTAGCGGCAGTCACATTGCAAGATTTATCCCAAATGAACCAAACCTTGTATAGTGGGGCCCTGTACCAGAATACATTTATTAGGATGCCTCATTGAAATTAGATGAGCGTTGAGCATGCTTTACAATTTTATTTATAAGGGTTCAGTTATTACCCTAAGACCCTAACATACTTGTCTTGGAAGTACTGTTCATCAGACACACATAAGGTCGTATATAAGAACTAATTCTAGTAAGCATGTGTCTCATAGCCCCTTATCTGGGGCACCACTTATCAACTTTATCAAATACGTTTTCTGTTTAACCCCTTAAGGACTGGTTACATGCACACGCGGCTGGCACTTAAGGACCAAGGACCTTTTTTTTTTGTATCCCCGAGTGCAGCCTCGCGGGGTGCCAGGAATTCCACGACAGTTAACGCAAAACAACCCATGACGTGCCATGAACGTCAAGGGTCGTTAAGGGGTTAAAGGCTTTTTATCCCCGCCGGATATGATTATGATGTAAGGGTCCATATGTGTTTTTATAACCCAGCTTCGTGGTATGAGCTTTAGCTATTAGATATTTCATATACATTTATTTTTGTTATTGGTTTGGGGTATATTGCAATCCACCACTTGGGTCTGGGGATCACTTGCAGCTGTGAAGTTATTTATTGGTTGTTCCCCTTTTACTGCCACAAGAGTGTGCAATGAACAATCCAATGGCACAGAAAGGGTTAAAGGAGGGAAGCTGCTAGCTCTGCAGAGTGGTACAGACAGGAAGCTGTCCTCTGATTCCATAGAGAGCTGCTGGGAGATCACAATATTGCCAAACTGAGGTTAGTGATGTTGGGTCTGTGCGCTCCAATAACAAAGAGTACTATCGGAACTTAACCCTTTGAGTGCCAGAGGGATACGCAATGCATTGCTTTGCAATGTGATGCATACCCCTCTGGCATTCAAAGGGTTAATACATGTGGTGATGTGCCACACTAACATATAAAGACACCCACCTGAATATGACAAATACTCATTAAAGGGATAGTAATACTTTATTATTACTATCCCCCATATTGTACATATTTGGGGAATATTTGTGCTGACTGCAGGGATGTCTGGTCTAATTTTTCATCATGCGGCTCTGCATCAGAGCCACGATCGCGTTAGTGACAAATAATTATTTCACTGAAACGGTCTTCTACATGTGCTTGCAAACCAAGCACAAACCAAGCACATGTAGAAGACAGTTTCAGTTAAATAATTGTCACTAACGGGATCTCGGCTCAGCTGCAGAGCCGCAAGCCTGTAGTATGACAGACTTCCCCTGCAGTCAGCACAACGCTGACTTCAGGGAAGGGGGAGGGAGGGGGGAACGTTGCCTTTGGTTATCTCTCAAACCATAAAGGTCTGAGAGATGAACCTGGGGGCTATTAATTTACTTTACAAATATCTACAATATGGGGGATAGTAATAATAGTATTACTATCCCTTTAAACTGTACTATATGCAAATGTGCCATTTATCAAGGTAGATAGAGCAAAATCATAATCCTGCTGGAGTCATGGAGGATTCATAGTGATGTCGGAGGATTGTGGTGGATTGGTGGTGGATTCCCAGGGATATTATGGTGAAGATATCTTAGCGCGTGCTGTCAATATGCTACTGACACAAATTTGCCACCATATCTGCATCCTGGCCCTTATCTCCCTTTAGTGCATATCCCCCAAGTCTTGAGATTAATAACTGCTAACACTAGCTAAGGAAAATAATATACTAAAATAGATTTACAAAGAAAGTAAGAATGGAAAAGAGAACTGTTTTTTCACGTATCTAGGAGAAGTGATAGTAGAATGTATCATATCGGTGTGGCTTTGAATGAGTATAGCAAGAAACCTAATACACTATGAGACTGTGTCTGTGATAGCAACAGAGAAATAAGTGGTAATGTATATGGACTTTTTTGCTGCCCCTGCCAGTCTGCCACCATCGGACTACTTGGCATAGGCCTAAATATATTACTGAGACTAGGCGCTAAGGAAAGGGGTGAATTAACACATTTAGAACACAAATCCTTTCCAGCCAAGGATACTTCTGTTTGGAACACTGGTGTACATTTGTGATGATTGTATGAAAACTAATTGTGAAAGGATGGAAATGAATAAGTGTGACTAGGGTGTGTCTGGAAATCCAAATAAAATATTCTTACAAGTATAAACATTATTTGCAATGCTCAGTTTTTTTTGATGGCAGAGTATGTAATGTCAGGCAACATTTATATCAGGTTAGGTTGATAAAAATGGGAATTTAGTTAAAGGGGTAGTAATGTTTTGAAACATGAGGTAAAAGGGATGGGAGGGGGATACTTTGTCATTGAATTACTCTTGAACTACAACTCTGACAGAACTGAAATAACACTCTCCAAAGTCTAAATACTATGATGATTAATCAGAGCTGCTTTTATTTTGAAACATTACTATCCCTTGAAATGGTTTCCAGAATTAAAAATACGTATATATACTTCACTCTATGATAGATTATGTTACCGCAAATGATACAACTCCCATCATCCTCTGCCAGCCTTTTTGGGATCTGCTGTTTATCAGCAGCTGTGAGACCTCACAATGCTGACCCCTGATAAAGTGTGCTCTCCAGGGCCCCTCATCGGTAGGTGCACTATTCGGCACCCTTAACCCTTTCAGTGCCAGAGGGTTGCCCCTCTGGCACTGAAAAGGTTAAGGCATGAGCTCCGGAGCAATGGCAGTCGGCTGTGGTATTGCTGCCCCAACCTCCTCAGAGCTGTCAAAGCTGAGAATGGTGCCCATGTTATTACCCTCCAGTCCCCACCATCCTGCATTCCCTAATTCTACTCTGGAATGCAAAAAACAGCAACATTCTAGGGCAGTGATTCTCAATGTCAGTCCTCGGGGCACACCAACAGTGCAGGGTTTCTGGTTCTTCCTGCTTAATCACAGGTGAGTAAATAGTGGCTCAGTCATTGTGATTGATTCACCTGTGATTAATTAGGGATATCTTGAAAACATGACCTGTTAGTGTGCCCCGAGGACTGGAGCTGAGAATCATTATTCTAGGGGCTGAAAAAGAGAACAATATGCGAGGAGAGAGATACTTTCTATTGAGTAACATACAAGCAACACCAGTTGTATTATATCGATACTCACATAGAATGACTGACCGGGTCCACTGAATAGATCCCGGTCTAATCACTCGTGGGGCATTTCGATGCTAGCTCACCCCACTAGAGAGCCCGTTGACAGCACCTGTTAACATTCCTTTTCCATTCTCATCAATCAAAACTGAAGGAAACTTTCCAGGCACACCAAGTAATAAAAATATAAATTGATTTATTAAAAAAAAAAAAAAAAAACCATTACAAATACCTCGACGTGTTTCGTGGTAAAAACCACTTCGTCAGGAGGATATATGTAATACAATATAAAAGCTTTTTGTATTAGAAATATCCTCCTGATATACTGAAATGCCCCATGAGCGATAAGACTGGGATCTATTCAGTGGACCCGGTCAGTCATTCTATGTGAGTATCGATATAATACAACTGGTGTTGTTTGTATGTTACTCAATAGAAAGTATCTCTCTCCTCGCATCTTGTTCTCTTTTTGTGTTCTAAAGCTTCTGTTGGCGTTGCTGTTTTGCTAAGTGATCGAGGGACCGTACAACAGCAATCTTTGTGGAGGCAGAGTTAATATCCTCCACAGGCGTTTTCTGTCATCATTCACATTTGATGACATCAGAGGCGTAACTAGAAGCCCCTAGTGCAAGAAGTGCCACGGGCCCCCCCACACATTGGCCCCCCCTCAAACACATTGATCCCCTCCACATTGCCCCTCAATCTCCACAATGTCCCCATCTCCTGCCTCCTACCTGGAGCCCCCGCGCGGTCCTCTAAGTAATGCAGACCGCTGGGAGAAGATGCCATGATGATGTCATGGAAATTATGTCATCTCCCAGCGCTCTGAATTACTAGAATGCCGGAGGGAGATTGCGGGAGCCAGGCAGAGGGGTTGCATGGAATGCACGGGCCTGGTCACAAGTGCGACCCCTGCGACCCCTATAGTACGCCACTGGGTGACATTGTGAATATGTGAGTAAATTTTCCTTTGTTTAAGGAACTAATCTAGATAGCTTGTTTGTGTTACGCTATGAATCTCTCCCCTCTTTTTTGTTTTCGGTGTAGTCTAGGGGCTGGATTATATTGCAGTTACTAATTTTCACTGCTTTTATCTCCAGGTTTCCCTATAGACTTCAACAGGAAAATGTTTGATAAAACGGGTGTTAATATTTATCACCTGCTATAGAATCCAGTCCTAGATCTCCTTCACATTCTGTATGATGGCAACATCAGTTGGAGTACAGACTAACCCCCCTCACCATCGGTTCCACTACCAGCTTCTATGTACTGTTCTGTTCCGCTGTGCCGCCACTCTCCATTTCCTCCTGCTACTCAGGCCTCGCACAATGTCATCACACAGATGGAGCAATGGATGTGTCAGCCATCATGTAGCTCCAGTCACTCTTCCTCCTCCCCCTCTAACACTTCTTATTTGAGTGACAGAACATGTAGAATTAAAGCGGCTTACCTAAGCTGAGTCCAGAGACTCACCGGAGGGCCAGGACCAATGGTGCACACTCTCTGGGGGCCTCAAATATACTATAATGGCCCACACTTTCTGAGGATTTCTAGACCAGCAGGGCTTCCTCCGAACCACGGAGGCTGTGGGGGCCTCCGGTACACCTTTGATGCAAGATTCTCATGTCGCCAAATTGTAAAGAGTGGGGGGTGGACAATAGCAACGAGGGACTGAAGTGAAAGGGACCATTTTCATACTGGTTTTCAATTTCCATTCTCCCTCACTCAACTTTGAGCCCTGGTTGTAGTATTATCTGACATAAGTACAGCGGTATTAAGAAATCCTACTTCATCTGAGACTGACGGGCAGGCATCAGCACAGACATCTTGGCTTAGAGAAATCTGTGCACCTGCGCTGTCTATCCCAGTCTCCTCTAGGTGGCGCTGCATTGTACCTTAAGGTAACAGGAAGGGACTAATGGCACAGGAGCACAAATGTCTCTAAAGCGAGAAGCCTGCCCGTCAGTCTCAGATGAAGTAGGATTTCTTAAAGGGATAGTATTACTTCAAAATTACTATCCCTCATAATGTAGCCCTTAATAAACTGAGTTAAATGACACCAGTGGCATCTCTCAAACCTTTATGGTTTAAGAGATAGCCGCTTTCAAAGCTTCCTCTCCCCTGCTGTCAGCGTTCTGCTGCCAGCAGGAGAATCCGGTCCCGGGACAGGCAGAGGCTCTTAAACAGAGCCGATATCTCATTATGGAAGGAAAAATGATTCATTGAAACAGTCTTCTATGTGTTCTTAGTTAAACAAGCACATGTAAAAGACTGTTTCAATTAATCATTTTTCCTTCCATAACGAGATATCGGCTCTGCTGAAGAGCCTCCCCTTGATTCAGAGACCAGATTCCCCTGCTGGCAGCAGAACACTGACAGCAGGGGAGAGGAAACTTTGAAAGCAGCTATCTCTTACACCATAAAGGTCTGAGAGATGCCGCTGGTGTCATTTAACTCAGTTTATTAAGGGCTACAATATGAGGGATAGTAATTTTGAAGTAACACTATCCCTTTAATAGCGCTGTACTTTTGCTTATACTACTATTTCTAAGCTTATCACTATATGATTAATTATTGGGGGGACCTTATCTGGCATGATAGTTACCCTTTAAATACCGTGTGGATCCGATCCACAGATTCCACAAATACTAGTCTGCACGTCTGGGTGCCTTATGTGATATTTATATAAATAAATATTGTATTATGAATATTACAGAGTATTACAACTGTTGCACTCATCATGGCTACAAAATAAATAAAACAAAACCAAGGAAATGATTATGTTGTAAAGAGGATAAGGGATGAACACTGGGTGTTATGAAACCTTTCCAAATCAGAGCTCGGTGGTGTGTGAGCCCTATGCCCTCAGGTGTATCTATCACATACAGTCTTCAGTTCCACCTCATTCTCTCTCCAAAGTATAGATCTCACTTGACAGGTATGTGTGTGTGTGTGTGTGTGTATGTGTGTGTTGCTCGAAAAATTGCCAAACAATGTGCAGTTTCTTCTTCTCACAATCCGCCAGGTTGGTACAGTTTCCTTCTGGGGACTCTGCTGTCCTCTCTCTTTGCTGTCCTCTCTCTCTGGTGTCCTCTCTCTCTGCTGTCCTCTCTCTCTGCTGTCCTTTCTCTCTCTCTCTCTCTGCTGTCCTCTCTCTCTTGCCTGATGAGGTTTTCCGCTGCTTTTCTTCCCCTGAAGGCTTATGTGCTGCTCTTTTTAGATGATACACACAGGCCCTTTTAGGGCATTTTTGTAATTTATTTCAGTATATGCCTTGATGCAGTTCCCTAATGTCACAAGAAACTCACAAAGAGTTATTCAGCAGTTGCTACTTTTATCTCAATATCAATACCTCACCTACGACATGTTTTAAAAATAATAAAGATATCTAAAAAGACTCAAACTCACCCGTAATTGAAATATCGGTGGAACCGGCGCTACCTCCACAATCTTCAGCAAGAAGATTTTCACAGACGAGAGAACACAGGTGGAGGTGCTCACGCTAACCACCTGAAGCGTTAGATCACAGCCATCCAAATAGATAAAACATCACTTTTATTTCATCATTTAAAAGCACATGGAGGACCAAAAGTAGAAATCGCGAAAATTTCTGAGAACATACAAAACGCCTAACGCGTTTCGTAAACTTAAAGTTTACTTAATCATAGGCTTATGATTAAGTAAACTTTAAGTTTACGAAACGCGTTAGGCGTTTTGTATGTTCTCAGAAATGTTCTCGATTTCTACTTTTGGTCCTCCATGTGCTTTTAAATGATGAAATAAAAGTGATGCTTTATCTATTTGGATGGCTGTGATCTAACGCTTCAGGTGGTTACCGTGAGCACCTCCACCTGTGTTCTATCGTCTTGATGCAGTTCCCTACCTAAGATTTTCCATACCCTAGTAGACAATGAGCTACTGCAAATTCAGTGTCTCACACAAGGACCCAGAACACTACTGAAACAAATAGAGAAAAAGAAAGAGAGAGAAAAGGAAGAAGATAGAGAGAACTGGCATTCTCCTTACACCCCTCTCCAGGTTGTCCTCACTTCTGCTGTCAGACTCATCTTCCACTCTCAGCATTCATCCTCAGCTACTCTACTGTGAAAATCTTAAACTGGCTCACTGCTAGAATCAAGTTCAAGAGTCCAATGATGTTTTCCCATTGAACGTATGATCCTTAATTTCCAAATACCTTCCCATTATTCCACTGACAATCTACATCTCAGCTCTGCAGTTGTTTGTTCCTCGCTCTCATTTCTATAAGACATTGGGGAAGATGCACTAAAATGTGATAAAGAGGTGATAAAGTGGAGATGGCTTCTCTGTTTCCTATGTTATTCAATGGAGCCAACGCACTGTGATTTCTTTGGAGATTTTAGTGCATAGACTTTATAGAATAACGTAAGAACTGGAGAAGTGATAACAATGGACAGATCATCTCTGCTTTATCACCTCTTTATCACACTTTAGTGCATAACCCCCATTGTCTGTGCTGTTCCCCAGCTTTGAAACTCACATATGCTCATTGAAACCTGAAGGTCCTGACAGGGCACTCAGGCAATTTCGAATGTGCTGAGGATCTTGGAGGGAGAACAGCAGTAGAGGAAATGAGCAGCATAGACAAGCATGCCACCCACCGAACAGATCCCCAGGCTGCCTCCTCAGGGGCTCAGTCTCCTGCAAAACATGGAGGTGGGTAGAGGGAAGGACAGTGGGGGCTCGCATATGCTTTTTGGAGGATGAGAAGAAAGGACACCAAGGGTGAGGCAAACATTTGCATTTTTTTAACTTTGGTTTTTTAAACTTGTGTAAAAAAACACACCCCATACTTCACATAAGATGAAATGGGGTAATAATTTACGTATTATACCCTAGATCTTACGGTATATTAACTTCTTCAGGCAGCCTTCTGGATAGGTTACTGGTGTGTCAGCTTTTTTGCAGAAGTCGGATGTGGCACGGCTCACCAAGCAATATCATTACTTAAACGTCACAAGCTTCCTTGCTCGGAGTCCTGCCTCCGGTTCACTGTATCATTTTCTATTGCCCTCTTTACACTAAGAATAATATACATTCCCAGAAATGTAACGTAAGCAGAGAGAAGTGGAGGAAAATGCCTGAAGACAGCATTAGTGTAAGTTCATGTATGTTTTTGCAAAATTTTAAACACACTCAATAGAGGAGGCGCTCTGTTGAAATGTCTGACATGCTGAATCTGGCTTTAAGACTCTTGAATCATTTTTAACATGATATTTTTATGCTTGCCCAATAGAGGGCGACACTTCAATAGGACACCCCTGTCTCCTAGCAGGGTATTGAATACATTCTGGTCTTTCAGCAGGCCTGTGGCCTGAGATTATCTTACTCTAAGGAGCAAAGAGTTCCACACAGTTCCCCTGCTCAGGCAGAACTGGAACTCCGGCACCCTTCACCTCGATCTTCCCTCCTCATCCTGGGAACTCAACGGGATTCTTATTGGCTGAGGGAATGCAGGGACACAACTCTATAGTCTTCAGTACAGCTCTATGGAAAATGAAGGTATGTTATTACTAGGGTTACATGTAAGAGAGTGTGAGTTTGTGTGAAGTTATGTGTGTGTGTGTGTGTGTGTGGGAGAGTATGTGTGACACACTCTGTGTAAGATGGTGTGTGAGACAGAGAATATATGTGAGATTGTATGTAAGAGGGGGTATGCATGTGTGTTAGAGTGTGTATGTGTGTGTAAGAGGGTATGTGTGTGTGTGTATGTGTGTGTGAGAGGGTATGTGTGAAACTGTGTTGATGTGTGTGAGAGTGAATGTATGACCACTCCGGGCCCCAATACAAATTCTTATCTATATGTGGCCCCCAACCCATCCCTGCCCCAGATTCTAAACTTCAATTACTTAAATTTTTGTCTATAGATAGATTGATAGATAGATATGTAATAGATTGATAGATAGATATGTGATAGATAGATAGATAGATAGATAGATAGATAGATAGATAGATAGATAGATAGATACTCTTTTTTCATAATTAAACAGGGGGTGTGGAGAGTGACCTGTTGTCCGTTAGAAACTACAGACTAGCCCAAACATTTTCGCAGAGTACGGTCTGCTTCCTCAGGGGCATGGGACACATCAGATAGATAGATAGATAGATTGATATTGGATAGATAGATAGATAGATAGATAGATAGATAGATATTGGAAAGACAGAAAGATAGAGATAGATAGATAGATAGATAGATAGATAGATAGATAGATAGATAGATAGATAGTAGATGGATATGAGATAGATAGATAGATAGATAGATAGATAGATAGATAGATAGATAGATAGATATTGGAAAGATAGATAGAGAGAGATAAATAGATAAGTAGTAGATAGATAGTAGATACATATTTTTTCATAATTAAACATTTCTATTGCTTTGTTATACCCAAAGCATGTGAAAAAGCAGTGCCAATGATCCCTGCCAATTGTGTGGAAACCTGTACCTGTAGCAACTCAATTACAGTGCAAAACAGAAAAACAGAGGAAAAGCCAATCTAAGTGTGGATATTTTACTGAATGACAATGAGATAAAAAAAAAAGTATTTCACACGTATTTGCCCTTCTGTCCAGATTTGGCTGAGCTGCTCTAACTCTGCCTATTGATTCTGCTGTCTGAGATAATCTAGTGCTCTGCCATCTATTGTTGCTGCCTTCTGATTTCCTGGGTCAGGCTGAATCAGCTGACCTCTCTGATTACTCACCTGACTGTTGTCAGCCAACCCTCCCAGGGTATTTAAAGCAGCTTGGCTCACTTCCTGATTGTCCTTGTGTTTGTTGCTGACCTTGTTGATGACTGCTGTGGATTCTACTGAGCTCCTGTTTATACATGTATGACCTGGCTTCCTCTGACGACCCTTCTGGCTCCTGACTCACTGGCTTCTTTCTGACATTGTGGACTTCTGTGCTCCTGACTCCGGCTTGGCTGAGTACCTGTCCTGGTTCCTGACCCTGGCTTGTCATTTGGTTTATACTCCTGGATCATGATTCTTTTTTGTTTATTTTTTTGTTACTTTAATAAAGGTGTTTTGCATTTTATATTTTTTGTTTCTGCCTGGTTCCTGGACCCTAACACCTTCTTGGGCTTTGCACACATCACAGGGTCTCCCCCCCCCCCATAAGCCAACGTTCTGTGTTCTCTTGATCTCCTACCTGTGTCGCCTGGTCCTCTTCGGTCCCGGGAGCTGATGTTGAGCTTCTGTTGATGGAGTTAAAGACACAGTATAATCCACTGATAATGGAACACGTCCATCTCAGTTGGATGGAGGGAAAAGACTGAAATGTTCTGTGTCTTTTGGCACTGTTGAAAAATGCCTCATGGAAGGCTCCACTGTGGACACCAAGTACCTCAAAATCTCAGGATACTCGGGGTGGGGGGGTGGATCGGAGAAAACCAACAGGGGGTATGGAGAGTGACCTGTTGTCCGTTAGAAACTACAGACTAGCCCAAACATTTTCACAGAGTACGTTCTGCTTCCTCAGGGGCATGGAACACATCAGATAGATAGATAGATAGATAGATAGATTGATATTGGATAGATAGATAGATAGATAGATAGATAGATAGATAGATATGAGATAGATAGATAGATAGATATATATGAGATAGATAGATATTGGAAAGACAGAAAGATAGACAGAGATAGATAAATAGATAAGTAGTAGATAGATAGATAGATAGATAGATAGATAGATAGATAGATAGATAGATAGATAGATAGATAGATAGTAGATGGATATGAGATAGATAGATAGATAGATAGATAGATATTGGAAAGATAGATAGAGAGAGAGAAATAGATAAGTAGTAGATAGATAGTAGATAAATCTTTTTTCATAATTAAACATTTCTATTGCTTTGTTTTACCCAAAGCATGTGAAAAAGCAGTGCCAACGATCCCTGCCAATTAGTGTGGAAATATCCCTGAACGATGCCAGTAATATTCAGGCGCCAGCACATGTTGGCAGAACTATTAGCAGTGGGAAATTCTGTGTAATAATCGAGGAAAGGATACTCATCCTGCTTTGGAAAATGGTAACAAATTACTTATTCACTCTTTGTGCGCAAGAGGTTATGCAATGCACTCAAAGAGTTAAAGGGACAGTAATGTCCCAAAAAAAATCTTTATAGTTATGTAGTGCTTAAAAAGTTAAATTGTATGCAACAAATCCTATCTCTCAAACCTCTATGGTTTGAGAGATATTCCTATTCAAATCCCCCCCCTTTCCCTGACGTCAGCGCTGTGCTGACTTCAGGGGAATCCTGTATGGGAACCAACTGGCGGCTCTGCAGCAGAGCAGCAATCGCGTTTTTGGAAAACAATTACTTCATTGGAAATGTCTACAAAGTGTGCCTGGTTTGTAAGCACACTTTGTAGACCATTCCAATGAAGTAATTTTTTTAAATAACGTGATTGCAGCTCTGCTGATGAGCCTCCTCGTGTCGGCCGACACGGATCTCCTGCTGTCAGCTTTACAGCTGACAGCAAGAAATGGCAAACTTTGAAAGTGAATATCTCTCAAACCATAGCAAAGCAATGCATAGCAAAGCAATGGGTTAAGAGGCTCTACTGAGGTGTGTGGGAATTTAGGAAGTTTATTTGTCCACTATGGTGTATTTGGTTTAAAGGGATAGTATTGTCATCTTTTACAAACATGAATCTTGGAGGCATTAAAAAATAAAACTAAGTGCCCCCAGTCCCATCTCTCAAACCTTTATGGTTTGATAGATATTTGGCACCAAAGTTCCCCCCCTCCCCTTTCCCTGATGTCAGTGCTCTAGCTGACTGCAGGGGAATCCGGTACCGGGACTGTCGGAGTCTCTTCAGCAGAGCCAAAATCGCAATCTTGAAAAATAGCTACTTCACTGGAACGGTCTACAAAGTGTGCTTGGTTTGTAAGCACACTTTGTAGACCGTTCCAATGAAGTAGCTATTTTTTAAGATTGAGATTTCGGGTCTGCTGAAGAGCCTCCACTTGTGCAGTGACCAGATTCCCCTGCAGTCAGCTAGAGCACTGACATCAGGGAAAGGGGAGGGGGGGAACTTTGGTGCCAAATATCTATCAAACCATAAAGGTTTGAGAGATGGGACTGGGGGCACTTAGTTTTATTTTTTAATGCCTACAAGATTCATGTTTGATAAAAAATGGCAATACTATCCCTTTAATACAGAATTATTCCAGTTTGGTTTTATAAATATGGGCCAAAATGCTGTGTGTAGAATGAAAAAGATGAACCATTGTGGAGTAATCCAACTGCACCATGGAGACAAATACACACTTCCCAAATTCCAGTCGATACAAATAGGAATTTTAAAATGATACTAATGTATCTTTAAAAGTCATTTGCTGAGTCTTCTGTATATTAAAAGGGCTTACTTGTATGGAGTTCAAAAGTTATGAAGAGATAAAGATCCCCGGTCCACCCCTTCTGTCCGCGTCAGGCAGAAGATGCAGTCTGGTCCGGACGGATGCAGCGAGGAACAATCTTCAGTAAGCAAAGGGAAATCATGCCCTCCTTCGTTGATGTGGCAGGGTTTTACTTATACTTACTGAAGATTGTCCATTGCTGCATCCGTCTGGTCCCATGACCAGATTTCAGATTTAGTGGGAGGCGACCAGAAAGGGATGAGCTCGGGATTTTTATCAATGCATAACTTTTGAACTACACACAAGTAAGGTCTTAGACATAGCGTAATTTGTTACTTTTAATAATAATAACAACTAGTATTTATATAGTGCCTTTCTCCCAGTGGGACTCAAAACACTTTCAGTGCATGCTCTTGGAACTAACCAAATCAGAAGCTGAATAAGAGATGTTATTATTACCCAAACAATGGTACTCACTTATCGACCTCGGCAGGATGAAGGGCTGAGCTGACCCTGCTGGGGTTCAAACCTGCAACCTTGAGATTTAAGCAGGCTCCATAGTCAGGGAATTTACCTCTGAGCTATCTCATCAGCTATACAGAGGGTTCGGCGAATGACTTTTAAAGCAACATTACTATCCCTTTAATTTCTTGAATGTTTGAGAGGTAGCCAATGTACTGCAAAGGGTTACAAGCCTCTTTTAACTGAATGTATATGTTGTACTCCCACACACCCATGGAGAAGTTGATTTGATGCAGAACGTAGACTATTTTGCTTTCTGCCAAAGATAAAAAAATGTTGTTTGCGTGTGTTATATATTATATATTATAATGCTAACTGTCATTAATACATCTGATATTTTAGATAACATCGGCTCTGTATGAGAGTGTCCTCTTGTTACGTTGATGTGGGAATTAGCATTTCCTGAATTATCATTACAATACCTGCAGCCTAATGAACTGATATTGTCAATTTCAATAGCACATTACCGGAGTATGTTCCTACTAGTTGAACAGCCCGTGTACATGGGCCACAGTTCCAGGCAGCAACGGCCGTGATGCAGTCATGCGCAGTAAGACTGCCCGCACCGCAGCTGATAACGGAGTGGGGCACTCCGAATTCAGACCGTAGACCTCTCTGCGCATCTTCGGTGCGCAGAGAGGACTATGGTCTGAATTTGGAGCGCCCCGTTCCTTTATCTGCCACGTGGGCAGTCTGTACTACGCATGACGGCTTCTGACAAACATACATTAGCTAATTATTTTATAGGATGAGAGCTATGAAAGATCTTACAAAATTGGTTTCATTGATGGGAAAGGGAGACCGGATTCCAACAAAGTGGTTGATTACATTAACCGTCTGAGTGCCAGAGGGGGTATGCAATGCATTGCACACCCCTCTAGCACTCAAAGGATTAAAGCCAAAATTATTTGTCAATTCGCCATGTTGGCAGATTGTTTTTGGCAAACGGAGCCATTGCATTGGGGTCATTGGGAAATCAGGTGAAAGAGTTTTTCCTTTTTTTTTTTTTTTTTTTTTTTTTTTTTAAGCCTTACGTGGATGGAGATCACCCCTCAGGAATCCACTAGTCCTTTCTTCCAGGGTCCATTAAAAAAGATGGAAATTGAAAAGAATAAATAAAAAATGAAGCACCAGATAGTAATATCCTTCCTTGGCTGATGACCAGGAAACACAAAAAAATCCCTAATAAACATATATATCTATATATATATAAAATATAAAAGAAGACTTTGTGCCTGCCGAAACACACCCAGGGGAGGCATAAAGCATGAGTTACTATTCCTATTGGGTGATTCAGTCATGCAGGGAGTTGGCCCGCCCCCACTATGCAGCCCGCCCACCACTATCAAAGTCAGAAAAAAACAATATGGCCGCCACTTGCTCCTACACCACAGACAAACACACATGCCCCACTCACACAGCACCAAACAAACACACGCCCCACTCACACACACAGAGCACCACACACACACATGCCCCACTCACACACACAGCACCACATACACACACAAAGCCAGAAATAAATATGGCTGACACACACACACACACACACAGTCACTCACCCTGACTCCCAGTGGCCTCAGCAGGACCTGTAGTGCAGCACCAGGGGAACAAAATGGCACTCAAAGGGTTAAGGTAGGCCCTCTGCTGAATTATTTCTTCACTGTCATCATTTTCCATGCAAGACACAGGACAGACAACCATCAGGTACACACTTAACCCACTTACTGCCACAGGGTTGTGTATCAAGTTTTACCCCTCAGGGAGTGTGTTCAAACCCCTCACACTGCAAACTTGCATTCCCCTCCCACTTCTCCTCCTTCCTAAGCCTATTACTAACACTTTTCCTCATTTATATTAAGCCCCGCCCCCTACTCGCGATTAAGCCCCGCCCCCTTTTAACCCAGATTGCCCCATTTGTCTCTCCACATCTGTACCACATCAGTCCCCTCTAGGAACTCCACAAGTCAAAGTTCCCAGGTATGAACACACTTCCCACTGCTATTTAACTCTCACATGCCTCTCTATACCTTAACCATTTGAGTGCCAGAGGGGTACACAACTCATGCACGCATGTGTTTCTGCTTATATATGTTGTGTGTGTACATCTCTGTTACATATGTGTGTCCGTGTGTGTGCGTGTCTTTTGCATGTCTCTGCCGCTCACTGTGTGTATGTGCATACCTCCCAACATTTCACATGGCCAAAGAGGGACACTGTAGTTTTAGGTGATATTGTTGGGGCGTGGCTGGTGGGCAGGGTATTAGTAAGAATTTTTAGGTTATTTCATGACCTATTACTGACTATTTATGTAACTGAATAAATGATTTAGTGCAAGACCAAAGTATTTTATTTGCACAGACTAATGTATAAGCACATATACGGAAGTATTGCTGTAGAGCTAAGTAATACACACCACACAGTCAGGGCTGGTGCAAGGATTTTTGCCACCCTAGGCAAAACCTAATTTTGCCGCCCATTTCGCTCCGCCCCTTGTGTCCCAACCCTTTATACCCTGCCTACTTATACCCCACCTCTTTTCATGATTGTCCTCTCTCTGCCCCCTGGGCCAGTCTGCCCCTGATCTAGAGATGCCCCCCACCAGCTCCAACTTGCCCCTTATCAGCTCCACTTTGGCCCTATCAGCTGCACTTTGCCCCCATCAACTCCAACTTGCCCCCATCAGCTCCAGTTTGCCCCCATCAACTCCAACTTACCCCCATCAGCTCCACTTTGCCCCCCACCAGCTCCACTTTGCCCCCATCAACTCCAACTTACCCCCATCAGCTCCACTTTGCCCCCCATCAGCTCCACTTTTTCCCCACCAGCTCCACTATGCCCTCCATCCGCTCCACTATGCCCCCCATCAGCTCCAACTTGCCACCATCAGCTCCACTTTGCCCACCATCCGCTCCAAGTTGCCTCCATCAGCTCCACTTTGCTCCCCATCCGCTCTAACTTGCCCCCACCAGCTCCACTTTTGCCCCCCCTTCAGTTCCACTATGCCCCTATCAGCTCCAACTTGCTCCTATCAGCTCCAACTTACCCCCATCGGCTCCACTTTGCCCCCCAGCAGCTCCACTATGCCCCCAGCAGCTCCAACTTGCCACCAACAGCTCCACTTTGCCCTCCATCCGCTCCAACTTGCCCCCATCAGCTCCACTTTGCCCCCATCCGCTCCAACTTGCCCCCACCAGCTCCACTTTGACCTCCATCTGCTCCAACTTACCCCATCAGCTCCAACTTGCCCCCAGCAGCTCCACTATGCCCCTTCAGCTCCAACTTGCCCCTATCAGCTCCAACTTACCCCCATCATCTCCACTTTGCCCCCCATCTGCTCCAACTTGGCACCAGCAGCTCCAGTATGCCCCCTCAGCTCCAACTTGCCCCCATCACATACCTGTAGCTCCCGCGCAGTCTTCTCTTCAGTAATGCAGAGCGCGGCGGGAGATCATGACTCCCAGGGCGCTCTGCATTACTAAAGATCCGACCCAATGAGGGAACGCTGTAGCAACACAGATCTGACTGTGTTGTGGTTCCCGGCATGGTGTGTGTGGGCGCAGCTCTTCTCCGCTGCATGCCCGCGCCCCCAGTAAGTGTGCGCCCTAGGCCGGCGCCTACCTCGCCTATAGGTGGAGCCGGCCCTGCACACAGTCTGACCTCCTAAAAAGAGGGACAACAGGGTGGGAAAGAGGGACAGAGGGATTTGGCCCTCAAAGAGGGACTGTCCCTCCTAAAGAGGGACACTTGGGATGTGTGGTATGTGTCTGCCTGTGTGTTGCATATGTCTGTGTTTTTCAGTGTGTCTGCATTTCACACACATGCGCCCAACGGTCATGACATGACGGGCAACGCCGTCCCACATTGCTAGTATATATATATATACAATGAAAGTTCCGCTTTAAACTCCTGCCAGGCTGTGAATAAGGGATCATTAAATGCATCATGTATGCTTAAGAGAATGCTCTTACTCTGTATAGTTTGGAAAAGGGAAGAGCGAGAGGGGGGAATATGATAGAAACATTCAATACAAGGTATTCAGTTCATTTCAAAGGAGCAAAAATGTTAGGACAAGAGGTCATAGTCTAAAACTAGAGGGACGGAGGGTTAAATGTTATGTAAGAAAGTGTTACTTCACTGAGAAGGGGGTAGATAGTTGAAATAGCCTACCATCAAAAGTGGTAGATAAGTGAATTAGTCTACCAGCAGAAGTGGTAGAAGTGAATACAGTGAGGAAATGTAAGAATGCATGGGATAGGCATGAGGCATGACGTAAGAAAAGACCAAGGACCAAATAAAGTTTGAGGTTTCTACAGTAGGAAAAAAGGGGCAGACTAGACGGGCCGAATGGTTCTTATCTCTAGTCAAATTCTGTGTTTCTATGTTATTTTTGTCATTTTTATTGTAAGGACTAAGAATTAATATATTGTAGTTATGTGTCTGTACTCCTCATTACGCCCTTGAAAAATGACCTATAGAATCACAGGGGAGTCCTGAACATTCCAAACCGTGTGCTAGGGGTTCCTTGAGCATAAAATGATTGAGAACTACTGATCTAAGGAATAAATATGGTATTATTCTACTGGTCCTGTCCTGGGAACACAGACATCTGGAGCTACTTATTAATGTATCCAGGCTGGCCGGACAATCAGATCCAGGCATTTCTAGTACAGAGAAGGTAAGTAGCTGATGACAGAGATTTTGACGTCCAGATATTTAGTCTCTGTTTCCTGCCGCTGAATCGCACCACAGAACAAATCACAATTCATTTACGTTTGGGGGATTTAATGCCTTATGCAGAAACCAAAAAGATTAGACATTCTGGAGCAAACCAACTACGCTATAGGGGGAGGAAATAAAACTGACCATGGATTTAAATGGATATTTTTTTTTTTTTATAAAACTTTATTGAGAGATTAAGGGATACATGAGGGGAAAGGGAGATACATGAATATAACATCCCGATATAAGAAAGTATTTAGTTGTGAGATATATCAGACTTCTTAAGTTAAATGGGGCTTTTAACCCCTTGAATGCTAGAGAGGTCTACAACGCATTTCTCCAAGACCTCTCTAGCATCCAAGGGGTTAAAAGCCCCATTTAAATCCATGGTCATGCTGGAAATTTATATTTGTATCCTGTAGTTCAGTTGGGCTTCTTAGTTTATTGCCATTCAGTCAAATGGGGATTTTAACCCTTTAAATGAGACTTACCGCCTGAATTCTAGAGACTGGACCTCTCTAGCATTTAACCCCTTAATGACCAGCAGTCCGGGGAATGGATACCCCTTAATGAACCTTGACATGTCAGGACCGTCACGCCGGTTCGGCACTTAATAACCAGTGATGGTCCTGGCATGTCATGGAAGTCCGGGTTCCCCTCGCGGCTGCATGCCTGTGGTCCTTAATTGCTGGCTGTGCTCTGTAGCGGATGGTAGTTAAGGACCGTTTTGATCTAGGTCGGCGAGACGGCACATGTGACTGATGTGTACTGTCTCACCGAATAGGGGGTCTGATACTGACCATTCCGGTCTTGTAGAAGTCAATTTCAGGCCCTGGTAGTGGTCACAGCCCTCCCACAGGACGTTTCATGCTGTGACTTGAGAATCTCACTCTTTCCTGCAGCGCGAGATTCTCAAGTCGCCCTGTTATTCATGACAACGTGGTTTATTTGCCATGTAGTCACACGCTTTCACATACAACATTTTTAAAGGATACTATTTTCAACAATGCAGTGGTGACTTTATCAGGTCCAGCTGCTTTGCCATTGATCATTAATTTTATTGTAGCTTCTACTACTTCTGCCAAAACGTCTGGCATAGATTCCGCCTCTGACACTGAATTCGGCTGTTGTCCTTCATCCTTGTAACGATTTGAATAAAATTCTTCCACTCATTTTTGATGTTGAGTGTTTGCTGTTGTACTGTCTTCAAGCTTTAAAGGGATAGAAGTACTTAAAATGTAAAAAACAATATGTTGTAGGGTTTATCCCCCTGAGTAAAACAAGAGTACTCCCATTGCTGAAAGGTGTTTCATTCAAAAGTTATTAACTTTCAAAGTTGAATTTTTTAGGTGCAATATCACAGTGGCCTGAAATTGTACAGTGGCGCTGTTGCTACACGATCCTATGGACAGCTCTGGTCCCAGGACCATAAATCTCCATAGGATGGTGTAGCAACAGCGCCACTGTACAATTTCAGGCCACTGTGATATTGCACCTAAAAAATTCAGCTTTGAAAATTAATAACTTTTGAATGAAACACCTTTCAGCAGTGGGAGTACTCTTGTTTTACTCAGGGGGATAAACCCTACAACATATAGTTTTTTACATTTCAAGTATTACTATCCCTTTAAAGGGATTGTAATACTTAAAATGTATAAAAAAATATGTTGTAGGCTTTATCCCCCTGAGTAAAACAAGGGAAGTACCATTGCTGAAAGGTGTTTTATTCAAAAGTTATTACAGCTCAAAGTTGAATTGTTTAGGTGCAATATCACAGTGGCCTGAAATTGTACAGTGGCGCTGTTGCTACACCATCCTATGGAGAATTATGGTCTACAGACCAGAGCTGTCCATAGGATGGTGTAACAACAGCGCCACTGTACAATTTCAGGCCACTGTGATATTGCACCTAAAAAATTCAACTTTGTGCTGTAATAACTTTTGAATAAAACACCTTCCAGCAGTGAGAGTACCTTTTTTTTTTACTCAGGGTGATAAACACTACAATATATATTTTTTTACATATTAAGTATTACTATCCCTTTAATGCTTTTGGCTCCTATACGTGGCCATCTTTTGTTTTACTTTATTTAGCACTTGATCTTCTTCCAGTGTCCTTTTGATGAGCTCAACATTGTACTGGCGTGTTTTTTCTGTTATGCTCTTCCTTATGGTCTTACACAATTCTACATATTCTACTTTGTTTCTAAAATTACAGTTTTGCTTCATTTCTCGTCACTTTTTCATCATGGCAACTGTTTCCTTTGATACCCTGGTTGTTTTTTCATCTTACGGTGATATCCTGAATATGTGCGGTTGGCGGCACTTACACAGGCATTGCATCCCACTTAGGTACAATCTAGTAAAGAAATCTGTGGTAAAAGTTCCCACTAATTTACTTTTTTGTGTAAGAGCCCCTTGGTGTCCTCTGTTGCAGGCAGATATTTAAACTAGACTATGGCTATGAAAATCATTAAAGGAGCAGTAAACTTTTTTTAAGAAAAAATATATATTGTAGGGATTTTCCTATTGAGTAAAATAAGGGTACTCCCATTGCCTAGAGATTTATATTTCCAGAGTTATTACAGTTTAAAACCATGTTTTTTTACATTAGCAGTGCCCTCTAGTGGTCAAATTCTAATTAGATTTCCTGTTAGATTCTAATGGAGAGGAGAGTTAGATACATACAGTTGTCATAGAATGTGATAGAAACTGCCTGTCACTTCCTGTCAGGAAGTAAACACAGTAAATTCACTTCCTGTCAGTTAGAACTATCAGGAAGTAAACACAGTAAATTTACTTCCTGATTATTTAAACTGCTATAAATTTTGAATAAAACATCTGACAGCGATGGGAGTGACCTTGTTTTATTCAGCAGGAAATGCTCTATAAAATGTGTTTTCATAAAAAATGTTTACTGCTCCTTTAAGCAGAGACGGGCAATACAATGCACTCAGCATGATCTAATGTGGCCCTTGGGTCTGGCTGGCTATACACATACTGCAGAGCTGCTATACTGAGAATACTTCACAATTTCTTTGATGGAAAAAATTATACATTTTACCATGAAGCAAAACACTGATGCAATGTATCAAATAATACAACACTGATGCAGGACCAGAGGGAGAACTGATACTTTTGTTTGGGCAATGGATCAAGGAGAGATGCACTAAAGGTCAATAAGGTGTTTACGAGGCTAGCAGCAAGCAAATTCAGCAATCTGATGTCTTGTAACATGCACTAAGCATCACTCGCTGCATAATTACCTAGTGTTCCAGAGGATCTTGATGAAAATATGACATTTCTTGTTGTATCTCGTATACACCCTATATAAATATTCAAATTGAGTTAAATGATTTGATACTGCATTCATATGGACTTGTGTTAATCAAGTAATGTGTATTGTTTCCTGACATGCTCTTAGCTCCGATGCTCATCCAAATTTTTGCAATATCAAGATTCATCACAAATCCCATTTCACATCCCTGAGGCATGCGAAAAGTCTTTTTAGTCGTAGTCTGCCTGTCTGTGTTTCCAAAGCCATCATCATGGATTGTCAATGAGGTAAGGTGGAATACACACAATGTTATCATATACCTCAAAGTGTGGCATGCAAAAATCAGCAGATGGTCCTTTGCAGGTTGCCTTCGTTGGTGCGTTCCGTTTGCCTCCGGGCAGCTTGTGCAACTTAATCTCGCTCCTGGGCACTCACCTCTTATGCTTACCTGTTGCCTGGCTTAGCACTTGCGGTGCTACCTACGCTCTGTGCCTCCTAGTTGCCTTCGGTAAAATAGAGTGCAGCTTGTCTCGCTCCTTGCCTCAGTAGTGTGCTCCTATCTGGCTGCATCTATCTAAGCACCTATTCTGCTGCCTCGAGTGGTGCTACCAGTTACTCTGTTGGTATCGATGGTCTATTCGCTCTGTGCCTCCGCTGGGTACGCTCCTGTACTAGTCCCATCGTTTCTTCCTGTTGTGGTAGAGCCAAGTCTGGTTCTAAGACTCAGTACCATAGACCTACAGTTGTACAGTGTCAGCTGCTGGGTAGTGGACTAGACACTGTAATCACGTCTATCTCCCCTCTGACTGAGGAAGTGTTCATTATTACTACTAGTATTCTGATTATCTATTGCTCAATAAACTGGTTTAAATTCACTTGTACTGTTTTGTGTGTTTCTTTACTGAGAGTCCTTGACAATATACCAGTACAGACATAGCATTCTGATTAGGTAAATACAAATACTTCTCTTACGTTCTATATGGAACACAGCAACCACTGGGTAAAGCTCCCCTCCTCTGGGTAAGGTACTTCAAAAAAGGCAGGGCCTATGGTGGACCAACAGTCATTTTTCTTTTTTTACTCTTTACTGGGCTTTATCCTTCTTCTGGTTTGATAGCCTTTAATTCCTGTATGTTTTTTACATTTTGCTACGTATTTATAGTAGTTTACGACTTCCTTATTTTTTGCATATTTTATTTTAAGGCACACAGTCCTTTTAAGAATGGGAGCCCGCAGGGCGGCCATCTTTGTTACATCAATGGGAAATCTTCTCTGCGACATAGCTCTGTACCCGTTTCACATACAAGAAGCAGAGTAGGCTCAAATTAACTCACTGGCCATGCTTTATCACATGGTCAGCACAGGCAAAATGTTCAGACACTTTTGCTACTTTTTTCATGGCTAAAGAGACACCGTTTTTTTTTTCCTCTGAATATATCTGATACCAAGGGACACACGGGAAAATCCAAACCAAAAGTCAGTTTGGGCCAAACCTCTGATGTCATATTTTGCTTCCATCCCTTCATCTATTCAATGGATTCTCCATTTATGGTGCACCATGCCCCCTATTAGACATATTGATCCTGTCTTTAGGAACCACTCTCTGTTAGTTCGTGATTCCTCTGAAGAGGAAGTACAGATGGAGAAGAAATGGGTACGTCCTTGATCTTTGGGGATTCCTATGAGGCTGATTCTTGTCCCTCAGTGGATGGGGCTCATAAGAGTTAAACCCTTTGTCGGTCCACTGCAAGATGAAGGTCTTCTGAACAGGACTAGAACCTACAACCCTGAGATTTGAACAGATACTACAGCTGGTGCATTAACCAACTGAGGTATGACAAAGTAAGTAAATATGTAAGTAAACACCGGGTGCATGTTGAAAAAAATGTGCATAGTCAGATAAAAACAGCAATCACTGGACTTTTATCTGGAGAAAAGAAGATAAACTGTGTTTATTATTTGTTCATCGTTTTGGTGATCAATGTCACCTTTACAGTTTATTTGCTTTTCTCTGTTTAAAAGTCCAGTGAGTGCTATTTTCGTGATGTTAGAAACAGAGTAAAATATGTAGAAATGTGCAAGGCCATACGGAAGCACATTAAAGAAAAAAGCACAAATTGATTGTTGAATGACACTGGAAGAAAATCAAGGGCTAAAGAAAGCAAAACTAAAGATGACCACACATAGCAGCCAAATGTTTACAAGAAAGCTTTAAGATGGTAAAACAACAATATCTCAACAACAAATAGTTATACGAGTTGGAGAATTTTATTCTTATCTTTAGAAGGATGAAGGAAAACAACTGAGCAGAAAAAAAACGGGTCACACACTTGGAATTCAGAATGAATGATGTATAAAATCACTTCTTTATTGAGAACAGAGAGTCACATAAATACACTGAGCACTATCGTCTTACGCGTTTCGTACACAACTGTGCTTACTCATGGTTTTAGTCTACAAGTAAGCACAGTTGTGCATTACATTCATTATATGGATTCAGATTATGACTGGTGCCACCATAACCTCTCCTGGACAACAGCTTAAAGCAGAACTACCACCCGACACAATCTTTAGTTTCACTAAGTCCCCATCGCCAGAATAATTACCTTTTTTAATAGATTTCTGCTCTCTTTCCCAGCTGACAGGCAGGACAGTGCGTGGGCATCTTGCCATTGTGACGTCCGCGCCTGCATTGTCGGTCCCAGCCAGAGACAAATGGCTCCTAGCAACGCCTACTAGACCCGGCTGGGACTGAAAGCGCAGGAGCACGGGCGTCACAATGGCAAGATGTCCGCACTCCGTCCTGACTGTCAGCTGGGGAAAAGAGCAGAAATCTATTAAATAAGGTAATTATCATGGCGACTAGCGCTACTAAAGCCTCAGAGGAAGAGTGCAATTTACCATTGACTGATCAAAGATATCTGGATCTGGACTGCATTCTGTTATCTGATTTCCATGCTAAACAATGTGATGTGTACTTGTATTTAAGAGAGATGTTTTCATATTTATCTGTATAACATGCCTGAGGAAGAGACCTAAGGTCTTGAAAGCTTGCATTTAAATCTGCTTAGTTAGCCAATAAAAGGTATCAAAAACTATATTTGCCTCCTGTATTTATACGGCTAACACGGTACCAACTCTCATCTGTAGCGCTACTAAGCAGATAGTCGCCAGATGGGGACTTAGTGAAGCTAAAGATTGTGTCGGGTGGTAGTTCCGCTTGAATGCAATGCCTGAGGCTGAAGCTGTGCCAAAGGTTTTGGAAGAAGATGTAGAAATTGCAATAAAATCAATGAAAAATTGCATAGCAGCTGAACCTGATAAAGTTACTATTGCAATGCCTACTACTTTGCAAAGTGCCTGAAGAATGAAAAAATGCAGAAGTCATTCTATTGCATAAAAAAGTGACAAGGCGGATCTAAAAAACTACCAAGCAAAAAGCCTATTGCCGGTGGTCTGCAAGGTTTTTACAAAGGTACAGCCTAAAGAACAAGGTACAGCCTAAAGAACAAGGTACAGTCTAAAGAACAAGCAGGCTTTAGGAGTGCTTTCAGTATAATTGATCATATCCAGGCAGTGTAACAAGTTATAGCGTGGCATAATGAGTACAACCTTCCTTAACTGGATAGTAATGTTTCATAATAAAAGCAGCTCTAATTAATCATCATAGTATTGGGACTTTGGAGAGTATTATTTCAGTTCTGTCAGAGTTGTAGTTCCAGAGTAATTCAATGACAAAGTGTCCCCCTCCCGCCCCTTTTACTGATGTAACACTGTTCAGCCAGATCAGAAGGGAGGTGTCCAGGTAGACTGCAGAGAGGGACAATCTTCAATTAAGATAAGGGAAAAACCTGAAAAATTTGTCAAGGGGGGCAGGGCTTTCATTGTTCTCATAGGAAGAAGATTGTCCCCTTATGTTATCTGTCTGGTCTATGGACTGCATTCCACATCTGAGAAGAAATGGCTTACACTAGGTAAAAGGGGCGGGAGGGGGAACTTTGATTGTGAATATCTCATAAACCATAAAGGTTTGAGAGATAAGACTTATATCATTCTTCATGTTTTTTTTAATGCCTACAAAATAAGATAAAGTTAAAACTTCTATCGCTTTGAGGCATTTTCTTTCTCCCTGCATTTTATGCATCCACCCTCAATGTCCAGGAGGAGTGCAGTTCACTGGTGGTGTGTGCTTACCTTATTCGTTGACACTGCTACACATAGGGTGGTCGCATTGGGATGCTACATGGGGGGACCTGCTTCGCTTTCCCTGTGGCATCCAATTGTTGTCACAGCTGGCATCCTTCGGTGCTGAGCTTCCTGGAGGGGATCTATCCTAGTGTTCTGTGAGTGGTGGGATGGCAAAAGGATGAACATGGTGGCTAGACGGGGGTGCAGGCCCAGGCTGTCCTGGTGAATGTTTTTTTTTTTACAGGGCAAGTTGTTTTTTCCCAACGGAGTTGCCTGGGACCGGATGGAGTCTGCAACTGCATGGTGGGGTCCTTTCCCTGATGGTGTACAGGCTGAGTGGGAAGGCGGTTGCCCTCCCTCTTTCAGGCCTCTGTTGCAGGGGAGAATTTGTGGAGTATCCTTTAGTGCCACTCGCCCTGCGGGTCTCTTCTCTTGGGCATACCTGGTGGGTGGCTCACCACCTCTCTGTTACCCAGTGGGGCTAGTTGCTGGATCGGATCCTGTTGTTCCTGTTTTTTCCTTTAGTTAAACTGGAGGGTTTATCTCACTGGAGAGGTTATCTTCTCTTTATCACACCTTAGTACATCTTCCCCTGTAGTCTATAACTAAAGATCTCCCATAGAATAACATAGGAACTGGAGAGTTTATCACACTGGAGAAGTTATCACCCCTTTATCACACCTTAGTACATCTCCCCTGTAGTCTATAACTAAAGATCTCCCATAGAATAACATGGGAACTGGAGAGTTTATCTCACTGGAGAAGTTATCTCCTCTTTATCACACCTTAGTACATATCCCCCTGTAGTCTATAACTAAAGCTCTCCCATATAATAACATGGGAACTGGAGAGTTTATCTCACAGGAGAAGTTATCTCCTCTTTATCACACCTTAGTACATCTCCCCCCTATAGTCCATAACTAAAGATCTCCCATAGAATAACATAGGAACTGGAGGGTTTATCTCACTGGAGAAGTTATCTCCTCTTTATCACACCTTAGTACATCTCCCCTGTAGTATATATCTAAAGATCTCCCATAGAACAACATAGGAACTGGAGAGTTTATCACACTGGTGAAGTTATCTTCTCTTTATCACACCTTAGTACATCTCCCCTGTAGTATATATCTAAAGATCTCCCATAGAACAACATAGGAACTGGAGAGTTTATCACACTGGTGAAGTTATCTCCTCTTTATCACACCTTAGTACATCTCCCCCTGTAGTCTATAACTAAAGAGCTCCCATAGAATAACATAGGAACTGGAGGGTTTATCTCACTGGAGAGGTTTTCTCCTCTTTATCACACCTTAGTACATCTCCCCTGTAGAATATATCTAAAGATCTCCCATAGAACAACATAGGAACTGGAGAGTTTATCACACTGGTGAAGTTATCTTCTCTTTATCACACCTTAGTACATCTCCCCCTGTAGTCTATAACTAAAGATCTCCCATAGAATAACATAGGAACTGGAGGGTTTATCTCACTGGAGAGGTTATCTCCTCTTTATCACACCTTAGTACATCTCCCCTGTAGTCTATAACTAAAGCTCTCCCATAGAATAACATAGGAACTGGAGAGTTTATATCACTGGAAAAGTTATCTCCTCTTTATTACACCTTAGTACATCTTCCCTGTAGTCTATAACTAAATCTCTCCCATAGAATAACATAGGAACTGGAGAGTTTATCTCACTGGAGAAGTTATCTCCTCTTTATCACACCTTAGTACATCTCCCCTGTAGTCTATAACTAAAGATCTCCCATAGAATAACATGGGAACTGGAGAGTTTATCTCACTGGAGAAGTTATCTCCTCTTTATCACACCTTAGTACATATCCCCTGTAGTCTATAACTAAAGCTCTCCCATATAATAACATGGGAACTGGAGAGTTTATCTCACAGGAGAAGTTATCTCCTCTTTATCACACCTTAGTACATCTCCTCTGTAGTCTATAACTAAAGATCTCCCATAGAATAACACAGGAACTGGAGGGTTTATCTCACTGGAGGAGTTATCTCCTCTTTATCACACCTTAGTACATCTCCCCTGTAGTCTATAACTAAAGATCTCCCATAGAATAACATAGGAACTGGAGAGTTTATCTCACAGGAGAAGTTATCTCCTCTTTATCACACCTTAGTACATCTCCTCTGTAGTCTATAACTAAAGATCTCCCACAGAATAACATAGGAACTGGAGGGTTTATCTCACTGGAGAGGTTATCTCCTCTTTATCACACCTTAGTACATCTCCCCTGTAGTATATATCTAAAGATCTCCCATAGAACAACATAGGAACTGGAGAGTTTATCTCACTGGAGAAGTTATCTCCTCTTTATCACACCTTAGTACATCTCCCCCTGTAGTCTATAACTAAATATCTCCCATAGAATAACATAGGAACTGGAGAGTTTGTGTCACTGGAGGTTATCTCCTCTTTATCACACCTTAGTACATCTCCCCTTGTAGTATATATCTAAATGTCTCCCATAGAATAACATAGGAACTGGAGAGTTTATCTCACTGGAGAAGTTATTTCCTCTTTATCACACCTTAGTACATCTCCGCCTGTAGTATATAACTAAAGATCTCCCATAGAATAACATAGGAACTGGAGAGTTTATTTCACTGGAGAAGTTATCTCCTCTTTATCACACCTTAGTACATCACCCCTGTAGTCTATAACTAAAGATCTCCCATAGTATAACATAGGAACTGAAGAGTTTATCTCACTGGAGAAGTTATCTCCTCTTTATCACACCTTAGTACATCTCCCCTGTAGTCTATAACTAAATCTCTCCCATAGAATAACATAGGAACTGGAGAGTTTATCTCACTGGAGAAGTTATCTCCTCTTTATCACACCTTAGTACATATCCCCTGTAGTCTATAACTAAAGCTCTCCCATATAATAACATGGGAAATGGAGAGTTTATCTCACAGGAGAAGTTATCTCCTCTTTATCACACCTTAGTACATCTCTGTAGTCTATAACTAAAGCTCTCCCATAGAATAACACAGGAACTGGAGGGTTTATCTCACTGGAGGAGTTATCTCCTCTTTATCACACCTTAGTACATCTCCCCTGTAGTCTATAACTAAAGATCTCCCATAGAATAACATAGGAACTGGAGAGTTTATCTCACAGGAGAAGTTATCTCCTCTTTATCACACCTTAGTACATCTCCCCTGTAGTCTATAACTGAAGATCTCCCATAGAATAACATAGGAACTGGAGAGTTTATCTCACTGGAGAGGTTATCTCCTCTTTATCACACCTTAGTACATCTCCCCTGTAGTATATATCTAAAGATCTCCCATAGAACAACATAGGAACTGGAGAGTTTATCTCACTGGAGAAGTTATCTCCTCTTTATCACACCTTAGTACATCTCCCCCTGTAGTCTATAACTAAATATCTCCCATAGAATAACATAGGAACTGGAGAGTTTGTGTCACTGGAGGTTATCTCCTCTTTATCACACCTTAGTACATCTCCCCTTGTAGTATATATCTAAATGTCTCCCATAGAATAACATAGGAACTGGAGAGTTTATCTCACTGGAGAAGTTATTTCCTCTTTATCACACCTTAGTACATCTCCCCTGTAGTCTATAACTAAATCTCTCCCATAGAATAACATAGGAACTGGAGAGTTTATCTCACTGGAGAAGTTATCTCCTCTTTATCACACCTTAGTACATCACCCCTGTAGTCTATAACTAAAGATCTCCCATAGTATAACATAGGAACTGAAGAGTTTATCTCACTGGAGAAGTTATCTCCTCTTTATCACACCTTAGTACATCTCCCCTGTAGTCTATAACTAAATCTCTCCCATAGAATAACATAGGAACTGGAGAGTTTATCTCACTGGAGAAGTTATCTCCTCTTTATCACACCTTAGTACATATCCCCTGTAGTCTATAACTAAAGCTCTCCCATATAATAACATGGGAAATGGAGAGTTTATCTCACAGGAGAAGTTATCTCCTCTTTATCACACCTTAGTACATCTCTGTAGTCTATAACTAAAGATCTCCCATAGAATAACACAGGAACTGGAGAGTTTATCTCACTGGAGGAGTTATCTCCTCTTTATCACACCTTAGTACATCTCCCCTGTAGTCTATAACTAAAGATCTCCCATAGAATAACACAGGAACTGGAGGGTTTATCTCACTGGAGGAGTTATCTCCTCTTTATCACACCTTAGTACATCTCCCCTGTAGTCTATAACTAAAGATCTCCCATAGAATAACATAGGAACTGGAGAGTTTATCTCACAGGAGAAGTTATCTCCTCTTTATCACACCTTAGTACATCTCCCCTGTAGTCTATAACTAAAGATCTCCCATAGAATAACATAGGAACTGGAGAGTTTATCTCACTGGAGAGGTTATCTCCTCTTTATCACACCTTAGTACATCTCCCCTGTAGTATATATCTAAAGATCTCCCATAGAACAACATAGGAACTGGAGAGTTTATCTCACTGGAGAAGTTATCTCCTCTTTATCACACCTTAGTACATCTCCCCCTGTAGTCTATAACTAAATATCTCCCATAGAATAACATAGGAACTGGAGAGTTTGTGTCACTGGAGGTTATCTCCTCTTTATCACACCTTAGTACATCTCCCCTTGTAGTATATATCTAAATGTCTCCCATAGAATAACATAGGAACTGGAGAGTTTATCTCACTGGAGAAGTTATCTCCTCTTTATCACACCTTAGTACATCTCCCCTGTAGTCTATAACTAAATCTCTCCCATAGAATAACATAGGAACTGGAGAGTTTATCTCACTGGAGAAGTTATCTCCTCTTTATCACACCTTAGTACATCTCCCCTGTAGTCTATAACTAAATCTCTCCCATAGAATAACATAGGAACTGGAGAGTTTATCTCACTGGAGAAGTTATCTCCTCTTTATCACACCTTAGTGTATACCTCACAGCTGTGAGGATTACAATTTACATCAGTTCCCATGAGGCATTGCATTGGGAGCTGACGTCTCCACAGCTGGAGTGTCAAAGGTTGTGCACTCCTGTTCTAATTGATCTTAAGTCTGTACCATGAGATGAATCCAACCCACAACACAACATATAAATACCAGATATCCTGATCCTTAATAAAACCTTCATAGAAAATGTTTATTGTTTCCTAGGAAAATAGCTAACCCTTTAATACTGATAATTCATTTCTTCATGCCAACCACACGACTCATTATATCTCGCTGTTTTCCACTGAGCATGAGAAAGGAATAAAGAGTATTCTGCAATATCGTTTAACCCTGTGAGTGCTGGATGGATTCGCACCGCATTGCTTTGCAATGTGTTGCATACCCCTCTGGAACTCAACGGGTTAAAAAACAGGCACCTTTTAAGAAAGATTAGCTCTGTTTTGGAAACAGAAACGGTTCTCACATTTTCCTTCTGAAAATAGTCAGTTTTTCTTCTTTGCTTTTCTTTTGCTATTTATGTTCAGCTTCCACAAATAACAAACAGGCGGAAGACATGGCTGATTTTTTTTAACTATACTTGGCAGTTGGGCCTTAAAAGGACACTAATGTCCCATAATTATTTTTTCTGTGTATGTAGATTTAACCCTTTGAGTGCCAGAGGGGTACGGAACTCATTGCAAAGCAATGCGTTCCGTACCCCTCTGGCACTCAAAGGTTTAAAAAAAAAAAAGAAGTCATGTGGCCCAAATCACCACCTTTACGGTTTGAGAGATATTCACTTCTAAAGTTGCCCTCCCCTTCTCCTGACATCAGAGTTCTACTGACAGCAAGAGATTCCGGTCCTGGGACCAGCCGGCGGAGAGCCGTGGTGGCCGACACAAGGCGTCTCTTCAGCAGAGCCAAAATAGCAATACTGGAAAATAATTACTTCATTGGAGACGTCTACAAAGTGTGCCTGGTTTGCAAGCACACTTTGTAGACCGTTCCAATGAAGTAGTTCTTTTCCAGTATCGCTATTGCGGCTCTGCTGAAGAGACGCCTTGTGTCGGCCACCACGGCTCTCCTTCTGTCAGCTTAACAGCTGACATCAGGGAGTCGGGAACTTTAGATACGAATATCTCTCAAACCTTAAAGGTTTGAGAGATGGGATTTGTGCTACATAATTTCTTTTTTTTAAACTCTACAAAACATGGAAAATAAAATCTGGGACATTACTGTTACTTTAAAGGGATAGTAACACTTAATATGTATAAAAAATGTATATCTATGTATTGTAGTGTTTATCCTCCAGAGTAAAACAAGGGAACTTCCACTGACCTTAAACCTCCATGGTTCACTATTGAAATGTTACCAACTAATTGCAGTTTTCAGATAATGTAACTGCTTTCAAAAAAGTAATGAATACATATCTAGCACAGAACAATACTGAAAACTAGTATGGAAGCCCGTATACATGGGCTAAAGTGCACCCAGCTGCCCCGGCTGCTGCCCCGAAGCCGGGAGCAGAGGCACAACATGAGCCGTCCAGAGTGGGGCAGCGTGTTAGGCGAGTCTCTACTGCGCATGACTGCAGTCATGCGCAGTAGAGACTTGCCAAACACGCTGATCCTTAGCAGGGAGCTCCAGACAGCTGACAGCGAAGCTCCCTGTGTATGAAACCACACGTGCACAGTAGAGACTCTCTACTGCGCATGTGCAGTTACGGCTCACAGTGAGTGACACATTCTACCATTTTATGTTATAGGATTATGAGAATTATGACAGTTGGCTTCAATGCAGATAGGATGTTGATCCAGGGAAATATCTGACTGCTAGTTGGAGTCAGGAAGGAATTTTTTTACCCACTTGGGGCTAAACTGGAAATGGCTTCAGAGGGCTTTTTTTTCCTTCCTCTGGATCAACAGGGGTGTTTTTGGCATGGGCTGGACTTGATGGGTGCATGTCTTTTTTCAGCCTCATCAACTATGTTACTATGTTTACAATGTCGCCTCCATGAAAAGGGCGACATCAGAATGATGCCCGCATAAAAATTCTGATGTCTCTGGCTTAAGTGTCGCCCCCATCTGTGCCATAGTCCTTTGAGTGGCAGAGAGGTTTGCAACACATTGCAAAGCAATGCGTTGCAGACCCCTCTGGCACTCAGAGGGTTAAAGGGATAGTAATACTTTGTTTTATCTTTATTTTGTAGGAATTAAAAAAACATGTAGAACTATATAAGTTTTATCTCTCAAACCTTTATGGTTTAAGAGATATTCACAAGCAAAGTATCCCCCCCTGTTCAGCCAGATCAGAAGGGAGGTGCCCAGGTAGACTGCAGAGAGGGACACTCTTCAATTAAGATAAGGGAAAAATCTGAAAAGCTTGTCAAGGGGGGCAGGGCTTTCATTGTTCTCATAGGAAGAAGATTGTCTCCTTCTGTTATCTGTCTGGTCTATGGACTGGATTCCACATCTGAGAAGAGATGGCTTACACTAGGTAAAAGGGGCGGGAGGGGAAACTTTGCTTGTGAATATCTCTTAAACCATAAAGGTTTGAGACATAAGACTTATATCATTCTTCATGTTTTTTAAATGCCTACAAAATAAAATAAAGTTAAAACGAAGTATTACTATCCCTTTAAGATTCCATCTTCCACTCACAAGCCCCTGATTGTTATGGCCTTTAGTCTCCTGGCTGCCGACATTATAAAAAAAAATCAATCAAAATGAAGATGCAATAGCATGACACCATAGTCCTTCCTAACCCCCACCTTCTTATAATATATAGCACAATAAATATAACCCAAAATCATAAAGAATAAGGCCACCAAAATAAAAACCATGCAAAGTATCGAAAAACGATAAACACTGGCGCCAGTCAAAAATTAACCAAAAAAAACTCCAGATGACCTTAAAAAAAATGAGGGGTGAGAATATAATGACAGGGCTGAATCCAGTCACTACTATTGGCCTCCGTTGTCCCTTTCCCTGGTCAGTAAGCACTAGTACCGGGCGGCTCATCATCTTGGTGGCGGATGCTCACGGACCGGCCCTGTGAGAAGACTCTGAAGAAAGAACGAACTGAGCAGCAGCCTCCCAGTAACCTGACCTCCTGTGACCTCCATCCTATATGAATGCGTTGATGGACAGCAGGACCAGCCCTTATATTTCCCTTCTACTTGTGTCTTGGACGTGAAGGGGGATCCACTTCTGATTATTCTCCGTTCGGTATGGAAGAGGGCATCTTAACCTTTTGAGTGCCAGAGGGGTCTGCAATGCTCTCCAAATACAGAAAAAGAGGGGGATTACCTTGATCTGTTATAACTTCTGAAGAAAGATTCTCCTAGCAGTGAGGATGTGCCTTAAGGTTTGCAGCAGGAAAAGCCCCACAGTATTTTTCATGAAAAGCATTAATATGCTGTTGTTTCACATTTTTCTATATTAAAGGAGCAGTAAACTTTTTTTTATGAAAACACATATTTTATAGAACATTTCCTGCTGAATAAAACAAGGTCACTCCCACTGCTGTCAGATGTTTTATTCAAATTACTGTGTTTACTTCCTGGAAGTTCTAACTGACAGGAAGTGACTCAGCAGTTTCTATCACATTCTATGGAGAACTGTATGTCACTGACTTTTCTGACTTTCCTCTCCATTAGAATCTAACAGGAAATCTAATTAGAATTTGACCACTAGAGGGCACTGCGAATGTAAAAATCATGGGTTCACACTGTAATAACTCTGGAAATATAAATCTCTCGGCAGTGGAAGTACCCTAATTTTACTCAATAGGAAAATCCCTACAAGATATATATTTTCATAAAAAAAAGTTTACTGCTCCTTTAAACTAAACTATGATGCATCTGGTTCAAGGCTGTCATATCACAACTAAATATTTCTGAGGCTGGTGTACTAACAACTGGAGCAATTCTGAAGCAAACAAGCCTCACCAGAGCGGACAAATTAAAAAAATTCCATTGATTTAAAGGAGTAGCTGAACATTTTAATATTGTAGGGCAGGGGTAAACAAGCTATACTGGAGATGCAGTTCACATGGAGACCCAAACCTGACTACACTTTTCATAGGATTTTTCCTGCTGAGTAAAACAAGGCACTTATGCTGCTTGAAGGTGGTTCATTCCAAAATGTTTCTACTCTGGCCACAAGGTGGAGATGTTTCTAGCAATTACTACTGAGAGATTTAATTTAAAGGGTTAGTAGCGTTTTCTTTGACACCCAGCTCAGATCATTCATCATAGTTAACCCTTTGAGTGGCAGAAGGGTAAGCAATGCATTGCATACCCCTCTGGCACTCAAAGGGTTAATAGCACTGCTCTCTAATGCTCTTACTGTTCAAAAATTGCTAGTCACGCTGTAATTATATGATGAAGTTTGCCACTCGTGCCCCTTTTGCCGGTGTAAGCATTTGTGTCTCATATCCGACATCAGATCGCAACGAGAGACAATCTTCAGTCAGTATTAGGAAAAACCTGCCCTCCTTCAACTTCAACATAATGACAGTGGGGAGATTTTCCCTCGTTGTGATCTGTCCATTCCAATGACTGGTTTTTAGATCGATGGGGAGGTGGCTTAGGATCGGCAAAAGGAGCGGGAGGGATAAACGCCATCATATAAATACAGCGTAACTAGCTAGGGTGACCACGGGTCCCGGAATGTCCGGGACTGTCCCTTATTGCAAGCATATGTCCCGCGTCCCGGGTCATCTCCCACCGGGACAATGAAGTGTCCCGGAATGAAGCCAAGCCACCCACACAGCAGTGTTTGCTGTGTTTTTTTTTATATATGCCGCCCTGGATGTCAGCCTGCAAGCGGTGTGTCACATCATGGATGCCGCGAGGGAGCACTTGGTAGCATAAATCAGCGCTCCCTCGCGGCGTCCATGATGTGACACGCAGTTTGCAGGCTGACATCCAGGGCGGCAATCCAGCTGATCTCCTGGAGGCAAGCGCTCTAGTAATACAGAGCGCTGGGAGATGATATCATCTCCCAGCGCTCTGCATTGCTGAGCACAGCGCGCGGGAGCTTCAGCTCTGTGCCGGAGGAGGCACAGAGCACTTTCCACACCGCTAGACCACCGGGGACTCAAGGTAGGGCAACAAGGGGCAATGTGGAGATGAAGAGAAGTAGGGTGACCACATGTCCCGGAATGGCAGAACGGAAATGTGGTCACCCTATAACTAGCAAGTTTTAAACAGTAAGAGCATCAGAAATCATGTCTTATGCATGGGGTAATGATTCAAGTAAAGACACAACAACCAATTATGGGTTTAACTCAGGCCACAGCTTTATTTAACATTACATGATAACATTTACAAACCCAGACTTTAAGCCCTTGCCAATCTCTCCATTTTGATAGGCCCAACCTGCCTACCACCTTTTTGAGCCGCTGGCTCACCACAATTTTTGAGCCGGTGGCTCACCCCAAAACTGTTCCACCATACCGCGCCCCATTAGCTGGTCAATGAAGCTCAATGAGGCCGGTGTCCAAACCCGCGACACAGTCCGGGTGCAAATTGCTCCTAGGCCGCTGGCCTACCAACTTCATGTAACCATAACCAACTTAAAGACCTTCTCCACATTGGCAAGGGCCCAAAGCGCCCCAAGCTGTGACTAAATACATTAACAACCAATGGCCACAAGGCCCCCCAGACCAAACACCACCACCAAACTGTAAAATAAACAGGGAGGGAGGGAGGGACGCTGTTCAGTTGTCAACTGAAGAGGAAGTGAACCCATCACCTTGCCCTAAATATATCCCCTTACCCAACCTCTTCGTACATCACTTCCTGGCCCACCCCGTGACTTTCCTTGTCATCCCCCAGCTCAGACATGCCTCCCCTTCTTATTTTCACGGGGAGTTCTTGTCTTATGCATGGGGTAATGATTCAAGTAAAGACACAACAACCAATTATGGGTTTAACTCAGGCCACAGCTTTATTTAACATTACATGATAACATTTACAAACCCAGACTTTAAGCCCTTGCCAATCTCTCCATTTTGATAGGCCCAACCTGCCTACCACCTTTTTGAGCCGCTGGCTCACCACAATTTTTGAGCCGGTGGCTCACCCCAAAACTGTTCCACCATACCGCGCCCCATTAGCTGGTCAATGAAGCTCAATGAGGCCGGTGTCCAAACCCGCGACACAGTCCGGGTGCAAATTGCTCCTAGGCCGCTGGCCTACCAACTTCATGTAACCATAACCAACTTAAAGACCTTCTCCACATTGGCAAGGGCCCAAAGCGCCACAAGGGCTTGATGAGTTTACCTACTCACTCAGGCCCTTCCCCCCCATAAAGCTGAGGCCTAATCCCAATACCCCTACAGACCAAGACTGAAGGAGACTCCGACAAACATCGGAAAAACCTGACCCCCCGAACCGAGCGCCGAACAAGACAACCAAACCCCAGAAGGAGACCCTCTCCAACCCCCAACCCGGCAAAATACTCCACCCCTGATCAAAATGAAACCCGCCAAGATGGAATAACCCAAGAGTACCGGACCTCGGACCCGACCGAGAAGGCTGAGACCGACGATACACCTAGAGAACAGAAAACTCTGAAGGAAACCACAAATATACCCCCAAATAATTCCCCCCGAGCGGAAAACCGAAGAGAACCACTAACATCCCCCCCGATTGACCAATAAGACCACAGAACCCCCAGAGAGGGACACAAACTGCGGAATGAGAGCCAGAAACTGAAGAAAAAACACAGACCCCGCAAACCATACCCCACGAGACAACGCAGTAGAACTGAAGACACCCCCCCCAAACCGCCGCACAGCAACGCACGTAACACAAACAAGTGTCCAGCACCGCAAACAACCGGACACAAGCAATACGCCCAAGCAGGACCTTAAAAAACTGTCCTCCCACACCCCCACTGGACCGATCATAAAACGAAAACAGTAAAACCCCAAATGCCCAACCACACAAGCCCAGGCCCAAACTAACCGACAGCCCCCATGACTGAACACGGCCAGAAAGAGCCCCCACGAAAGCCGCCGAACAGCCACTATAGACTAGACTACCCCCGGAAAAAACCCGCCGAAACTAGAAGAGGGATAAAACCCCCACCTAATAAAGTACAGAAACAAACCACCAACCTAGGCATCGAACAGCATAATAATAACCGAACAATCCCAGAGAGGGGGGGGACCCAAAAGAAAAAACAGAGCCTGCAACAACGAAGGAACCATAGCCATAGACCCCCTCCTCAACGTGGGAGACCACAGGAGTCCCATACAAACCATGAATCCCCAAGATTAACCCCTAGCATTCCAGCTGCCGAATTGTTTAAGTCCGAGAGCATGACTGAACGCGCCATGAGTCCCCTGGGAGAAAGGCGCTATAGAAATCTAGTTATCATTACTAATATTATAACCAAAACACCTCCGGGACCCAACAAACCTCCAAGAACTAGCATAACCCTGTGAAACCCCCCAGGCACGCTAAAACAAAGCCCACAGGAAGGAAAAAATGCTCTGCCCATGAAAGTCGAACACGCGGAAGAACCCGTCCAGCCGACCCAGCATGGATTTGAAACCGGAGCAACCACCAACCCGATACCAGCCGCATAGCACCTGCCAACAACCAAGGAAGGAAACTGCTAGCCCCCCAACCAACACATTGGGAAGCCAAAGGCCAACCCCCAGTCACCTCCCCAAATCGAGCGCCGAAGACAGCCCCCACAGGATGCCGATCCACCAAACACTTCAGACTGTCGAGCCACACCGGTCCAGACAGCAGGACCTACCCAGACGCTCCGTACTGAACATGAATCCCACGCCGCCACCAACTGTGCCGAAGAGCAGATGCCCCAAAGTACGTCCTCTGGCCATGCCCCTTCCTGGAAGCAAGACAGCCCAAGAAGCACCCACATTCAGCATACCGAGAACTCGACCCGCAGGAACGAAGACTCTGAAAACGCTGAGAACACGACCCCCAATGCTGCGGAAATCCAGGACAGTAGGAGAGAAGCCGCTAGCGAAACCACCCCGGCAGAGCTCCATGCTACCGAATGAAACACCACCTGTACCTCCCGCGCCCTATCCACCCCACAACCCAAACTACCACCCACGGGTACAATACAAGTAATAACCAATTAGCGCCCCACTGCCGAAGCCCAAACCACAAGCAGCCGCCCGGACACCAGCCTGTCCAACCCAACCGTAAGAAATTCGAACTAGCCCCTCTTACCAAGGGAACCCTTGACATAAATCCTATGTGATCCATATAGACATCCGTACTCTACCCTAGCGCCCCATGCACCCGGAAACACCAGTGTGCAAACCCAACCCGGCACTCTACACCCCAGAGCCTCCAGTATGTACGACCGACGCAGACCGCCCTAACCACGTCCTCACCCCCAGAACCGCTCCCAAAACGGCCTCAATCCGAACGGAATGGAGAGAACATCCATACCCACCGAGGAACGCAGAACTGCCATCAGACACCCCACCAACAGGACGAACCCGATTGAAAGATGAGTCCGAACAAACAGACAGCAAACCGAAGAGAAGCCGCCAAGCTCACCCACCCGCCAAACCACTGACAAAGCAGGCACCCCGACCCACCGCAAACTACCCTCAGAAAGACTGAACGCAGCCCCCACCAAAACGCTCAACAAGATGTCGTCCCCCACGGCCCCAGCAGACAACAAGGAACCCAAGCAAGCCACAAACAGGAATGACACAACTGAACAATTCCCCCCCCGCAGGAGAAAACGAACCACAGGTACCTCCGAATGAAAACTGGAGAAAAAGCCCGACACCCAGTCAACCGGACCACCCCATGGAGCCCCCTTGAGGACCCCCAGGTGACCCACCGAAGTCAGGGAAAAGTATGGAGCAGCCTGTAACAGGAAAAACGCCACCATTCCTCTCAGCCAGAATCACAAGAGTACAACCAAGCACCAAACGCCTCAGCTACCCCCATGACACCGCCAACGCCCTCACATTGTGCATGTGACGAGAAAACCCACAGTGTCCCCGTGGAGCTAAAGGACCCCCAACAGAAAACTCCAGCCTCAGAGGACCCCAAAGTCTACGCAAAGAGACCACCACCCCTAAAGGAAAACCCCAAAGACCAGGCCAGCACCAATATGCAGCAGCAAATGCCCAAGGGGCAGAATGCCAAAAGAGACAACCCTGTATAAGGCTCACAGGGTACCAACACTAACCCACCAAGAATCCCCAACTCCCAGAATCACCCGGCAACTGAAAGCCCCCCAGCAGAACACACCCCCAGACCAACAATGGTAGAGTCCACCACCAGTGGGGAATGCCCACATTGTAACCCCACACACCGTGCCCAGAGCCATCGGAGCAGGCTCCGACATACACAGCCCCCCGGAAGGCCGGAGGCGGACCCCAGCCACTCCACACCGGCCCCGCAATCACCCCACAGCCACAGAGTCCCCAGGACATGCAGCCCCCTACACCAAACCAGGCACAACAGCCCACGCCACACCTGCCGCCTGAAGGCTCCCACCAGGACCTCCCCAATGGCCCGCCCAACCAGGCCCCCACCATTGACAGAGATACCTCCTCACAGACCCAGCGTCCTTCCCAACCGCGACAGCAAGGCACCCGCCCCCGAAGAAGGAACAGCCGGAACAAACCTCAGCAGCAGCCGCAACAGGAACAGGCGACCTCCACCCCGAAGTCAGCAGCGGACCACCGGAACCCGTCCAACAACCTGCAAAATATGAGAAGAATGCAACAATCCCCCCAAGGAACCCCAAAAACATACAAGAGCAGCAGAAAACAAACAGGAACAACAGGTATACACAAAGCAGCAGTACAAACCGGTATAAATTTTTTTTTTTTTTTTTTTTTTTTTTTTTTTTTTTTTTATTTTGAGTTCTAGTGTGTTTGTATATATATACGTGCACAAGAACGCAAGTCCCCCAGAAGAAAACCCGGCACACAACCCCCAACCAAAACAGCAGCACCCAACCAACCCCAACCCCCCCAGGATAAGGGCCTACTCACACAGGGTTGTGCCCTACAAGAAAGACCCCCACTGACCTGCAGCTAAACCCACCCCCACCATCAAATGGAAGGGAAAGGGGGAAGGGGCGCGGGGGAAGCCAAGGCAAGGAGGGGGGGGCAGACAGTAGCACAGGCCCCCACACCAACCAGCAATGACAGCAAACTGAAACCGGAGGGGATGGGGGAGGGGGATAATCCGCATCCCAGCTAGGGAAAAAAGGCAGAAAAGGAAGAGAAGCAGGAGGAAACGGAGGGGGGGGGGACAGGGGTCCCCGCGACCCCGAAAGACAAGAGGAGCAAAGAAAGAGAAGACCAGCAAGCAGAGAGGAGGGGAGCTGCGAGGGCAAGAAAGAGGGGTTCTGCATGCAGCAAGACAGAAGAGAGAGCAGAGAAGAGCAGGACTAGAGGAGGGCGAACTATAAAAAGAAAAAACATCCCAGGCGTAAGAGAAAGCAGGGAAGAAAGTAACAGAAAGGAGGGGGAACCCGGGGAACCCACGAGGAAGCGCAGCGCAGCAGGACCAGGACCCCGAATAGCAGCCCCATAGTTCCCTCCAGATCCACAGCAAGGCGCCCGACCCCAAACCACCGTCACCTGGAAGCCCAGAGAAGAGAGCAAGGTGTACACGGTCACTCCCAGCCAGCGAGCCAGCCAAAGCTCATCCCGGTCCGGCCTCCTTGTCCGCAGACATGAACCACCGCTCCTGCCACCATGCAGCCATTCCACGCCGTAGGGCGCACTGTCGGGCTGGCGGCCCTATCAAACACTCCGTGCCGCGTCCCCGCCTCACCCGACTCGGGACCCGCCACCCCAGCTGATAAGCAGGATGTCACAGCCATCCCCAGAGGCCGCGCGCGTGCTGCGTTCCGGCCGCGCAGGAACCTCCACTGAAACACCACATGAATCCGCATCAGGAGCAGCATAACACAGGAACCTCCCCCAGCAGCAAGCGGCCTCCAAATCCAGCCCTCCGAGAACCAGATGCCAGCCAAACAGGAACAGCAGCCAGTAGCAGGTACCACGCTGTTCAGTTGTCAACTGAAGAGGAAGTGAACCCATCACCTTGCCCTAAATATATCCCCTTACCCAACCTCTTCGTACATCACTTCCTGGCCCACCCCCTGACTTTCCTTGTCATCCCCCAGCTCAGACATGCCTCCCCTTCTTATTTTCACGGGGAGTTCTGTACTATTAATTATGATGAATGACCTGAGAATGCAAGGGAAACATTACTATCCCTTTAAAGGGGAACTTTCACCCCCAAGACACTCTATCTTGTTTTATTAGTATACCACAATGGTGTATGGATTGGCGTTTAAAAAAATAAAATAAATACCTTAAAGGAGCAGTAAACTTTTTTTATGAAAGCACATATTTTATAGAACTTGTCCTGCTGAATAAAACAAGGTCACGCCCACTGCTGTCAGATGTTTTATTTAAAATTCATTGCAGTTTAAATAATCAGGAAGTGAATTTACTGTGTTTACTTCCTGATAGTTCTAACTGACAGAAGTGAATTTACTGTGAGTTTACTTCCTGATAGTTCTAACTGACAGAAGTGAATTTACTGTGAGTTTACTTCCTGATAGTTCTAACTGACAGAAGTGAATTTACTGTGAGTTTACTTCCTGATAGTTCTAACTGACAGAAGTGAGTTTACTGTGTTTACTTCCTGATAGTTCTAACTGACAGGAAGTGAATTTACTGTGTTTACTTCCTGATAGTTCTAACTGACAGGAAGTGAATTTACTGTGTTTACTTTCTGATAGTTCTAACTGACAGGAAGTGACTCAGCAGTTTCTATCACATTCTATGGAGAACCGTATGTCTCTGACGTTTCTCTCCATTAGAATCTAACAGGAAAGATAATTAGAATTTGACCACTAGAGGGCACTGCTAATGTAAAAAAACATGGGTTTAAACTGTAATTACTCTGGAAATTTAAACCTCTCGGCAGTGGGAGTACCCTTATTTTACTCAATAGGAAAATCCTTACAATATATATTTTTTCATAAAAAAAGTTTACTGCTCCTTTAAGAGATATTACATATTAAAGTTAGAGTTGCTGCAAGCACTTCTGCCCTCTGCGGCACAAGGTTACTTCAGCATAGATCTGCTGGACATCCCCATGCCCCAAATTCTCCAACCAGCTCTCCCTGTGAATGTCTTCATGCTCCTCTTCATAACATATTGGAACCAGCAAGCTCCCGTCAATGTACTTAAGAAGTAGTTTAAACGCCAATCTAAGCACCACTGGAGTACATTAATAAAATAAGATAGAGTGTCGTGGGGGTGAAAGTTTCCTTTTAAGAGGCAAGCTTTCCTATAGAGTGTATTATAGATCAATGAGTAATTTGGACACTAGTTGGTGCTGTTCCCAACAGTTTAATATCATAAAAACAATTTCGAGATGATAAAACTTTTGAAAGTAAATTCTCTCAGCAGAGTAAGTAAAATTGTTTTACTCTCCAGGAAACGCCATGTAACATATTTTTAATTTGCTTGTCGCTTCAATTGAACTTTTATCCTCTTGAATGCTGAGAGATCTCCAACGCATTGTAATCATAGCCTATGATTAAATGACTGACATTCACGAAACGCGTAAGGCGGATCATTTAGAATCTGCCCATTGTGTTCATCCTTCACCTGCTTGGTCTTCAATACAGGAATTTCATGTTACAGTTTGACTGGCTTCACATTAATGGACACTCCATTGGAAGCTCCCATCCTTGTCTTCTTGTCTGCTGAAACCATGGTTGTGGTTGTTGGGGGCTGCACCGGAGCATCCAAGGTGCAGAGGGCCTGGTGAGTGAACTAGTATTCTTACGTGTGATACAATATACCTTTGTAAGTATCGCTGTTGCTGGCGAATAAGTGAAGCGGCAGTCTTACATCTTTCTAGCTTGCAGTCATGTTTAACCCTTTGAGTGCCAGAGAGGTATCCAACGCATTGCGTTGCAATGTGTTGCATACCTCTCTGGCACTCAAAGGGTTAACGCGATATATATATACAGTTCCTAGGTCTGGAGAGAAGCCACGTGAAAGAGGTTTAGTCCACATCTCTCACTAGAACAACACAGATAAATATTCACAGCTGCGACCGAGGGCTGAGGAGGCTGGGGCGACAAGAGCAAAAGAGGACAGGGAGACAGCTGTAAATTCTCTTTAAACATATTAGGTTTGAATTTATGCATGTGGATTTTCCAGGACAGATCTCTCCTTTGGCCAGTTGCATTTCTAAGAAATGAAAATCATTTTAACTGCAAGAGATTATTAGGGGACGTTTGGGATAAACAAGCCTGTCTCTGCTCATTAGTGTCCACAGAAGATTGGGGATCATTACATTGTTGTCTTAAAGGAGAAAGGCCCCACTTATCTTATGATTGGTAGAAATTCCTAATGACCCTTATAACATTTGCCCTTGCGCCTTAGCTGAAGAGATAACATGTTTAATCAGTGCTGGATGTTATGTCCATGGAAGCAGACATCATAGTTGCTCGTAGGATCACAGAACACAAACACCACCCACTGCACATCGTAATCTTAACCCTATAATTCCCCGATGGGTATTCAACTCGTTATTTTGCTGTGCCTTCTGCATACCTCTGGTGCTTAAAGGGTTAAAAAGAATCATACATTTTACCTGCTTCCAAACTTCCCAACATTTCAAATGTCCAAAGAGGGACACTTTTGTTTTAAGTGGTGTTGCTGGGGGTGTTACTGGTGGGTGGGGCATTACCGATAATTTTTTGGTTCTTTCATGACCTATTGTAACCGAATAAATGATTAACGCAAGACCAAAGTATTATTGGCAGACTAATTTATAAACACATATACTGAAGTTTATACAAACATTAAAGGGATAGTAATACCTAAAATGTAAAAATAAATATGTTGTAGGGTTTATCCCCCTGAGTAAAACAAGGGCACTCCCACTGCTGAAAGGTGTTTCATTCAAAAGTTATTAATTTTCAAAGTTGAATTTTTTAGGTGCAATATCACAGTGACCTGAAACTGTACAGTGGCGCTGTTGCTACACCATCCTATGGAGATTTATGGTCCTGAGACCAGAGCTGTCCATAGGATCGTGTAGCAACAGTGCCACTATATAATTTCAGGCCACTGTGATATTGCACCTAAAAAATTCAACTTTGAAAATTAATAACTTTTGAATGAAACATCTTTCAGCAGTGGGAGTACTCTTGTTTTACTCAGGGGGATAAACTCTACAACATATTTTTTTTTACATTTTAGGTATTACTATCCCTTTAATGTGAGTGTTATTGCTGTAGAGCAATGTGATACACATATACACACCGCACAGTCTGATCTCCTAAACACAGGGACACCAGGGTGATACATTTATATACACACCACACAGTCTGATCTCCTAAACACAGGGACACCAGGGTGATACACTTCTATACACACCACACAGTCTGATCTCCTAAACACAGGGACACCAGGGTGATACACTTATATACACACCACACAGTCTGATCTCCTAAACACAGGGACACCAGGGTGATACACTTATATACACACCACACAGTCTGATCTCCTAAACACAGGGACATCAAAGTGATACACTTATATACACACCACACAGTCTGATCTCCTAAACACAGGGACACCGGGGTGATACACTTCTATACACACCACACAGTCTGATCTCCTAAACACAGAGACACCAGGGTGATACACTTCTATACACACCACACAGTCTGATCGCCTAAACACAGGGACACCAGGGTGATACACTTATATACACACTGCACAGTCTGATCTCCTAAACACAGGGACACCAGGGTGACATACTTATATACACCCCAGACAGTCTGATCTCCTACACGCAGGGACACCAGGGTTATACACTTATATACACACCACACAGTCTGATCTCCTAAACACAGGGACACTGGGGTGATACACTTATATACACACACCACACAGTCTGATCTCCTAAACACAGGGACACCAGGGTGGGAAAGAGGGACAGAGGGGTCTCAAGGAGGGACTGTCTCTCCTAAAAAGGGACACTTGGGAGGTATGTACCCCTAATATCTACTAAGGAGGGCCACTTGGGGGGTATGGACCCCTAAAATGGCCTATAAAGGGACACTTGGGAGTCATGGAGCTCTAATATTGCCTAAAGAGGGACTCTTGGGAGTTATTAATCTCTATATATCCTGAAAAGGGGCACTTGGGCGGTATGGACACTTAATATCTCCTAAAGAGGAACTCTTGTGAGGTATTAATCCCTAATATCTCCTAAGGAGGGACACTTGGGAGGTGTGGACCCCAATATCTCCTAAAGAGGGACACTTGGGAGGTATTAATCCCTAATATCTCCTAAAGAGGAACACTTGGGAGGTATGGACCCCTAATATCTCCTAAAGAGGGACACTTGGGAGGTATGGACCCCTAATATCTCCTAAAGATGTACACTTGGACGGTAAGTGCTTCAGTTTGAAAAACTGTCAGCAACTGTCATGTCCTCCTCCAGTACATAACATCCCTTTTTGATGGTAGATGGTATCTATTAAACCAAGGCCTGTCATTTACATGTGCTGTGATAGTTCTAGCAGATTTTTCCAAGCCAAATCAAGCAGACTACAAGACAACTTAAGTCTTTAAGGGCCAGAGAGCTTAATAACGTCCATTAGGATGTTCTGGACATAATAAGGTAAGTGTGGATTATTAGGAGTTGTTTCTCCTCTTTTAGTGGATGTAAAACGTATTTAATTTATTTCAACCCCTCGGATGCTACAGACATCTTCAGTTCGTTGATAAAAGCTTCTCCAAACCAAGCTCAATATAATGACAAACGGAGCTTGCTTTTACAATAGACGAGATGCATGTCTATAGGAAGGTATGAGTGGACGTGCTCCCTGGGAGAGCTGGGAAGAGTATTACAGTACTGGGAAGTTCTGGGCCGCTGTGCCAAAGTTACACTGTGCCGCAGAATGCAGAACTGCCCAGCATCAAGTCTACATTTAAAGGAGCAGTAAACTTTTCTTTATGAAAAAATATATATTGAATAGATTTTCCTATTGAGTAAAATAATGGTACTCCACTGTCGAGAGATTTATATTTCCAGAGTTATTACAGCTTAAACCCATGTTTTTTTACATCAGCAGTGCCCTCTAGTGGTTAAATTCCAATTAGTTATTCTGTTACATTCTAATGTAAAGGAAAGTCAGTGACTTTCAGTGCTCCATAGAATGTGATAGAAACTGCTGAGTCACTTCCTGTCAGTTAGAACTATCAGGAAGTAAACACAGTAAATTCACTTCCTGATTATTTAAACGACTATAATTATTGAACAAAACATCTGACAGCGGTGGGAGTGCCCTTGTTTTATTCAGTGGGAAATACTCTATAAAATATGTGTTTTCATAAAAAAAAAAGTTTACTGGTCCTTTAAAGGCATAGTAAAGTCTGTTTTCATTAAAATCTAATATTGTAGCTATTACCTATTACAACAATAAACTAACCAATGTAAGTCCTGTCTCTCAAACCTTTATGGTTTGAGAGATATATGAAGAAAACACCCCCCCTCCCCTTTCACAGACATCAGTGCTGTAGCTTACAGCAGGATATCCTGGTCCCAGGATGGGCTGGTGGCTCTTCAGCAGAGCCAAAATAGGTGATTAGAAACAAATACTTAATTGGAAAGGTCTATAAAGTGTGCTAGCAAACCAGGCACACTTTGTAGACCGTTCCAATGAAGTATTTCAGATTGTGCTATTTCTGCTCTGCTGAAGAACCGCTGGCGGGTCCCGCGATCAGACTCTCCTGCTGTCAGCTTTACATCAGTGAAAGGGGAGAGGGAACTTCATCTTTGCATATCTCTCAAACCATGTGACTTACATCGGATAGTTTATTGTTGTAATAGCTACAATATTAGAGTTTAATACTATTCCTTTAAGATGCAATATCTAATAAAGTATGCAAGTACAAAAAAAAAAACACAAGCCAGTCCCAATATAATTTCAATAGCTTAATCAAATGAGAAAAAGTGTTTTAGAGGTGAAAGATCGCCTTTAACTCACGACAGTCCTGGAACATTATGAGTCCTTAAGGAGTTAATGTCATTTTTTCCTGACAAAATAAAAATGGTCTAAGATAGATTAAAGTACTATTTGCAGATAGGAGCGAGAAGCAGTACAATGGTGTTAACTGGTAAAAAAAAAAGTATATGAAAATGTAATTTTAAAGACAAAAAAATGTCTATGTGTCTTTGAACATTTTCATTTCAAAAACAAACTTAACCCCTTCGCGTCCGGTGACGTACCTGGACCGTCACGCTGGTCTGGCACTTAAGGACCAGTGACGGTCCTGGTACGTCACGTACTATTACTCACTGTTCTCCTGCAGAAGCGCGGTGAGTAATACCGGGGACTGAATTTGATCGCTCCAAGACAGGAGCGATCTCTTTCAGTCCCTCCGTTCGGCGTGCCGCCCCACGTGATCAGTCACGTGGAGCGGCACGCTGAAATTCCCTATCTGGTCCTTAAAGGATCACACACCGCGGGACTGCTGGTCGTTAAGGGGTTAAAGACATTTTTAACATTAGTATTTTTCAGAGCAATATTCATAAAGATCTTCTTACCATCATGTTTAACTCTTTACAACACATTTTCAAATGCGTAAAGAAGGAGAGATTCTGTTCATAAGACAAATCATATTAAGGTAAGGAATTTGCCTTTAACCCCTTAACGACTGGCCGATTAGCGCGGCGCGGTCGGTTAAGGACCATGGAGCAGCCGCGGGGGGAGCCCGGAATTCCATGATGGTCATAGTACGTCATGGGTCATTCATTCAGATTTACCTATGACATACTATGACCGTCAAGGGTCGTTATGAGGTTAATATTGAGGTACCTTGGAGCTGATGGCAAGCTTAGCATTCTATGGCCATATGATGTGACTAAATCCTCATCTTTAGTATGGTAGTGACAGGGCTTAAAAGTTGAAGCCCTTTGCTACTAGCCAGACATGAAAAATTACTCCCCACTGCAAACCATAGCATACCCACCAGGGCAGAATTTCTACTCGCCAGGGCTAAATTTTCACTCGCCATTGGCTAGTGGCAAGTGGAAATTTTGAGCCCTGATAGTGATATGCGGACAAAATGCTGCAGAGTAAAGGATTAATAATGATGAAAATTTGGATGTGCATTGTGTATTTTCTTTTAGGTATTTTGGCCAAAACTGGTTGCATTCCAGCAATTTTAAAGGGTTAGTAAGGCCCCAATTTATTTGTAATAGATTTGTAAAGTCTAAAAAAGATCACATTGCCACAAACCTCATCTCTCAAACTGCTATGGTTTGAGAGATATTGGCAATGAAAGTTCCCTCCTCCCTCCCCTTCTCCTGAGATCAGAATCTAGCTGACAGCAGGAGATCTCATTCCGGGGATCAGCCTGCAGCTCTTCAGCAGAGCCGAAATCCCGTTATTGCAAAAGAATTACTTCATTGGAAAGGTCTACAAAGTGTGCCTGGTTTGCAAGCACACTTTGTAGACCTTTCCAATGAAGTAATTCTTTTGCAATAACGGGATTTCGGCTCTGCTGCAGAGCTTCATCGTGTAGGCCGACATGGATCCCCTTCTGTCAGCTTTACAGCTAACATCAAGGAAGGGGGAACTTTCATTGCCAATATCTGAGATATATGAGAGATGCGGTTTGTGGCAATGTGATTTTTTTTTTTAGACTCTACAGCTCTATTACAAATTATGTTGGGGCATTACTAACACTTTAAATGTGTTTTTTTCTTTGGGTGTGCTTACCAAAACCTGGACTGGAATTACATTTTCAAATGTGACAGATTTACTTTTGAAAATGTTATCCTTCTTTTACCACCAACTCGTGATCCAACTATTTTTTTATTGTGATGACTTTTTGAACATTGTACCCTAAGTATTTAAAGGAGCAGTAAACTTTTTTTATGAAAAAATATATATTGTAGGGATTTTCCTATTGAGTAAAATAAGGGTACTCCCACTGCTGAGAGATTTATATTTCCAGAGTTATTACAGTTTAAACCCATGTTTTTATTTTTACATGCAGTGCCCTCTAGTGGTCAAATTCTAATTAGATTTTCTGTTAGATTCTAATGGAGAGGAAAGTCAGAAAAGTCAGAGACATACAGTTCTCCATAGAATGTGATAGAATCTACCTGTCACTTCCTGTCAGTTAGAACCATCAGGAAGTAAACACAGTAAATTCACTTCCTGTCAGTTAGAACTATCAGGAAGTAAACACAGTAAATTCACTTCCTGGTTATTTAAACTGCTATAGATTTTGAATAAAACATCTGACAGCGATGGGAGTGACCTTGTTTTTTATTCAGCAGGAAATGCTGTGTAAAATGTATTTTCATAAAAAAAGTTTACTGCTCCTTTAAAAAGATATAGAGAAAATTGTGTGATTCAATGCCATTTCCTTGTGCATGCTATGGTGCTGGTGTATGGAGATTGCTGGCATTAAAGGGTTAGTAATGTTTCATAATAAAAGCAGCTCTAATTAATCATCATAGTATTTGGACTTTGGAGAGTGTTAGTTCACTTCTGTCAGAGTTGTAGTTCAAGAGTAATTCAATGACAAAGTATCCCCCTCCCGCCCCTTTTACTGATGTAACACTGTTCTGAAAAAAAATATTTTCTTTGAGGCAAAACAGTATTCCAATATTTGAAGGCCTCAAAATATCTTAAAACAACCCTGCCTAGTTATTGGAATATTAGCCTTCCTGTATCTATGGAACCAATATTAGATTGTAAGCTCTATGGGTCAGGATTTCACTTAGACTGAAATTATGCATAGAGCAGTGCTTCAGAAGAATAAGGTGATTTATTATAGTATCATATATATGATTTCAGTTGCACACTGCTTTCTGAACAATGTTGCAGTTCGGAATTTTCCAAGCTGAGTAATCTCCCAGCATATGGTATTAATGTACAATCTTTCACAAGGAATTTGGCAAACTCTGTTTAACATTTGTCTGTGGGAGATTAATTTGCAATTTGCATCAGATGAGACAAATACCAATACCCACATTCCTATTGATTTAAATTGAACTTTTAACTATTTGAGTGCCCGAGGGGTTCAAATTACAAAGTATATCCCTCTGGCATTATTAACCCCCTGAATTCTAGAGCAGTCTCCAATAAAATGCTTCACAATGCATTTGGTCCACCCTATCTTTCAAGGCGTTAAATGCCCCATTCAAATCAATGTCACTCCATTTGCCTGTTGGAGTGTAGCAGAGTCTTATGTTTACATGAATCAGCTGATCAGTAGAACATCCACTGTGTACATGAAACAGCTGATCTGCTGGTTTAGATAAACTCAGAACCGGCAGATCCGTTTTTAAATGTTAGCATCTGATCTGCAAGATCTGTGTGTATTTGAACTGTTATTCAAAGCAGGATATTGTGTATGTTATAAGGGAATAAGACAGCTGTCTCTGCTCTCCATGTGGCTATATAGAAAGCTATGGGAATATCCCAAATTCACCATCTCAGTTCGGTGAATTTGGGTCTGTGAACTCCGACAGCATTGCCAGCTATGGGAGGTTAGATCATGCAGAAAATAACCACGTTAACATATATACACACCCATAGGAATACGAGAATGGATCATTAAGATAAATTTCAATATGCAAACTAGTCATTTTCAATAGAAATGGTGCAACATCATATACCTAATGAAGCCATGGTAAAGTAGGAGTATTCGAAGTTTAATTGCAGGGATGAGATGGTGAGGACACTTTGCTGCATACCATGAGATGGATCCGGGTCCAGTTCACCATATCAACCATTATTGAACCTTAGTGTCCATCGTCTTTGTTCTCCTTAGGGCATCAGTTACAAAGTTTATAGTGGGCAAATATAGTTTTTGATACCTTTTATTGGCTAACTAAGATATTTAAATGCAAGCTTTCAAGACCTTAGGTCTCTTCCTCAGGCATGTTATACAGATAAATATGAAAACATCTCTCTTAAATACAAGTACACATCACATTGTTTAGCATGGAAATCAGATAACAGAATGCAGTCCAGATCCAGATATCTTTGATCAGTCAAAGGTCAATTGCACTCCTCCTCTGAGGCTTTAGAGGTATTTAAGATGCTCTTGGGTCTGTTGGAAAGGTCAATCAACTAAATTGTATTTTGACAAGAACTCTTTATCTCTATTTAAACCACTACAAATTGCATTAAATTTTAACATTAATTTTACCTCCCATACCTTTCTGTCCCTCTGAGTGCAGAACAGTCCCAGCAATACAGTTAACTTAATATCCTTGACACTGTGCCCATTTTGGCAAAAATGTTCTCCCACTGGTGTCTCTGTCTTTTTGTTATTAACACTGGATCTGTGGGAATTAAATCTCCTATGTAGTGCTTGTCCAGCTTCTCCCACATACAGAGCTGTTGGGCATTTTTCACACAGGATAAGGTATATTACGTTGGATAATTTACAGGTGAAGGTACCATTGATCTTACGGTGTAACTGGGTGTTTGGAATTGGTATGTTGCCCGTGGTGTAAATGTGTGCACAGCTTTCACATCTCTTTTGTAGACAGGGAGATGTGCCATTTTTTGTATTTTTATTCAGGGCACTCTTCACCATCAGTTGTTTCAGATCGGGAGGCTGTCTGAAGGAGAGTAAGGGAGGCTGTGGGAATATGTTCTTAAGTCTTTCATCCGTATGTAATTTCGCTTGAAGTTCTGTAGTGGAGAATGAATGTACTCTTACTAGGAGGATTTGAGAAAATAACACATTCAAGCAAATGTACAAAAAAAGGCAAAAGTATAGCAATTTGGGGCACATTAACCCCTTCGCATCCTGTGACGTACCCGGACCATCACGCTGGTCCGGCACTTAAGGACCAGTGACGGTCCTGGTACGTCACGTACTTTTACTCACCGCGCTCCTACAGGAGCGCGGTGAGTAACACCGTGGACTGAAGTTGATTGCTCCAAGACCGGAGCGATCTCTTTCAGTCCTCCTTTCGATGTGCCGCCCCACGTGATCAGTCATGTGGGACGGCACATTGAACTCGTCTATCTGGTCCTTAAAGGACCAGACACAGCGGGATCGTCGGACCTTAAGGGGTTAACTGTACCATTATGAAAAAAAAATACAGATTCCCATTGATTTTAACTTTGCTTTACACCCCATTGATTGAAAAGCTCTTTATAAAGGAAAAATATTTTTTCTAAATGAAACAAATATTGCAGGACTTTTTTTCTGACAAAATACATGGTTCCTCCTACTGCTGACAGTTGCTTTATTCAAAAGTTATAACATTCGATACCTCTCTGTTTCAGGCTTTGAAGATTCTTACAGTCAGTTGACAGAAATTAATCTTATGGACTTATGAAATAGTGGTGAATTTTAAAGTATTGTTTTGATAAAAAAAAAAGTGAAAATCAATCAAACAAGTCTGACCTGTTGAATATATTTCTCTCAGTAGTGGCAGGGCTGTTATTTTATTGTCCTACAATATATATTTTTCATAATAAAATATTATTATACCTTGAATTCTAAAGAGATGCATTCCTCCCAAGTGTCCCTCTTTAGGAGGGACAGTCCCTCTTTTAGACCTAAATCCCTCTGTCCCTCTTTCCCACCCTGATGTCCCTCTTTTAAAGTGATCAGACTGTGTGGTGTGTGTATATAAGTGTATCACATTGCTCTACAGAAATAAATCTCATCTTAATGTTTGTGTAAACTTCAGTATATGTGTTTATAAATTAGACTGTACAAATAAAATACTTTGGTCTTGTTATTAATCATTTATTAGGTTACACAAGGAGGTGTCACTAGGTCATGAAATAACCTAAAAATTCTCGGTAATGCCCCTTCCACCAGCCACGACCCCGGCAACACCCCCTAAAACAAGTGTCCATCTTTGGCAATTTGAAATGTTGGGAGGTATGGAGATGTCATACACATGTTTTCAGTATTTCATGTGCCATCCCAATAACACAACCATTCAAGGCTTCAGCAGCTCCAGACCAACATTAAAGCATTTACTTTGCTCCCAAAGCATTTAGAAACTAAACTGATTCATATGAGTGGTAAATGCAATGCATTGGAGTTTCCATAGGGCTAAAATCCACATTTAAATTAATGGTATTTTGTATTTGATCCCTATGATGCAGCTGCTTTGCCATGAATGTCTCCACTCTCCTTTGTAAATGTAACCTAGTATGTTTTCTTTTAGGTACATGTATCTTAAATTGCCTCTGCCAATGAACTCCTGCAACATTCAACCCAGAACGTCAGTTATCATGTCCGATGGCTTCTCGCCGAAACTAATTTGACTTAAGAAATTAATATTTGCCATCTGTTCTAGGGAAGGAAATTTGTCACAGTCACGAACAGGAAAATATATAAAAAAAAGAACCATGAATTCTGTACAAAGATGTGATTTATTAACAAATGCAGTTCCCTTTTTACGCATTTCCCCTTTTTTGTTAACTCTGTGGTTTGCATCTATGCACTCTTAAGACTGCCACACACACTTTGTCCTGTATTAGCGGGATGCTACCAGGCTAAACCTCCGCAAAACAAAAGCATCTCTTTAGTTCACTTTTATTAAAGTAGCGTAAAACAATATGTCCGATGTTCCAGTCCAGATCTGGACTTTCATTAGGCACCATATCTCTCAGCATTTAAAGGGATAGTAATGTTTCATAATAAAAACAGCTCTAATTAATCATCATAGTATTTGGACTTTGGAAAGTGTTATTTCAATTCTGTCAGATTTGTAGTTCAGGAGTAATTCAATGACAAAGTATCCCCTCCTGCCCCTTTTACTGATGTAACACTGCTCAGCCAAAGCAGAAGGGAGATGCCCAGGTTGACTGCACAGAGGGACAATCTTCAATTAAGATAAGGGAAAAACCTGAAAAGCTTGTCAAGGGGGGCAGGGCTTTCATTGTTTTCAGATAAAGAAGATTGTCCCCTGCTGTTATCTGTTGGTCTTACAACCAGATTCACATCTGAGAAGAGATGGCTTACACTAGGTAAAAGGGATGGGAGGGGAAACTTTGCTTGTGAATATCTCTTAAACCATAAAGGTTTGAGAGATACGACTTATATCATTCTTCATGTTTTTTTAATGCCTACAAAATAAAATAAAGTTACAACGAAGTAATACTATCCCTTTAAATAGCCCCATTTTTTTGTGTGTGTTTTAAAGCTTTATTGAAAAGGGTTACAAAAAATTGGACCTTGTAAGGTCCAGAACACCAGCATTGGATGAATACATGAAATACATCAGCACAAAACACAGAACATCAAGTTAACATTAGTCAAAAGAAGACCTATGGCGACGTCTAGACCCAAGGGCCCAGACAGACATATAACAAACTGTCCTCAGTATAAGCCACGGAAGCAATGGAATAGAGGCCGTGAAAATAACAAAAAGAATGCTAGAATAGAAAGACAGAGCATAACAAAAATATAGACAAAACAAGAAGAGCAACACAAGAGAGAAAGAGAGTTGAGAAGTAGAGGAGTGGAATGAAGGTGCGGAGGGAGGGAAGGGGGGAGGAGGGGGCCACCAACCCACGAAGCCTGCTCATGGACTAATTAGGCCGAGTCACACAAGTGGGTTCACAAAAAGCAATCCAGGGAGACCACGTCACCTCAAAAGTAGAGCGAGAGGCATGCCTAATGGCCGTCAGCTTTTCCATCAACGTGATCTTCAATCAAATAGCCCCATCTTTTAACATGGAGCTGGGCCAACATGTGTGCGGTCACCATAGTAACCACAGACGCTAAACCGGAGTCCTGTCCAGGCATGGAGACACTGCTAATAACATACTTGGACCAATATGAACACAGTAATAATTTCCAAGAAAAACAAGAAAAGTTACACATTTATATATAACCAATCAAACTGAACTGTTCATTAAAGGGATAGTAATACTTCATTTTATCTTTATTTTATTTTGTAGGCATTAAAAAAAAACATGAAGAACGATATAAGTATTATCTCTCAAACTTTTATGGTTTGAGAGATAGTCACAAGCAAAGTTCCCCCTCCCGCCCCTTTTACCTAGTGTAAGCCATCTCTTCTCAGGTGTGGAATGCAGTCCATAGACCAGACAGATAACAGAAGGGGACAATCTTCTTCCTATGAGAACAATGAAGGCCCTGCCCCCCTTGACAAGTTTTTCAGGTTTTTCCCTGATCTTAATTGAAGATTGTCCCTCTCTACAATCTACCTGGGCACCTCCCTTCTGATCTGGCTGAGCAGTGTTACATCAGTAAGAGGGGCAGGAGGGGGATATTTTGTCATTGAATTACTCTTGTATTACAACTCTGACAGAATTGAAATAACACTCTCCAAGGTCCAAATACTATGATGATTAATTAGAGCTGCTTTTATTATGAAACATTACTATCCCTTTAAGTCTGTTCAGTGCTAAAGTTTGTAACGTGTATATCTAGAACATTTCTCCTTTAGACATTTTCAGATATCTGTCTCCACCTTGTGGAAGTGGTTTAACCACTTCAAAGGGGAAACTTTGTAGCTCTTTCACTGTGTTTCTTTTGAATGAAATGTCTGTCCACTGGTGTCTGGTGATCCTGTAATTGGTCGTATGTTCAATGAGTAAGAGAGGTAGCATGATACATGACAAACTGGTATGCTCTCACCCAGTGGACAAATACCTCATCACAAGAGAAAAAAACTCTGGGCAAGAAAGGGGTATATAAAGGCCAGGGTTGTGTTACGTGTATTCATATGTTAACCGGCAAAGAGTTTATTGTTCCATCTATAAACTACAAGATAGAAGAGAGGGAGAATATTACATCTTACAACTAGAGATGGGCAAGAATTTTCACCTCAAACCAAAATAAGGACAAAATGGCACTTCCCACTTAGCAGGAAATTACCCCAAAAAAGTGCTGTTTTCCTGCTTTTTTTTTCGCCTAACTCATTGCATTGAAATCAATGGGAAGTCTGAATTTCTCCCCCCCCCCCATATGAAAGTTTTCTCTTCTTTTCCTGCAGGCATATAAAAGGGTGTCACTCCTGGAGCCCATCCAATTAACCCCTTAATGACTGGGTGATCGGAGCGGCACAGTCAGTTAAGGACCACGGAGCATTTTTTTTTTGTGCCATTCGCTTCCGGACTCCCCAAACGGCGTGCAGCCGCGGGGGGAGCCCGGAATTTCGGGTCATTCAGTCAGATCGACCCTTGATGTACTATGACCGTCAAGAGTCGTTAAGGGGTTAATATTAAAGTCTCCAAGAACCAACAGCTCGCGTTTCTTGTTTTGAGTGGCAGTCTCATTTAGGTGGTGGGTTTACAGGCTCTTGTGTGTATATGATTACACCTCCTGCTCGCTTTCCTCGATCTTTCCTAAAGCATGAGTATCCTTCAATGGCAACAGCAGTATTAGGTACTTTAGGGCTTAAAGGGATAGTAATACTTCATTTTATCTTTATTTTATTTTGTAGGCATTAAAAAAACATGAAGAATGATATGTCTTATCTCTCAGACCTTTTATGGTTTGAGAGATATTCACAAGCAAAATTTCCCCTCCTGCCCCTTTTACCTAGTGTAAGCCATCTCTTCTCAGGTGTGGAATGCAGTCCATAGACCAGACAGATAACAGAAGGGGACAATCTTCTTCCTATGAGAATAATGAAAGCCCTGCCCCCCTTGACAAGCTTTTCAGGTTTTTCCCTTATCTTAATTGAAGATTGTCCCTCTCTGCAATCTACCTGGGCACCTCCCTTCTGATCTGGCTGAGCAGTGTTACATCAGTAAAAGGGGCGGGAGGGGGATACTTTGTCATTGAATTACTCTTGAACTACAACTCTGACAGAATTGAAATAACACTCTCCAAAGTCCAAATACTATGATGATTAATTAGAGCTGCTTTTATTATGAAACATTACTATCCCTTTAACCAGGATTCAGTGAGAATAAGGATTTTTGGCTTGTACGAATAACATCATGCTTTTAGTTCATCCATTTTGGGCAGTACACTGCGTATGCTGCAGTGCACAAAAGAGACACCTTTTTTAAAGTTGAAGCTTTCATTTATTGCTGTTCGGGGGCCAGGGTGGCTTTCTGTGTCATTGCCAAGTCAAGTAATAAAATCCATAAAAGGTTTGTGAGTTGTTTGCGGTGAGCATATAGTGAAAGGGTGTGTTTGTTGCTATAATTACTGGGGCTGGGTGAGCCTGCTCTTAAAGGGATAGTAATACTTAAAGGGATAGTAATACTTCGTTTTAACTTTATTTTATTTTGTAGGTATTAAAAAAACATGAAGAATGATATAAGTCTTATCTCTCAAACCTTTATGGTTTATGAGATATTCGCAAGCAAAGTTTCCCCTCCCGCCCCTTTTACCTAGTGTAAGCAATCTCTTCTCAGATGTGGAATGCAGTCCATAGACCAGACAGATAACAGAAGGGGACACTCTTATTCCTATGAAAACAATGAAATCCCTTCCCCCCTTGACAAGCTTTTCAGGTTTTTCCCTTATCTTAATTGAAGATTGTCCCTCTCTGCAATCTACCTGGGCACCTCCCTTCTGCTCAGGCTGAACAGTGTTACATCAGTAAAAGGGGAGGGAGGGGGATACTTTGTCATTGAATTACTCTGGAACTACAACTCTGACAGAATTGAAATAACACTCTCCAAAGTACAAATACTATGATGATTAATTAGAGTTGTTTTTATTATGAAACATTACTATCCCTTTAAGTATTACTAATCCCTATATTAACATCCTATTAAAAATAAATGTATTGCCCCCAGTGTCATCTCTCAAACCTTTATGGTTTGAGAGATAATCACTCCTAAAGTCGCCCTCTCTGTCCCCCTTCCCCGAAGTCAGCGTTGTAGCTGAGTGAAGGGAAATCCGGTCTTACGATCATCAGGCGGCTCTGCAGCACAGCCGAGATCATGTTAATAAAAAAGAAAACTTTCACTGAAATGGTCTTCAACGTGTGCTTAGTTTGCAAGCACATGTAGAAGACCGTTTTAGTGATTTTTTTTTTTTTATTATTATTAACGCAATTGCAGCTCTGCTGCAGAGCCGCCTGATGATCTAAGACCGGATTTCCCTTCAGTCAGCTACAATGCTGACTTCGGGGAAGGGAGAGGGTGACTTAAGGAGCGATCATCTCTCAAACCATAAAGGTCTGAGAGATGACACTGGGGGCAATACATTTATTTTTAACAGGACTTTAATGTAGGGATTAGTAATACTTAAGTATTACTATCACTTTAATACTCTCCACCAGCACTCAGAGGGTAGTGCTCGAATTAGAAACGGTATGGAATGGGTAGATAGAACACACACAAAATTGGTGTCTGAGGTTTATATCAATACCCCATATACCACAGAACTAGGCTACTCGATTGGTGTCAGAAGGAATAACCAAAAACAGGGGTCAGCCGTGAAAGCATTAAAACACCTCAAACCGAGAGTAGAATCCTCACTTATCTCAATAAACTCTCAGGTGTTAAAACTCTCGCAACAGCAGACAACCAAGAAAAATGCTTGTCTTAAGCATGGGGCAGTGATTAAGTAAAGACACAGACACATGATTTGGGTTAAACCAGGCCACAGCTTTATTCACTCAAAATTCCACCTTTTACATCATTAATCACTTTAAGCCCTTGCCAATTCCTACCATGGTAGACATAAACTTGCCTACCCCATTTACCAGAGCCAGCGGCTCTACCCGTTTTAACTTCACCATACCGCGCCCCATTAGCTGGCCCGTAGCTCAATGGGGCCGGTGATTAAACCCGCGACCCCAGTCCGGGCGTCCTTGTCACCAGGCCGCTGGCCTCCTTATCCCCCAATTACTGACCATTCTACCCTTGGCAAGGGCCCAAAGCGCCAAAAGCTGTGACAAAACAGAACAAAACCAAATTTTTACAACCCCAACACCCAAGAACCAACAGGGAGGGAGGGAGGGACAAGTCCACTGTTCCTGATTCCTGGAAGAGGAAGTTCCCAGAAACCCCTTGCCCTAAATACCCCTGCTACTCCTACACCTCACTTCCTGCCTACTCCCCCCCCTCTAAACTTTACTTAACTACCCCCGCTTAGACATGCCCCCCCTTCTAAGTTGCGGGGGGGTCTTGTCTTAAGCATGGGGCAGTGATTAAGTAAAGACACAGACACATGATTTGGGTTAAACCAGGCCACAGCTTTATTCACTCAAAATTCCACCTTTTACATCATTAATCACTTTAAGCCCTTGCCAATTCCTACCATGGTAGACATAAACTTGCCTACCCCATTTACCAGAGCCAGCGGCTCTACCCGTTTTAACTTCACCATACCGCGCCCCATTAGCTGGCCCGTAGCTCAATGGGGCCGGTGATTAAACCCGCGACCCCAGTCCGGGCGTCCTTGTCACCAGGCCGCTGGCCTCCTTATCCCCCAATTACTGACCATTCTACCCGTGGCAAGGGCCCAAAGCGCCACCAGGGCCTGATGCGTTTCCCAACTCATCCAGGCCCTACCCCACCACCAAAGCTGTGGCCTGCTCCAACGCCCCCGCCAGTTCCAGATTAAAGAAGTCCAGCCCCAAGTCATTGGGGTGGACCCCGTCCTCCCGGAACAAAGACAGGTCCTTATCCTCAAACACCCGATGACGAACCGCCAACCCGCCACGAGAGACCACAAAGCGAGAAACCCTCTTATTAACACGAATCCTACCCTTATCCAAAGCCGTAGGATCACGAGCTCTAGCCCAAAACCGCCGAGGAATGATCTCGGACCACACAACCCTCAAGCCCGGAAAACCTAGGATCAAAGAATCCAAATCCCCCTTAATGGCCTCCCCCAACTGCCACACAGGAACCGTCCCCAAATCATTGCCCCCCAAATGGACCGCCAAAACGTGCTGAGCCGAACCCTCAACCGACACTAGCCTCGAAAACACAGGCATAAATTGAGCCCAACTCAGACCCCGAAAACCAAACCAGGACACCCGCGCAAAGGATCCATCCAAGGACATCTGCAATCCTCGCTCCCGGACAGCAGCTCTCCTACTCGCCCAGAACACAAAGGAGTGCCCCACGATCCACACCCGCAGGACGTCAGCACCTGAAAAACAAACAAACAGACCTTAACCCCCAGCCCAGAATCACCACTAATCCCCTAAAACCCGACCCGGGCGAACGTATGACCTAAAACGCGACGAGTCCCAACGGCCAATCCGCTTAATAGTAGAATCCGGGAAACCCAACCTAGCAGCCTCCGTCGCCGCACCGATACGAAAGGAGTGGCCACCAAACTCCCCCGCCGGAATACCCAAATGGTCCAACCCCATCCGAAAAACCCTGAGAAACTGGAAACGCGTAAGGACCGAGCAGTCCTTGTGAACCAACAACGGACCCGCCACCGAAGGTCGAATGGACAAAAAGCGCCGAACCGCCGACACCGGACACGCCTCAACACCCCCCAACGCGTACAACGTAACCCAACTACCCCTACCGAACACATCAGTCTTCGACCGCCGCAAGCGAAATTCCAAAGACTCCGAACCCAACCGAACGTCTTCCATCAACACCCCACCCGGCCTGAACTTGCTACCACTAAGCAGCTCACCGACCCGAAGAGCGCCAAAAAACGCCAAGCAATAGGCTGCACAAAACAAACACCTCTCAAAATCATCCCGACAAATCGACGGAAGGACAGCCACAATCCGCCGCAGTAAGTTAAAGGAAACCGGACGACGAGAATCACGAGATACCGCCCCCCGACGCAAACCCCGCAATGCCATCCTCACCGAAAACGATTTAGTAAAATCCGTCCAGCCCCGCAACTTGAAGCCAAAGGCCAGTCCCGACACTTTAGCCGACAAAGCAGAAGCCGACAGCCCCCTACTATGCCAATCCCACACCAACCACAGAACCCCAGCAACACACTCAGCCTCAGACCCCAAAGAGCCCGCCAACCCCTCCAGAGAAATCCAGTCTTCCCAAGCTGCGGCATACCGCGCCCAGGTGGCCGGTGACACCGAATTCACGATCCAAGATGCAACGGCACTCCGCCAAGGTCCCACAAACCCACAGGGCAAGGCGTCCCCGCTGCCTTCGCCCCCGGGCACGCCTTCCGGAATTCCGCCACCTGGAACCGAGATAAAGCGTCAGCCGCCACGTTCAAAACCCCAGGCACATGACGTGCCCGGAAAGACAGATTCAAACGCAAACAGCACAGCACCAAACGCCTCAACAACGCCAACACAGGCGGAGAAGACGCGGAAAGGGAATTGACAGACTGGACCACCCCCATATTGTCGGAATGAAACACAATGCGGCAATCCCGCATACGGTCACCCCACAACGAAACCGCCACAACAATCGGGAAGAGCTCAAGGAATAAGATATTCCGCGTCAACCCAGCGTGGACCCAGGCCTCCGGCCAAACCTCCGCACACCAGTCTGAACCGAAAATTGCCCCAAAGCCGACAGATCCAGCAGCATCGGTATAAAGAGCCAGGTCAACGCTGGTGCGCACCGGCGACTGCCAGTAGGAGCGCCCGTTAAAATCCACCAGGAACTGTTCCCACACCTTGAGATCCTCCCGCAAAGGTAGCGTCATCCAAATGTGATGGTGCGGGCGCAATGCACCCCCCGTAGCCTGCGCCAAACGCCGGCTAAACACCCGACCCATGGGGATGATCCGGCTGGCAAAATTGAGTTTACCCAACAAGGACTGCAAGGCCCGAAGGGAAACCTTCCGGGCCTGCCTGCAAGCCAACACATCCCCTAACAGAGCGGCCAGCTTGTCGGACGGCAACCTGCATTCCATGAAAACTGAGTCCAACTCAATCCCCAAGAAACAGAGACAAGTCGTAGGCCCTTCCGTCTTCTCCCGGGCCAACGGGACCCCAAACTCACCACAAACTCGTACAAGAGTTTCCAGCAAGCGGCGACACACATCCAGACCACCCTGCCCAACATACAAGAAATCATCCAAGTAGTGCAAGATGGACGAGAAACCTGCCTCCTTACGCACCACCCACTCGATGAACGTACTAAAGTGCTCAAACAGAGCACAAGATAACGAACACCCCATGGGCAGGCACAAGTCAACGAAATATGCACCATCCACCTTGCACCCGAACAGATGATGGCAGTCAGGATGAACCGGGAGAAGACGGAACGCCGACTCAATGTCCGCCTTAGCAAATAACGCCCCACGCCCCGCCCGAATGGCCAAGGCCAGCGCCCTATCAAAGGAAGCATAGGAGACGCTGCAAAGAGCTGGGTCAATCGCATCATTGACCGAACACCCAAACGGGAAGGACAAGTAATGGATGAGACGAAACTTACCCGGCTCCCTCTTCGGGACCACCCCCAAAGGAGAAACCCGGAAATCCGGCAGAGGAGGCCCAGAAAACGGACCAGCCATTCTACCCAAACGCACCTCTTTCATCACCTTGTCCCGCAGAACATCAGGGTGTTGAGTCGCCGACCGCAGATTCCCAGCATCAGACACCCCAAACCCGGCCTTGCAAGGGATCCGAAAACCCACAGTGAACCCCTCCTCCAGGATCTCTGCCGCCCGCCTATTCTTGTACACCCTTAGCCAGGGACCCATCTTTTCTGCGGACACCGGAGTCCTCCCCCTTTCCACCCACCGCACCCCCCTTGTCACCCCCTCGGAGTTTCTTAAAACATTTGGCAAAGGAGTGAGGGCCAGAGCAGCCGGAGCATTCATGCTTAAATTTACAGGAGGACCCCCACTTGCAATGCTCATCGTTGAATTGCCAGCAGAACCCAGCTTTTTTGGAAGCCGAGGCGGACGCGGCGGGGAGCCCCAACCCCCCAGCGCCGGCCTGAAAGGACTGCAGCCCCATAGGGGAACCAGCCGGACGAGTCATGATGGATAACCACAACCCGATGTCCAGCTGATCCCACGAGACGGCCGGCCGGACCGCCATACGCTGACGAAACTGCTCGTCATACTCCACCACGCCAAGCCTCCATAGATCCGACAAGCATTCCAGATCGTGTCCTGGTAGCAAAACAACGACGGGCACCGCAAAGGAAAGCGCTCACCAATAACACTGGCAAGGATGGAAAAGGCGCGGAGCCAATTCCCGAACACCTTCGGTATCTTGCGGTACCGGCGGCGCTCTCTTTCCTCCCTCTTTTCCGAATCCTTTTCCTCCTTGTCAGGGGGAGCCTCATCCAGTGGAAGGAGTGAAAAAATTTCCAAGAATTCGTTCCGCCAGATCTTCTCCTTGACCTCCATCTTCAAATGAATGCCCAACGGCCCCGCCCAGCACATATACGCGGCCCCAAACGCCGCAGTGGGAACCCCTCCCAGCGGAGAAGGACCCACCGGACTACCCCCAACCCCACTCAACCCCGGCAACTGAGAAGCAACAGCCGCACCCGCCAGGACACCCACCCCCGGAAGTCCACCACCCGGAACAGGAACCGAACCAGCGGGAGGGGGACCCCCCACCATACCCCCAGGACCCAAAACCCCCAAACCCCCGGGCAGCACCACACCTGCGGAACCAGGGAGCAGCGACCCCGGCGTACCAACCCCAACCGACACTGCCCCAGCAGCGAAGGACCCAGACCCAAACCCAGACACTCCGCCAGGAACTGAGACAACACCCCCCACACCCAACCCCGGAGCCCCACCCCAGGGACCACCAGCTGGTAAAGCTACAGGAGCACCACCCCCAGACCCAGAATCAGAACCTGGCAAACCAGCCCCCCACGCCCCAGCAGCAGAAGGAACACCCCCCAGGCCACCAAGAGCCCGATCCTGCCAGGCGCCCAACACCTGATGCACAGACAAATTGCTAGCCACCCCACCCCCCGCCCCCACAGAGGAGGACACCCCCAGCAGACCCGTACCTGCCCCCGACAGAGGATCAGCTGGCACAGACTGCGTCCCGGCCACGGCGACCAGACTTCCCGGCTCCGAAGCGCCATCCGGACCACGCGAGGGACCAGCAACCTGCAAGAAAGAATAACCAAAAACCCCCCCATAAGCACCGGACAAGAAAACCCCCACCACCAAAATACCCCCAGGAAACTGGACCCAAACCCAGGAAAAGATGAGAGAGAGAGAGAGGAGAGAGAGAGAGAGAGAGAGAGAGGAGAGAGAGAGAGAGAGAGAGAGAGAGAGAGAGAGAGAGAGAGAGGAGAGAGAGAGAGAGAGAGAGAGAGAAAAAAAAAAAAAAAAAAGGCACCGCAGCCCCAGAAGCCATAACCCCGCACGCAGCAGACAAAGCAGCCACCCAGCCGACCTCCCCAGCAGTCCACCCTGGAAACCCATCAGTACCTGGGAAACCACACCAGGGGAAGGATGGGACCGGCTCCTGCTCCGGCCAGACGCCTCCTCCTCTCGCCTCCTGGAGCACCTCCCACTGGACCGACTGCCCGCAGCCTCCTCAGACCGCCTTCCCCGATCCTGCCGCCTTCGGGACGGACTCCTCCGGGCAGCAGACGCCCCAGTAGCCGCACGCCTCCCCCGCGCCCTACAGCTAGGGCTGGCATTCCTCCGCCGCTCCCGCCCACTGACAGGGCTCAGCCGGACCGGCGGCCGGGCGCGGGTGCTCCGCACCGGACGAGCCCCAGACACAGAGGGGGACCCAGCAGCTCTCCCAGCCAGTTGCTCCCGCAGCCAGTCAGCACCACCAGCCTCCAGCAAGCGACGGACTTCGTCCAGAAGACCCTCCGCCATGCTGGTAAGACAAGTCCACTGTTCCTGATTCCTGGAAGAGGAAGTTCCCAGAAACCCCTTGCCCTAAATACCCCTGCTACTCCTACACCTCACTTCCTGCCTACTCCCCCCCCTCTAAACTTTACTTAACTACCCCCGCTTAGACATGCCCCCCCTTCTAAGTTGCGGGGGGGTCTTGTTTATACAAATCCAAAAGTACTTCCATATAACACAGGTCAATCACAAGTAGATTACCATCAAATAAAAAAATTAAGCCCTCGATGCAGAAGAACTACTCTATAATATAACATACTAGCAGTTTGGGACGGCGTTGCCCGTCATGTTATGCAGGAAATGTTTCTTTTTTTTTTAAATAAATGTTATGATAGTGAATTATAGCGTAGGGTGTACGTGTCAGAAAGGTACACACAGTGATAGACAGAGACACATGCAACACACACATATACACACACATGCACTGACAACACAAACAGTGACACACAGCTGCAAATCAGAACATAAATACATACAGTGTGAGCAGTGTAAGTAACATACCTCCCAACATTTCATATGGCCAAAGAGGGACACTTGTGTTTTCGGTGGTGTTACTGGGGGCGTGGCTGGTGGTGTATTTTAGAGAATTTTTAACCCTTTGAGTGCCAGGGGGTAAGCAATGCATTGCATCCCCTCTGGCATTGAAATGGTTAAGTTACTCTTTCTGTAAGTGAATGATTTAGAAGAAGATGAAAGTATTTTTTTTACACAGACTAATTTAACAGATATATACAGAAGTTTATTCCCACATTACTGTGGGTTTTATTGATGTGGAGCAATCTGATACACTGGTATATACACCACACAATGTGATCTCCTAAATAGAGGAGCAGAGGGATTTGGGTGTCAAACAGGGACTGTCCCTCCTATACTGTATAGTGACAGTCCTTATACACAGACACATGCAGACTGTATACTATACAGCAGAGGTTCTCAGCCCATGCCCTCAGTGGCCACTAACAGGCCAGGACTTAGGAATTTCACTGCTAGAACACAAGTGTGTTGATCAGAGGCTCAGTCATATTGATTAACTCACCTGTGCTCTTAAAAGGAAATTCTAAAATCCTGGCCTGTTAATAGCCACTGAGGGCACAGATTGAGAACCACTGCTATACAGTGCCAGACCATTGTAGAGAATTTTTAACCCTTTGAGTGCCAGGGGGTAAGCAATGCATTGCATCTCCTCTGGCACTGAAATGGTTAAGTTACTCTTTCTGTAAGTGAATAATTTAGAAGAAGATGAAAGTATTTTTTACACAGACTAATTTAACAAATATATACAGAAGTTTATACCCACATTACCGTGGGTTTTACTGATGTGAAGCAATCTGATACACTTGTACATTAGGCTGACCAGACCTCACCTTTAACCAGTGACACATATGAAAAATGCATACTGCAGGGCTGCTTTGATTTTGGTGCACTCCTGAAATATGCTTATTTCCTATGTGTCCCCGGTTAAAGGTGAGGTCTGGTCAGCCTACTGTATATACACCACACAGTGTGATCTCCTAAATAGAGGAGCAGAGGGATTTGGGTGTCAAACAGGGACTGTCCCTCCTATACTGTATAGTGCCAGTCCTTATACAAAGACTGTATACTATACAATGCCAGACCATATATAAATAGTTTGTCATACATGCTATACAGTGAGCTATATACAGCATGGAGATGATTGCAGGAACTGACACCTCTACTTACAGACAGACTGACAAACAACCTGCTCTCTTTCTCTCTCTTTGTGCAATATATAAATACAGTCACATCCATGTCTCTGCCATTTACCAGCTCAGCTGAAGCCTTGCTCTGCACTGCCTGATCACCTCTCTGCCGTTGTTTCCACTTTCTCAGCAAGCCAGCATCCTCCTGCTGATTGTTTAGAAATCAGCTCACTTGTAGTAATTAGCAGAGCTGTGTAGGCTCAAAGACAGGGAATGAAGAAGCTGCATAATACAGATTGGACCATGGCCTTCCAGCTGTAGCTTGAACATTGTTCCCATCATCCTCAGCGTGCGTGTGTGTATATGTGTGTATGTGTCTGCTAGTGTGTGTGTGGGAGGGCATGTGCATGTGTCTGTGGTGTAGGAGTGTGTGGCAGCCATTTTTTTTTTCAGCCTTAGATAGTGGTGGGCGGGCTGGATAGTGGGGGCAGGCCAAAAATCACACTCCCACAGAATCACCCAATGGCAGCAGTAATCCTTTTTACTGCCGCCCCTGGGTGTGTTTTGGCAGGCACAAAGTCTTCTTTTATATATATAGATCTAAACTATATACAGTAATTAAAAAATGTGATAGAGTACAAACATGAAGGATCGACATTAAACACTATAGCAAGGTCATTCAGCATGTGCTATACTTCATAAGAATGAAAACACGTTGCCAATAAAAACGATGACAATAGACAACAACACTAACACAAAAAGTCACAAAAAAATATGTTTTTACCCTGTACCAAGACTTGTATATCACAAATAAATTAATTAGACTTCCATCATAGTAAATCACACATCACTCTTGGAGACAGTTCCAATCGATAATATACAATCAAGGTAATAAACATTTAGCACAATCTCCTCCAGTTATAATAGGTAATAATAGATCAAAGTTATAAACTTATAATACAACCTCTTCCACCGCACATCGAATGTATATTATCAGTTGTAACGATGAATACAACTTGGTCACTTAGCTTAATGTTGGATGAATGGCTGGCATGCCACTCGCATACCTCCCAACATTCCAAATGACCAAAGAGATACACTTTTGTTTTAGGGGGTATTACTGGTGGGCGGGGAATTACCAAGAATTTTTAGGTGATTTCGTGACCTACTGACACCTCTTGTGAATAAATGATCTAGAGCAACAACAGAGTATTTTATTTACTCATATAATGACGTTTAAACAAACATTAATGTGAGTTTTATGGCTGTGGAGCAATGTGATACACTTATATACACACCTCACAGTCTGATCTACTAAACACATGGACACCAGGGTGATACACTTATATACACACCACACAGTCTGATCTCCTAAACACAGGGACACCAGGGTGATACACTTCTATACACACCGCACAGTCTGATCTCCTAAACACAGGGACACCAGGGTGATACACTTATATACACACCACACAGTCTGATGTCCTAAACACAGGGACACCAGGGTGATACACTTCTATACACACCACACAGTCTGATCTCCTAAACACAGGGACCCCATGGTGATACACTTCTATATACACACCGCACAGTATGACCTCCTAAACACAGGGACACCAGGGTGATACACTTCTATACACACCACACAGTCTGATCTCTTAAACACAGGGACACCAGGGTGATACACTTATATACACACCACACAGTCTGATCACCTAAACACAGTGACACCAGGGTGATACACTTCTATACACACCACACAGTCTGATCTCCTAAACACAGGGACACCAGGGTGATATACTTATATACACACCACACAGTTTGATCTCCTAAACACAGGGACACCAGGGTGATACACTTATATACACATCACACAGTCTGATCTCCTAAACACAGGGACACCAAGGTGATACACTTCTATACGCACCACACAGTCTGATCTCCTAAACACAGGGACACCAGGGTGATATACTTATATACACACCACACAGTTTGATCTCCTAAACACAGGGACACCAGGGTGATACACTTATATACACATCACACAGTCTGATCTCCTAAACACAGGGACACCAGGGTGATACACTTCTATACACACCACACAGTCTGATCTACTAAACACAGGGACACCAGGGTAATACACTTCTATACACACCACACAGTCTGATCTCCTAAACACAGGGACACCAGGGTGATACACTTCTATACACACCACACAGTCTGATCTACTAAACACAGGGACACCAGGGTAATACACTTCTATACACACCACACAGTCTGATCTCCTAAACACAGGGACACCAGGGTGATACACTTATATACACACCACACAGTCTGATCTCCTAAACACAGGGGCACCAGGGTGATACACTTCTATACACACCACACAGTCTGATCTCCTAAACACAGGGACACCAGGGTGATACACTTCTATACACACCACACAGTCTGATCTCCTAAACACAGGGACACCAGGGTGATACACTTATATACACACTGCACAGTCTGATCTCCTAAACACAGGGACACCAGGGTGATACACTTATATACACACCACACAGTCTGATCTCCTAAACACAGGGACACCGGGGTGATACACTTCTATACACACAGCACAGTCTGATCTCCTAAACACAGGGACACCAGGGTGATACACTTATATACACACCACACAGTCTGATCACCTAAACACAGTGACACCAGGGTGATACACTTCTATACACACCACACAGTCTGATCTCCTAAACACAGGGACACCAGGGTGATATACTTATATACACACCACACAGTTTGATCTCCTAAACACAGGGACACCAGGGTGATACACTTATATACACATCACACAGTCTGATCTCCTAAACACAGGGACACCAAGATGATACACTTCTATACGCACCACACAGTCTGATCTCCTAAACACAGGGACACCAGGGTGATACACTTATATACGCACCACACAGTCTGATCTCCTAAACACAGGGACACCAGGGTGATATACTTATATACACACCACACAGTTTGATCTCCTAAACACAGGGGCACCAGGGTAATACACTTCTATACACACCACACAGTCTGATCTCCTAAACACAGGGACACCAGGGTGATACACTTATATACACACCACACAGTCTGATCTCCTAAACACAGGGGCACCAGGGTGATACACTTCTATACACACCACACAGTCTGATCTCCTAAACACAGGGACACCAGGGTGATACACTTCTATACACACCACACAGTCTGATCTCCTAAACACAGGGACACCAGGGTGATACACTTATATACACACTGCACAGTCTGATCTCCTAAACACAGGGACACCAGGGTGATACACTTATATACACACCACACAGTCTGATCTCCTACACACAGGGACACCAGGGTGATACACTTCTATACACACCACACAGTCTGATCTCCTAAACACAGGGACACCAGGGTGATACATATATATACACACCACACAGTCTGATCTCCTAAACACAGGGACACCAGGGTGATACACTTATATACACACCACACAGCCTGATCTCCTAAACACAGGGACACCAGGGTGATACACTTATATACACACCACACAGTCTGATCTCCTAAACACAGGGACACAGGGGTGATACACTTCTATACACACAGCACAGTCTGATTTCCTAAACACAGGGACACCAGGGTGATACACTTATATACACACCACACAGTCTGATCTCCTAAACACAGGGACACCAGGGTGATACACTTCTATGCACACCACACAGTCTGATCTCCTAAACACAGGGACACCAGGGTGATATACTTATATACACACCACACAGTCTGATCTCCTAAACACAGGGACACCAGGGTGATACACTTCTATGCACACCACACAGTTTGATCTCCTAAACACAGTGACACCAGGGTGATCACACCACACAGTCTGATCTCCTAAACACAGGGACAACAGGATGGAAAAGAGGGACAGAGGGATGTGGGTCTCAAAGAGGTTCTGTCCCTCCTAAAGAGGGACACTTGGGAGGTGTGCACTCGCAGTATGCGACTCCACACTGCTACTGACTGATATCAGACCCTTGTTGTTCCACTGTTGCTTCACCCAGCATAATGCCCATGAGACTTTTACAGGAGCTACAGGTCATCCTCCTGCTGGTGTTACTAAATCAAGATATCTCTCAGCGTCCTTTGTCTCTTCACCCGCTCACTTGTATGCGGGACATATATGACTCAGGACCCATATATGTTAACTCTTGGATGTAGTAATGCAATAATGTCCCCATGATGTGTGGATTAAAAATCACTTGCTCCTACGTGTTTCAAAGTGCAAACTCACTTCTTCCTCAGGGATATGTGTTTGAATAAAACACCACTCAGCTGTGGGAGTACTCTTGTTTTACTCCAGAGGATAAACCCTACTACATATGTTTTTTACATTTTAAGTGTTACTATCCCTTTAATAGCCATATAATTTACAAAATCAAATTCAAATAAAGTTCATGATAAAACAGTAGTTAACTGCATTCACTCACATAGTTAAAGTGGACCGATCACCAACACAAAACAGTAAGACTGATATATTATTTCTGGTGGTAACATAGTAGATAACATAGTAGATAAGGCTGAAAAAAGACATGCGTCCATCAAGTCCAGCCCATGCCAATAACACCCCTGTTGATCCAGAGGAAGACAAAAAAAAGCCCTCTGGAGCCATTTCCAATCTAGTCCCAAATGTGTTGGGGGGAATTATTCCTTCCTGACTCCAAAGAGCAGTCAGATATCTCCCTGGATCAACATCATATCTGCTTTGAAGCAATCTGTCATAATTGTCAATATTGTTCTGTCCTAGATAGGCATCCATTGCTTTTTTGAATGCAGTTGCTTTATCTGCAAGCACAACATCCCAAGGCAAAGAATTCCATAGCCTTACCTCCCTTACTGTAAAGAATCTCTGCCTATGTTTTAGTCAAAAGTGCCTTTCCTCTAGTCTTAATGGATGACCTCTTGTTCTTAGCTCAGCTCTTTGCATAAATAATTAATTGGCTAGTTCTTTGTATTGACCTATAATATATATGTAAATGGTAATCATATCAACCCTTAGACGTCTCTTCTCTAATGTAAACAAACCCAGTTTGGCTAGTCTCTCTTTATAACTCAGATCCTCCAATCCCTTTACCAGTTTTGTTGCACGTCTCTACACCTTTTCCAGTTCAGTAATGGCTTTTTTTAGAACAGGCGCCCAAAATTGTACTCCATATTCTAGATGAAGCCTAACCAAGGATTTATACAGAGGTAGGATAATATTAGCATCCCTTGCTTCTACACCTCTTTTTATGCAGGCTAGTACCCTATTTGCTCTTGCAGCAGCTGAGTGACTGCACACTGCTGTGAAGTCTATTGTCTATCAGTACTGGTGGTGCCCGGAAGGTACTTAAAGGGCACGTGTCGCCTTGATTCAAGTTAGCATATTTGAAAACGTCATTCAAAACTGCCTATGTGTCATGTTACCCAAAAGTCCAGCAGATGTCTAGTTTAGAAGATAGTCGCTCTTTTGTTTCTGTGAAAAAGTGAAAGGGAAAGTCTCCTGGCTGGGGCAGCACAGTGATTCATTAGCATATGCAACATCACTGAAACTCTCCATAAGGATATAAAACATCACTGAAAAAGCCTTAATTAGCATATGAAATGTTAAATACTTAATTAGCACATGAAACATCACTGGTACTGCAGGTTAGTGCAATTACCATACATTATTATAGTATACCAAGAACTAATATCTCCTTAGCTGTACATTTGCTGATCGTTTGGCTAACATAACACAGTTTTTAATAAAGTTTTCAAATATGCAAACTTGAATCAAGGTGACACATGCACTTTAAGTACCCTCTGGACACTACCAGAAATACTGTATCGATCTTGTTGTTGTGTGTTGGAATATCAGTCTAGGCAGGGCTGGACAATGTAAGGCCCTCCTGCTGCTGCTAGATTACAACTCCCATCATGGAAGTTGTAGTCTAGTAGCAGAAGGATGGCCTCTTGTTGCCCATCACTGATCTGGAATATTCAGTGCATGGGTCTCCATGGCTGATTCGCCGGCAAGGGTGAGTTTCTTCTCCTTCCCACCCTGTTCCTCCCATTTCCCACTCACTTCTCCTCCTTCCCACCCTGTTCCTCCCACTTCCAACCCACTTCTCCTCCTGCCCACCCTGTTCCTCCCACTTCCCTCCTACTTCTCCTCCTTCTCACCCTGTTCCTCCCAATTATTTTCCTTCCCACCCTGTTTCACCCCCTTCCCTCCCAGTTCTCCTCCTTTTCACCCTGTTCCTCCCACTTCTCCTCCTTCCCACCCTGTTCTGCCAACTTCCCACCCACTTCTCCTCCTTCCCACCCTGTTCTTCCCATTCCCCACCCACGCCTCCTCCTACCCACCCTATTCCTCCCATTTCCCATCCACTTCTCCACCTTCCCACCCTGTTCCTCCCACTCCCCACCCACTTCTCCTTCTTACCATCCTGTTCCTCCCACTTCCCACCCACTTCTCCTTCTTCCCACCCTGTTCCTCCCACTTCCCATCCACTTCTCCTTCCCACCCTGTTCCTCCCACTTCCCACCCACTTCTCCTTCTTCCCATCCTGTTCCTCCCACTTCCCACCCACTTCGCCTTCTTCCCACCCTGTTCCTCCCACTTCCCATCCACTTCTCCTTCCCACCCTGTTCCTCACACTTCCCATCCACTTCTCCTTCTTCCCACCCTGTTCCTCCCACTTCCCACCCACTTCTCCTTCTTCCCACCCTGTTCTGCCCACTTCCCACTCACTTCCTGACCACTTTATGACACAATTATGCATAAGCCCCATGCATTCAGTTAACACCACCCCTTTATGACTAGAATTGAGTAATTGACATCATCTTGTCGGCAGCACATGAGCCCTCTCGGGGGGGGGGGTCAAGATAAGCAAGTCCCCAATATTCCCATACAGTTACTACACAATGATAATGATAGTGTATAACAACATATCAAGACTATAAGTGTATTGATATTGGATTAATCAAGGCAATAACAAATTTTTCAAATATATATACATGATATTTGGAGCACCAATAAAAATATTCTACCAAATATAACTTTATTAGTAAAAAACCTCTATTAAGAATATGTTTGAGACATCCATAAAGCTACTAGACATTTCTCAAATAAGAACATTAAGTCAAAATACAAAATCCCATCCTCTTAAAGGAACATTCACAAATGTCATTCCACCATTGAGGTAAGTAGGAGCCAATGCTTTTAGGTATAACATCCACCTGCACTCTGTACGGAGTAATGTCTGGTTTCAATCACCCCCTACTCACATTTGGTTTTATATGCTGATTGCCTACACTAGGACAGTTTTTCTCAGCATTAGTCCTCTGGGAACAGCAACACTACAAGTTGGAATCTTAATTATAAATGAGTAACTAGTGGCTCCGCCATTGTGTTTGATCCACCTGTGTGTAATTAGGGATATCTTGAAAATATGACCTGTTAGTTTGCTTTGAGTATCATTGCAATAGAATATCCCTCGTGAGGTTCCCAAAGGGACTATCCATTTCAGTTTTCCCAGTGTCACTCTCGTGCGCAAGGAGCTTCCTCCTAAATTCCCCTTTTTGTCTTCCCAAGGTAGATTTCCTCCCAAGGACAGGACAGTTGATAAAAAATCCCCTTTCTTTTCACAGTTATTGAATTCACATATTTTACATTGCCCTGCACCACTTGCATTGTAAATATACATTGATTAAAACTAGTGATGAGCGAGCGTGCTCGGCCGATGCTCGGATCGGCTCGAGCATCGCTCTGCTCGGCACATGGCGGTACTCGTCGAGTACCGCCATGTGCTCGCCCGACATGTTCGGGTGGCGGGGATCTGTGCCGGAAGAGGCACAGATCCGAAGAAGCTCCGCTGGACCACCAGGGACTGGAGGTACGGGGGCATTGCGGAGATGAAGGGGGCATTGCGGAGATGAAGGGGGACATTGTGGAAGAGGGGCATAGACTCTATGCCCCTCTTCCACAATGTCCCCCTTCATCTCCGCTATGCCCGTCTTCCACAATGTGCCCCTTCATCTCCGCTATGCCCCTCTTCCACAATGTGCCCCTTCATCTCCGCTATGCCCCTCTTCCACAATGTCCCCCTTCATCTCCTCTATGGCATAGAGGAGATGAAGGGGGACATTGTGGAAGAGGGGCATAGCGGAGATGAAGGGGCACATTGTGGAAGAGGGGCATAGCGGAGATGAAGGGGCACATTGTGGAAGAGGGGCATAGCGGAGCTGAAGGGGGACATTGCGGAGCTGAAGGGGGCATTCGGAGATGAAGGGGGCATAGCGGAGATGAAGGGGGCATTGACCAGGCACCCTCCCCTCATCAGAGCAGGGGGTGCCTGGTGTCGCCCCATTCATTCCAATGGGGCTAGGGTGCTCGGCCGAGCACTCGAGCCTCAGGGGGTGCTCGGTCAGAGCACCCGAGCACCCGAGCATCGTGGTGCTCGCTGAACACTAATTAAAACAAAAAAGGACAGGCCTGACATTAGCCACACTGACAACCAAGTCTCATCTTTCTGGGATCTATTAAATTCATCTTTCACTTGGTGGTTTCATAGACTTGATAGTTTCAAAACCAGAGCCGTGGAAGTAATAGACATTTTTTATTGAAATAACAAAAATTTGTATTGTAGAGATTTACCTGCTGGGTAAAACAAGGGTAGTCCCACTGCTGGGGAAAGCTTTATTCCAAAGTTATTACATTTTAACTGATGATGTTTCTTTTACACTAAAGGAGCAGTAAACTTTTTTATGAAAAAATATATATTGTAGGTATTTTCCTATAGAGTAAAATAAAGGTACTGCCATTGCCAAGAGATTTATATTTCCAGAGTTATTACAGTTTAAACCCATGTTTTTTTACATTAGCAGTGCCCTCTAGTGGTCAAATTCTAATTAGATTTCCTGTTAGATTCTAATGGAGAGGAAAGTCAGAAAAGTCAGAGATATACAGTTCTCCATAGAATGTGATAGAAACTGCTGAGTCACTTCCTGTCAGTTAGAACTATCAGGAAGTAAACACAGTAAATTCACTTCCTGGTTATTTAAACTGCTATAATTTTTGAATAAAACATCTGACAGCGATGGGAGTCACCTTGTTTTATTCAGCAGGAAATGCTCTGTAAAATATGTGCTTTCATAAAAAAAGTTTACTGCTCCTTTAACTTCTGGACAACTCTCTATCTTTGGTCTCCCCTGTTCTCTCCTCCTATTTCCCCTGCCACATTTCTCCCCTTGCAGCCACACCTACCACCTTTCTTGCTGTGCTTCTCCTCTCTCTCTCTCTCTCCCCCACCCTCCATGCTCCCACATTTTCATTCACCATGTCCTCGCTCCTACTTCCTCTCTCTCTCCTCTACCCTGCTGAGTAAAAGAAGAGTTCTCTCACTTTTGGAAGATATTTTCATTTAAAGAGATAGTATTGTCACATTTTAATAAAACAGAATCTTGTAGCTATTAAAAAAATAAACTAAATGCTTGCAGTCCTATCTCTCAAACCATTATGGTTTGAGAGATAATCGCAGCAAAAGTTTCCCCCTCCCTCCCCTTTCCCTGACGTCAGCGCTCTAGCTGACTGTAGGGGAATCCGGTCCCAGGACCGTCAGAGGCTCTTCAGCAGAGCCAAGATCGAGAGACATAAAAATAATTACTTCACTGGAACGGTCTATCAAGTGTGCTTGGTTTGCAATACTATCCCCTTAAAAGTCATTACAGCGCAAACGTATTGTTTTTATATCTGTTATCAACAGCGCCTAGTAGTGTTCAAAAGGCAGTTTTTCTATAATGCTCAGCTTGAGTCATACACTCTCTATAGTAAGTGAAGAACAGCGCCACCTAGTGAGTGAGCAAGTATAACTGATGATTGCATTTCAATGCAAGAAAGACAATTTCAAGCTGTAATGAGTTGTAAATGAAACCTCTACCAGCAGTGGGAGTACCTTGTTTTACTCAACAGAGAGAACATTATAACAGGCATTTTTTATATATAAAAGTTTACTATTTTTTTACCCGTTGAGGATCAGAGAAGTGTCCAATAAATATGCAAAGAATAGCACACCTCTTTAAGGGATTAGGTCCTGTTATATTGATAAATGTATATGGTGAATGTTTCCGGATACGATTTCATATGTTATCAAGTTGTATGTAACATTTGTTTTTTCATTAACATTTACAATACCATATCTGAGTTGAGTTTGCAAGAGATATCTCCAGCACATTGAAGAGCAATTCATCAAAGACATCTCTAACATCGAAGGGTTTAAAAGTATAAATTGCACAAACTTTTACAGACTTTCCCCTTTAAAAAGTTTACTGTTCCTTTAAAAATCATGGTCTGTGCAGGACAGAACCTAATTAGACTGAATAGAAGTTATATAACTTCTTTTTAAAGGTACAGTAATGCTTCATTTATATACATAAAAGAAGACTTTGTGCCTGGCAAAACACACCCAGGGGCGGCAGTAAAAAGGATTACTGCTCCCATTGGGTGATTCAATGGGGGTGTGATTTTTGGCCCACCCCCACTATCCAGCCCGCCCACCACTATCTAAGGTTGAAAAAAAAATGGCTGCCACTCACTCCTACACCACAGACATGCACACATGCCCCCCACACACTGGCAGACACATACACACATATACACACACACACACACACACACATGCTGAGCAGCTGAGAACTATGTTCAAGCTACAGCTGGAAGGCCATGGCCCAATCTGTATTATGCAGCTTCTTCATTCCCTGTCTGTGAGCCTGCACAGCCCTGCCAATTACTACAGGTGAGGTGATTTCTAAACAATCAGCAGACAGGATGCTGGCTTGCTGGGAAAGTGGAACAATGGCAGAGACATGATCAGGCAGTGCAGAGCAGGGCTTCAGTTGAGCTGGTAAGTGGCAGAGACATGGGTGTGACTGTATTTATTATATTGCACAAAGAGAGAGAAAGAGAGCAGATTGTTTGTCAGTCTGTCTGTAAGTAGAGGTGCCAGCTCCTGCAATCATCTCCATGCTGTACATGGCTCACTGTATAGCATGTATGACAAACTATTTATATATGATCTGGCATTGTATAGTATACAGTCTGTGTATAAGGACTGGCACTATACAATAGTCTGAGACCCAAATCCCTCTGCTCCTCTATTTAGGAGATCACACTGTGTGGTGTATATACAAAAGGCTGACCAGACCTCACCTTTAACCAGGGACACATAGGAAATAGGCATATTTCAGGAGTGCACCAAAATCAAAGCAGCCCTGCAGTATGCATTTTTCATATGCATCCCTGGTTAAAGGTGAGGTCTGGTCACCCTAATATACAAGTGTATCAGATTGCTCCACATCAGTAAAACCCACAGTAATGTGGATATAAACTTCTGTATATATCTGTTAAATTAGTCTGTGTAAAAAAAATACTTTCATCTTCTTCTAAATCATTCACTTACAGAAAGAGTAACTTAACCATTTCAGTGCCAGAGGGGAAGCAATGCATTGCTTACCACCTGGCACTCAAAGGGTTAAAAATTCTCTACAATAGTCTGGCACTGTATAGCAGTGGTTCTCAACCTGTGCTCTCAGTGGCTATTAATAGGCCAGGATTTTAAGCACAGGTGAAATAATCAATACGACTGAGCCTCTGATCAACACACTTGTGTTCTAGCAGGGAAATCCCTAAGTCCTGGCCTGTTAGTGGCCACTGAGGACATGGGCTGAGAACCTCTGCTGTATACTATACAGTCTGCATGTGTCTGTGTATAAGGACTGGCACTATACAGTATAGGAGGGACAGTCCCTGTTTGACACCCAAATCCCTCTGCTCCTCTATTTAGGAGATCACACTGTGTTGTGTATATACCAGTGTATCAGATCACTCCACATCAGTAAAACCCACAGTAATGTGGGTATAAACTTCTGTATATATATCTGTTAAATTAGTCTGTAAAAAAAATACTTTCATCTTCTTCTAAATCATTCACTTACAGAAATAGTAACTTAACCATTTCAGTGCCAGAGGGGAAGCAATGCATTGCTTACCACCTGGCACTCAAAGGGTTAAAAATTCTCTACAATAGTCTGGCACTGTATAGCAGTGGTTCTCAACCTGTGCTCTCAGTGGCTATTAACAGGCCAGGATTTTAAGCACAGGTGAGTTAATCAATAAGACTGAGCCTCTGATCAACAGACTTGTGTTCTAGCAGGGAAATACCTAAGTCCTGGCCTGTTAGTGGCCACTGAGGGCATGGGCTGAGAACCTCTGCTGTATAGTATACAGTCTGCATGTGTCTGTGTATAAGGACTGGCACTATACAGTATAGGAGGGACAGTCCCTGTTTGACACCCAAATCCCTCTGCTCCTCTATTTAGGAGATCACACTGTGTGATGTATATACCAGTGTATCAGATTGCTCCACATCAATAAAACTCACAGTAATGTGGGTATAAACATCTGTATATATCTGTGTAAAAAATACTTTCAACTTCTTCTAAATCATTTACTTATAGAAAGAGTAACTTAACCATTTCAATGCCAGAAAGAGTAACTTAACCATTTCAATGCCAGAGAGGTATGCAATGCATTGCTTACCCCCTGGCACTCAAAGGGTTAAAAATTCTCTAAAATACACCACCAGCCACGCCCCCAGTAACACCACCTAAAACACAAGTGTCCCTCTTTGGCCATTTGAAATGTTGGGAGGTATGTTACTTACACTGCTCACACTGTATGTATGTATGTTCTGATTTGTATCTGTGTGTCACTGTTTGTGTATGTCAGTGTATGTGTGTGTATGTATGTGTGTTGCATGCGTCTCTATCACTGTGTGTCCCCCTGTATATGTGTCTGTTTGTACATGTGTCTGTGTATCACTGTGTGTAGCTTACTGATGAAAACAGTCAAATTCCTTTAACCCATTCAGGACCCATGATGTGCCAGGACCGTCATGGCTGTCCTACACTTAAAGGGATAGTAATACTTAAAAATGACTTATCCCTATATTGTAGCAGAGCCCAGATCGAGTTAATGAAAAAAGAAATACTTCACTTAAAAGGTCATCTATGTGTGCTTGGTTTGCAAGCACACGTTGAAGACCTTTTAAGTGAAACATTTCTTTTTCATTAACTCGATCTCGGCTCTGCTGCAGAGCCTCCGCCGGTCTGCGCACCGGATTCCAAATCTGTCAGCTAGAATGCTAATGTCAGGCAGGATAAACGGTTATCTCTCAAAGGGTTTGAGAGATGCTGCTGGGCGCATTTTTCTTTATTATTTAAGGGCTACAACATAGGGATAAGTCATTTTTAAGTACTATCCCTTTAAGGACGAGTGATGGTCCTGGTACGTCATGGAACTCAGGGCTCTGTGTGTGGCTGCACACCATTCGGAGAGTCCTGAATCCATTGGTGTGCAGGCCGGTCCTTGTAGGCATTAAAAAAAACATGAAGAACAATATAAGTCTTATTTCTCAAACTTTATGGTTTGAGAGATATTCACAAGCAAAGTTTCCCCTCCCGCCCCTTTTACCTAGCGTAAGCCATTTCTTCCCAAATGTGGAATCCAGTCCATAGACCAGACAGATAACAGAAGGGGACAATCTTCTTCCTATGAGAACAATGAAAGCCCTGCCCCCCTTGACAAGCTTTTCAGGTTTTTCCCTTATCTTAATTGAAGATTGTCCCTCTCTGCAGTCTACCTGGGCACCTCCCTTCTGATCTGGCTGAGCAGTGTTACATCAGTAAAAGGGGCGGGAGGGGGATACTTTATCATTGAATTACTCTTGTACTACAACTCTGACAGAATTGAAATAACACTCTCCAAAGTCCAAATACTATGATGATTAATTAGAGCTGCTTTTATTATGAAACATTACTATCCCTTTAAGGAGTTAATATCCTCTGTCCCAATCATTATCAGTTACAAACTGTGGGTGGCGTCACTTGGCCTGAATCTGGGGCCTGTCGAACAATGGAGGAGACATCTGGAAAACAAATATTCAGCCAGTAATTGTGATGTAGAAACCGCTTTGTAGTACAAAATTAGAGCTAAATAAATAAGAAGAATATCCAGGCACAAACCATCATTTGGGCAGAGGGGAATTAGTCCTGGAAATGAAACGTACTGTAATATCTTTCCTGATACTTTATTGCAAGTGTTCACAGTATTGTGGATCATTGAGACTGGTGCACTGAGAACTACTACTGGAGCAGACCATCTGCACTATGTAAGACACATTCACATTCTCTTTGATTACATTTATTTTAACCCCTTGAATGCACTGGAGACCTGGCTAATATTCAAGGGGTTAAAAGCCCCATTTACATCAATGGAATTTCTATTTGTCCCCTGTGATGTAGTTGGTTTGCTCCTTTGCTCTTAGTTTATAATGATGTAATTCTAGGACAAACCATCCACCTCATTCGCAGGACATATGATAGTTTCCATTGATTTAACTTGTTCTACTCCAGATCTGCCTTAGAGACTCCTTTTTTTCAGCGAATTAGAGGTCCTCCTGGGACAGTCTCTGATTCTCCGGTGGTGGGGAGTTTTGTCCCAGAAGGGGGATGCTCAAGACACTGGATACACATTTAAAGGGATAGTAATACTTCATTTTATCTTTATTTTATTTTGTAGGCATTAAAAGAACATGAAGAACGATATAAGTCTTATCTCTCAAACTTTTATGGTTGGAGAGATCTTCACAAGCAAAGTTCCCCCTCCTGCCCCTTTTACCTAGTGTAAGCCATCTCTTCTCAGATGTGGAATCCAGTCCATAGACCAGACAGATAACAGCAGGGGACAATCTTCTTCCTATGAGAACAATGAAAGCCCTGCCCCCCTTGACAAGTTTTTCAGGTTTTTCCCTTATCTTAATTGAAGATTGTCCCTCTCTGCAGTCTACCTGGGCACCTCCCTTCTGCTCTGGCTGAACAGTGTTACATCAGTAAAAGGGGCGGGAGGGGATACTTTATCACTGAATTACTCTTGAACTACAACTCTGACAGAATTGAAATAACACTCTCCAAAGTCCAAATACTATGATGATTAATTAGAGCTGCTCTTATTATGAAACATTACTATCCCTTTAAAATCTGGGGCTCACCTGGGCAATCCGGGACATATGGTCACCCTAAATCTACCCCAGGGTATAATAGGTTCTAGTTCTGCCTCTGTGAACATTATTTGTGTTAGGAGGACCCTCCAATGTCTAGCTGTGCTACTGATAAGAGCTGTGCACACATAGGCCCTTGTGTGTCAGTACACTAAAAAGTGTCTTTATGGAATCAGCTGAAAACGTAGCATTTTGTAACCTCAGAAAGAAGGTGCTGAGCTGAGACCGTTTGGGACATGACCACACACTATGTTTTTAGCTGATCCAGTAAAGAGGTTTTACTATTTTAACACACTTTTCTCCTCGCTATGTGTGGTCTAACCCACAAACTAGACCTGTTTTGCAGCTACAGATGAAACTGAGACGGATGTAGCAGGGGCAGTTCAGGGGCAAACCAACTACACCACAGGTAACGAATAAACATTTCCCAAATTCCCAATGATTTTAACCCCTTGAGTGCTAGAGAGGCCTCCAAAGAAAAACGGCGTCTTAGAGGGGATATGATAACACTATATAAATATGTTCAAGGCCCATACAAAGGGATCTCCAAAGAATTGTTCATTAACAGAACAGTACACAGGACAAGGGGCCACCCGCTTAGACTTGAGTTAGGGAGATTTAATCTACAACAGTGGAAGGGATTCTTTACAGTAAGGACAGTAAAGGTATGGAATTCACTGCCTGAGGAGGTGGTGCTATCGAATACATTAGGTGCCTTTAAAAAGGGCCTGGATACTTATTTAAAAGAGCATAACATAGAGGGCTATGTACGTTAGTATTGGGATTAATATTTAGTTAGGGCTTGTTGATCCAAGGAGAAATCTGATTGCCATTTGGAATCAAGAAGGAATTTTTTCCCCCCATTCAAGGCAGAATTTGAAATTGCTATATTGAGGGTTTTTTTTGCCTTCTTTTGGATCAATGATGGTAAACAAGAATAGGAAAAGGGTTGAACTAGATGGACGCACGTCTTTTTTCAATCTAAATTACTATGTTGCTATGTTAGTATGAGTTGGAGACCGCTCTAGCAAGTTAAAAGCTGATTTCAACCTAATGGGATTTTTAATTGGTGTAATTGGTTTGCTCCGGCGTTGTTCCAGTTCTGATTAGTACTCAGAATGGGCAGATTAGGTCGGCAATTGGGTCTTATCTTTTGTCACATTCTAAGTTTCTCGCTGATGCCGGGATTCTTCAAACTGCGGAAAAAGCAGAGTATCAAATACTCTGTTCTTCGCCAGCACTTCCCTGTGATCACTGATGGATACCTTCGGTATTCATCAATAAGTTGTCATGTTTCGCTGCTTTGCATATGTGAAGCAGGGAAAACTGCGTAAATAGGTCAGTCAGGTGATAAATCCATACATACATAAGAGAAAATGTGTATGCGTGCGTTCGCCCCATGCATTGTAATGGGGTCCTCCAGAATGAAGCTGACGAATCAGATTGGTGGATCTATCTGGCTATCGTTTATTGATGACTAAGCAATGGCCAGTTACAATCCGGCAGTTGCTAAATGGGCGAAGGGTTAATGTGCAAAGAAATCCTCTGATTTTCTTGCGTATTAAGCCATTCGTACCTTGATGAATCCCGGCCTAAGCATGGCTATATCAAACTATGATCCAGAAAATTAGTTATAAAAGGAACGCTGGCACTTCCTAAAAATAACCCCCCACTTCATACCTCCCAACATTCCAAATGGCCAAAGAGGGACACTTATGTTTTAGGTGGTATTGCTGGGAGGGAGTGGCTGGTGGGCGGGCCGTTGTCCAAAATTTTTAGTTTATTTCATGACCTACTGACACCTCTTTACACCTCTGATCTCTTAACACAGGGACAGCAGGGTGGGAAAGAGGGACAGAGGGATTTGGGTCTCCTAAAAGAGGGACACTTGGGAGGTATGGACCCCTAATATCTCCTAAAGAGGGAAACTTGGGAGGTATGGATCCCTAATATCTCCTAAAGAGGGACACTTGGGAGGTATGGGCCCCTAATATCTCCTAAAGATGGACACTTGGGAGGTATGGACCACTAATATCGCCTAAAGAGGGACACTTGGGAGGTACGGACCCCTAATATCTCCTAAAGAGGGACACTTGGGAGGTATGGACCCCTAATATCTCCTAAAGAGGGACACTTGGGAGGTATGGGCCCCTAATATCTCCTAAAGAGGGACACTTGGGAGGTATGGGCCCCTAATATCTCCTAAAGAGGGACACTTGGGAGGTATGGGCCCCTAATATCTCCTAAAGAGGGACACTTGGGAGGTATGGATCCCTAATATCTCCTAAAGAGGGACACTTGGGAGGTATGGGCCCCTAATATCTCCTAAAGAGGGACACTTTGGAGGTGTGGACCCCTAATATCTCCTAAAGAGGGGCACTTGGGAGGTATGGGCCCCTAATATCTCCTAAAGAGGGACACTTGGGAGGTATGGACCCCTAATATCTCCTAAAGAGGGACACTTGGGAGGTATGGGCCCCTAATATCTCCTAAAGAGGGACACTTGGGAGGTATGGACCCCTAATATCTCCTAAAGAGGGACACTTGGGAGGTATGGACCCCTAATATCTCCTAAAGAGGGACACTTGGGATATATATCTCCTTCTGACCTACATTGAAACCCTTCTACTCTAACAGTCACTGCTATAATTTACAGTTATTCAGGCCTGCCTATCTTTTAACCCTTTGAGTGCAAGAGGTAGTCAATGCATTGCAACTCAAAGGATTGTCAGAGAGATAATCAAAGTCCTCAAAGGGTTAAGTAGCCTCACAGCTTGCTCATTTTTAAATGTAGTTACACTGTAATTATTCAAGGTTAACTACGTTGCATTGGGATCTATCCCCTTTAACCCCTTGCATGCTAGAGATGAATGCATTGCATCAAGACTTCTCTCTCACCCAAGACTTTAACCAGTAACACCGCACACCCATTCCAGGGGCCCTTACCCAGTATCTCAGCAGCCTAGGGCAGGACTTCCACCAGCTTTGTCTTGTTCTTCCTCACCACAGCTTCACAGAAACATAGAATTTGATGGCAAATAACAGCCCATCTAGTCGTCCATTTTCCTACTGTAAAAACATCGGGAAGTGGGACATTGACTCTACGCAGCAGAACATCGAGATTGGGCCTCAAAAGGCGTGACTCGTGCTGGTAGGCCACAAGACACAGACTGGGCCAACTGCAGTGCTGACATCTTCTGCAAACAAGGTTGTCAGCTGTGAGTAAATATACTCATAGTCAATAAAAATTTCCCAAAATTGAGAGGTGTGTATGTATATCTTTATTTATATGGCGCCACACAGTGTAGGCAGCGCATTTCAGACATAAGTTACAATTAATAAAAGGGGATAAAATAAGTATCACAGTCATAGAAACAATAGGAGAGAGGTTCCTGCCCCAAAGAGCTTACAGTCTAAATAGGTACTAGAAGACAGACAACAGGGTAAGAGGGAGGTGGACATGATCCTATGGACAGCTCTGGTCCCAGGACCATAAATCTCCATAGGATGGTGTAGCAACAGCGCCACTGTACAATTTCAGGCCACTGTTATATTGCACCTAAAAAATTCAACTTTGAAAATTAATAACTTTTGAATGAAACACTTTCAGCAGTGGGGGTACTCTTGTTTTACTCAGGGAGATAAACCCTACAACATATTTGTTTTTTACATTTTAAGTATTATTATCCCCTTATGGGGTTAAAAATGTAATCTCTTGAACCTAGGCACAAGGTCAGAATTCATAAGGGCCATAAGGATTTTCATGGCCCATACTAAGTTGATCGGGGGGGAGGGGGTTGTTGTTGTTTGTTAGTGTATAGCACAGCAGATTTGCTGTAGAATTTCTCCTGTATATCTTTGTGCATACAGCCCATAGTCGCCCATGTATCCCAGCCCTAACCTGCAGTCCATTATCATATGAAATGAATTACAGCAGCAGGAAATGATTTTCTAATTTTACTCCCAAATAGGCTAAACCAGCCTTAAAACCTGCATTCACAAATCCCATTACCAATAAACATAATGTGCATTGCTTTGGTTTGTTTGAAAAGTGCATTTATTGTTTCCTAAACCAGATGTTTTAGTACACGCTTTTATTTTTTCATAATGGATATTTCCGTCTCTGAGCTCTAGGGAAAGTATCGTGAAGGCCCCGATTTCTTCTACCAAATGCGCAGTATCCCACAGCCATTCCTCAGCTGGAGGTGATTAAAACTGGGATTTATCTTCTAACTGATTTATAAAAAAAATAAAAAAATAATATTATCCATTCTGGTGGTCTTTCTTGCTTTCATTTCTTCCTCCTCTCACATTTTATAATTATAGTTATTTTATCCCACGCCTTGAAATTTCCTTAAAGGAGCAGTAAACTTTTTTTATGAAAACCTATGTTATAGGGCTTTTCCTGCTGAGTAAAACAAGGTCACTCCCACATCTGTCAGTTGTTTTATTCAAAATGGATAACAGTTCAAATAACCAGTGAATTTACTGTGTGTGTACTTCCAGATTGTTCTGAAAGGAAGTAACTCAGCAGTTTCTATGGAGAACTGTAAGTCATTGACTTTCTTCTCCTTTAGAATGTAATAGACTAACTAATTGCAAGTGCAATGTTTGGTCACAAATAAGTAAAGTCAGGTTTATGAATATGCAAAGACAAAAGGAAAAAAAATGTATAACAATACACACATATATATGTATACTAGTATACACAAGGGTTGAACTGGATGGACGCAAGTCTTTTTTCAACCTAAATTACTATGTAACTAGGTATAAAAGCCCGTGTACACAGGCCACACTGCCACCCAACAGCCTCAGCTGGTGCCCGGAACCTCTCTGCTCACCACTCGGTCCCTGGAAGGTGCACAGAGAGGACTCCGGCCCAAATTTGTAGTGCCCCACTCCATATCAGCTGCGGCCCATTCGAGCAGTCTCTACTGCGCATGACTGCAGTGTGCGTAGTCGCTACTGCACATGACGGCTTCTGACAAACATCCTAGTGAATTATTATATAGGATAATCACAATTAATAAAAGCAAAATCAAAATATATGTAGTCCAATACTACTATTGGGCTACATATATTTTTATTTTAATTTGTTTTTATTAAGTTGGATTATATACACATATATGTGTATTGTTATATATTTTTTATTAAATTTTGCTATCTTTGGAATATTGGAGGTGAGTATCCTGTGTGAGCGTGGTTCCCGAGCGGAGACGGGTCTTTCTCCGAATGCGTGATAGCCAACCAGTTCTGAGCTGACAATGACACCTGTGAGTACCCAGTTTTATCGTTCTACACCTATTGTCACTGTAAGACAATAATACACTATTGGGTGCCCTTCCTGTTTTTTCTTGTGTCTTTGCATCGTCGATCGTTTTGGGGACAGTGTTGTGGGATGGAGCGGCCCTATCTACACCAGAGAACAACAGATTTGCTGTTTTGGGGCAGCTATAATAATCCCCTCAAGCGTTATAGCTGTTCTCCACATAAGTGTATGAACAGCAATTTATTTTGCGAGTATAACTCAGTTGGGTGACTGGTGGTGGTCCATTTGATCTGTTTAACCCCTTAAGTACCAGCGGTCCAGGGAAGTTACCTTCCCTTAAGGACCGCTTTGATCTTTGCCGATGCGCCGGTACACGTGACCTGTTACACGTACTGGCGCGCCGCTTGGAGGCCTAAGAGAGATTGCGCCGGTCTTGGAGCGATCAATTTTAGGCACCGTTTTTACTTACAGCGCTCCCGGTAGAGCGCTGTAAGTAAAAAGTACGTGACGTGCTATGACCGTCACTGGTCCTTAAGGGTATAAGGACTGTGACAGTCATACCACGTCACGTAGTCCTTAAGGGGTTAATTCAATACAAAGAGCACCTCCTGTTCTTTTTTCTCCCTTCTATATCTGTAAGTTTATAAATATGTCTATATCTGAGAAAATTCACTAATGATTTTTTTCGGACACATCATTCATGCTCTATCACTATATAATTCTGTTAAGAAAAGGTTACATCTGGGGTTAAGATTTAACCATTAAAACTGCCTTTATTTTTGGAACAACTGGTGAATTTCATTACTCATACGTTGCGACTAGTGATGAGCGAGCATGCTCGGCCGAAGCTCGGTTCGGCTCGAGCATCGCTCTGCTCGGCACATGGCGGTACTCGTACGAGTACCGCATGTGCTCGCCCGCCATGTTCGGGTCTCCTCCCCGCACGTTTCGCGGCTGCTGCGCAGCCAATAAACGTGCGGGGAGGCTCTGACATCAGTGTAATGCCAGCAGCCATGTTGGCTGCTGGCATTACACTGATTGGCTGGCCAGAACCCGTGATCGGGTGCTGTATAGCACCTGACCAGCGAGTTCGGCTCAGTCTTAGCCAGGGAGAGATGAGGATAGGAAGGGAAAGTCAGTGTAGGGAGAAGAAAAGTGTGTTTGAACAACATATAAAGACCCAAAAGTCCTTTTTAGGACTGTTGTGTGTGGGGGCAGCAGTTATATTTTGTTTGGGGGGGGCACAGATTTAAAAAAAAAACGTCACATATTCCGTTCACTGTGCCTAGCCGCAGATTAGCAGCACATTCTGTTTAGTGTGCAAAGTTGCAGATTAGCAGCACATTCTGTTTAGTGTGCAAAGTTGCAGATTAGCAGCACATTCTTTTTAGTGTGCAAAGTTGCAGATTAGCAGCACATTCTGTTTAGTGTGCAAAGTTGCAGATTAGCAGCACATTCTGTTTAGTGTGGAAAGTGTAAAAAATAAACGTCACATATTCCGTTCACTGTGCCTAGCCGCAGATTAGCAGCACATTCTGTTTAGTGTGCAAAGTTGCAGATTAGCAGCACATTCTGTTTAGTGTGCAAAGTTGCAGATTAGCAGCACATTCTGTTTAGTGTGGAAAGTGTAAAAAATAAACGTCACATATTCCTTTCACTGTGCCTAGCCGCAGATTAGCAGCACATTCTGTTTAGTGTGCAAAGTTGCAGATTAGCAGCACATTCTGTTTAGTGTGCAAAGTGTAAAAAATAAACGTCACATATTCCGTTCACTGTGCCTAGCCGCAGATAAGCAGCACATTCTGTTTAGTGGGCAAAGTTGCAGATTAGCAGCACATTCTGTTTAGTGTGGAAAGTGTAAAAAATAAACGTCACATATTCCTTTCACTGTGCCTAGCCGCAGATTAGCAGCACATTCTGTTTAGTGTGCAAAGTTGCAGATTAGCAGCACATTCTGTTTAGTGTGCAAAGTTGCAGATTAGCAGCACATTCTGTTTAGTGTGGAAAGTGTAAAAAATAAACGTCACATATTTCTTTCACTGTGCCTAGCCGCAGATTAGCAGCACATTCTGTTTAGTGTGCAAAGTTGCAGATTAGCAGCACATTCTGTTTAGTGTGCAAAGTGTAAAAAATAAACGTCACATATTCCGTTCACTGTGCCTAGCCGCAGATAAGCAGCACATTCTGTTTAGTGTGCAAAGTTGCAGATTAGCAGCACATTCTGTTTAGTGTGGAAAGTGTAAAAAATAAACGTCACATATTCCTTTCACTGTGCCTAGCCGCAGATTAGCAGCACATTCTGTTTAGTGTGCAAAGTTGCAGATTAGCAGCACATTCTGTTTAGTGTGCAAAGTGTAAAAAATAAACGTCACATATTCCGTTCACTGTGCCTAGCCGCAGATAAGCAGCACATTCTGTTTAGTGTGCAAAGTTGCAGATTAGCAGCACATTCTGTTTAGTGTGCAAAGTGTAAAAAATAAACGTCACATATTCCTTTCACTGTGCCTAGCCGCAGATTAGCAGCACATTCTGTTTAGTGTGCAAAGTTGCAGATTAGCAGCACATTCTGTTTAGTGTGCAAAGTGTAAAAAATAAACGTCACATATTCCGTTCACTGTGCCTAGCCGCAGATAAGCAGCACATTCTGTTTAGTGTGCAAAGTTGCAGATTAGCAGCACATTCTGTTTAGTGTGGAAAGTGTAAAAAATAAACGTCACATATTCCGTTCACTGTGCCTAGCCGCAGATTAGCAGCACATTCTGTTTAGTGTGCAAAGTTGCAGATTAGCAGCACATTCTGTTTAGTGTGCAAAGTGTAAAAAATAAACGTCACATATTCCTTTCACTGTGCCTAGCCGCAGATTAGCAGCACATTCTGTTTAGTGTGCAAAGTTGCAGATTAGCAGCACATTCTGTTTAGTGTGGAAAGTGTAAAAAATAAACGTCACATATTCCGTTCACTGTGCCTAGCCGCAGATAAGCAGCACATTCTGTTTAGTGTGCAAAGTTGCAGATTAGCAGCACATTCTGTTTAGTGTGGAAAGTGTAAAAAATAAACGTCACATATTCCTTTCACTGTGCCTAGCCGCAGATTAGCAGCACATTCTGTTTAGTGTGCAAAGTTGCAGATTAGCAGCACATTCTGTTTAGTGTGCAAAGTGTAAAAAATAAACGTCACATATTCCGTTCACTGTGCCTAGCCGCAGATAAGCAGCACATTCTGTTTAGTGTGCAAAGTTGCAGATTAGCAGCACATTCTGTTTAGTGTGGAAAGTGTAAAAAATAAACGTCACATATTCCGTTCACTGTGCCTAGCCGCAGATAAGCAGCACATTCTGTTTAGTGTGCAAAGTTGCAGATTAGCAGCACATTCTGTTTAGTGTGCAAAGTGTAAAAAATAAACGTCACATATTCCTTTCACTGTGCCTAGCCGCAGATTAGCAACACATTCTGTTTAGTGTGCAAAGTTGCAGATTAGCAGCACATTCTGTTTAGTGTGCAAAGTGTAAAAAATAAACGTCACATATTCCTTTCACTGTGCCTAGCCGCAGATTAGCAGCACATTCTGTTTAGTGTGCAAAGTTGCAGATTAGCAGCACATTCTGTTTAGTGTGCAAAGTGTAAAAAATAAACGTCACATATTCCGTTCACTGTGCCTAGCCGCAGATAAGCAGCACATTCTGTTTAGTGTGCAAAGTTGCAGATTAGCAGCACATTCTGTTTAGTGTGGAAAGTGTAAAAAATAAACGTCACATATTCCTTTCACTGTGCCTAGCCGCAGATTAGCAGCACATTCTGTTTAGTGTGCAAAGTTGCAGATTAGCAGCACATTCTGTTTAGTGTGCAAAGTGTAAAAAATAAACGTCACATATTCCGTTCACTGTGCCTAGCCGCAGATAAGCAGCACATTCTGTTTAGTGTGCAAAGTTGCAGATTAGCAGCACATTCTGTTTAGTGTGGAAAGTGTAAAAAATAAACGTCACATATTCCGTTCACTGTGCCTAGCCGCAGATAAGCAGCACATTCTGTTTAGTGTGCAAAGTTGCAGATTAGCAGCACATTCTGTTTAGTGTGCAAAGTGTAAAAAATAAACGTCACATATTCCTTTCACTGTGCCTAGCCGCAGATTAGCAGCACATTCTGTTTAGTGTGCAAAGTGTAAAAAATAAACGTCACATATTCCTTTCACTATGCCTAGCCGCAGATTAGCAGCACAATCTGTTTAGTGTGCAAAGTTGCAGATTAGCAGCACATTCTGTTTAGTGTGCAAAGTTGCAGATTAGCAGCACATATTTCGTGTAATATGAAGAAGGCGGGTAAAAAGGGACGGGGAAGTGGACGTGATCCTGATAGTTCAGGGCGCGGGTCAGGACGCGTAGAAACTGTGCCTGGTGCCAGAGCACAAGAAAGAAACACATCCACCATACCTAGCTTCATGTCTCAGTTTACAGGGCGTCGCAGGACATCACTCTCGAGGTCAGACCACTGCGAACAGGTGGTCGGTTGGATTTCAGGTGATACTGCTTCCAGTCGGTTAAGCACCACCCTGTCTTCCACCAAGTCCACTCTCAGTAGCCAAGAGTCTGGTCAACATAATCCTCACCCTGATCATCCTTCCTCCCACCATAGAGGGTCTGGCCAAAGAAGTGATCCCACACTGGGATATAGTGAGGAACTCGTCTCATCACCAATCCTTCATTTGAACCTCTCTCCAAGCACGCTTGCAGAGGAACATGACATCTTGTGCCCTGATTCACAACCTCTAGAGGGTTCCCAATCACAAGAAGATGACAGAGGGGAACGGCATTTAAGGTCAAATGAAGTGGATGATGATGATGAGACACAGTTGCCATCAAATCAACCACTATTACTGTCTCAAGACCTTGATGAGGAGGATGATACACAGTTGTCAATGATTGAGTATGTGGTGGGATCAAGAAATGAGGAGGATGATCAGAGTGAGGAAGTGGAGGAGGACTTGGTGGACGATGAGGTGACTGACCCCACCTGGGAAGGTGGAGAGCCGAGCGATGACAGCAGTCCTGAGGGTGAGCCATCTGCAGCACCGCAACAGGCTGGAAGAGGCAGTGGTGTGGCTAAAGAAAGAAGGCGGACCGCACCAAACCGGCCCGCAAATGTTCCACGGAGCACCCCCTTGCATAAATCTCCCTTGCCAAGGGCTAGGTGTTCCGCGGTATGGCGTTTTTTTAAGGAAAGTGCGGACGACAAAAGAATTGTAGTTTGCAACCTGTGCCACACCAGAATGAGCCGAGGCATGAACACTAGCAACCTCACCACCACCAGCATGATCCGACACATGGCATCCAAGCACCGTAATAAGTGGGAGGAACGCCCGGATCGCCAATCTGTGTCTGCAGGCCACACCACTGCCTCCTCTTCCCCTGTTTTCGGTGCCGGCCAAACGCCTGTCGAAGGCGCAGGCCCGCATACCTCCCGCCCTGCACCTGTACCATCTGAAGCACCATCAGCAACCACATCCACTTCCCTGTCCCAGCGCAGCGTCCAAATGTCGTTACCCCAGGCATTTGAGCGCAAGCGAAAATACCCAGCCACCCACCCACAGGCCATAGCACTAACCTCACACCTTTCCAAATTACTGGCCATCGAAATGCTGCCATTTAGGCTTGTGGAGACTGAGTCCTTCCGCAGCCTGATGGCAGCAGCTGTCCCTCGGTACGCAGTCCCCAGCCGCCACTACTTTTCCCGGTGTGCCGTCCGCGCCTTACACCACCATGTGTCCCGTAACATCACCCGTGCCCTGACCAACGCAGTTACTGGGAAGGTCCACTTAACGACTGACACATGGACAAGTGCTTGTGGCCAGGGACGCTACATTTCCCTGACGGCACACTGGGTGAATGTCGTGGAGGCTGGGAGCGACTCGGACCCTGGGATGGCACAGGTGCTACCCACGCCGAGGATTGCGGGCCCTACCTCCATCAGGGTTTCAGCCAGCACCTACGTCATTGGCTCCTCCTCCTCCGTTTCCACCTCCGAATTCTCTGCGCGCAGCGCCACTCACCCATCAGCCGGTAGCTGGAAGCAGTGTAGCACTGCAGTGGGGAAGCGTCAACAGGCCGTGCTGAAGCTGATCTGCCTTGGGGACAAACAGCACACGGCCTCAGAGCTGTTGCAGGGGATTAGTCACCAGACCGAGCAGTGGCTCTCGCCACTCAACCTGCAACCAGGCATGGTTGTGTGTGATAATGGGCGTAACTTGGTGGCGGCTTTGGAGCTCAGCAAGCTCACACACGTACCATGCCTACCGCATGTATTTAATTTAGTGGTTCAGCGATTTCTAAAAACCTACCCCAATTTGCATGATCTCTTGACCAAGGTGCGCCGCGTGTGTGCACATTTCCGTAAGTCATCAACAGCTTCAGCCGGCCTGTTGAAGCTGCAGCAGCACTTACAATTGCCAGCTCACCGGCTGCTGTGTGACGTGAGCATGCGCTGGAACTCCACCTTCTACATGTTGGCCCGGCTTTGTGAGCAGCAGAGGGCAGTAGTGGAGTACCATCTGTTACACGGTCGTCGCCTCTCCGTTCAACTTCCTCTAATCAGAAGTGAGGAGTGGAAATGGATGTCAGACCTCTGTGAGGTTTTACGCAATTTTGAGGAATCGACACAGATGGTGAGCGGCGATAACGCTATTATCAGTGTAACCATCCCACTTCTGTGTCTACTGAAACGCTCGCTGCTCACAATTAAAACCGACGCTTTGCATGTGGAAGAGGTGGAAATGCGGGAGGAAGAGCTTACACAAGGTGATAGCCAGAGCACCCTTACTTCGTCTTCTCAGCGACAATTGGAGGAGGCGGAGGAGGAAGACACGGTTGCCTCCGCTACAGAGGGTAGCCATGGAACTTTAGTTCCATCTCTTCAGCGTGGGTGGGCAGAAGAGGATGAGGAGATTGAGAGTCATCCTCCTGGTGAGGACAGAGAAATCTTGCCTGTTGGTACTCTGGCACACATGGCTGACTTTATGTTAGGCTGCCTTTCCCGTGACCCACGCGTTATACGCATTTTAGACAACACGGATTACTGGGTGTTCACCCTTCTGGACCCCCGCTACAAAGTGAATTTCTCATCTCTCATTCCTCCGGTGGAGAGGATAAGCAAAATGGTGCAATACCAGAAGGTTCTTGTCGAAAAATTGCTCCAAAATTTTCCATCTGACAACGCTGGCGGCAGAGTACGTGCTACCTTGGCCAACCGAGAAGGGGAGAAAAGGGGAGCACACAGCAGTTCCGACAAAGGCAGGGCAACACTCTCCAAGGCGTGGGACACCTTCATGACACCCCGCCAGCACCCTCACCCTGATGCGCAGCCTAGTGTCACAAGGAGGGAAAAGTTTTGGAAGATGGTGAAGGAGTACGTAGCAGACCGTGTCAGCGTCCTCAATGATCCCTCTGTGCCTTACAACTACTGGGTGTCCAAGCTGGACACGTGGTATGAACTGGCACTCTACGCCTTGGAGGTGCTGGCCTGCCCTGTCGCCAGCGTTCTGTCTGAGCGGGTATTTAGTGCTGCTGGTGGCATCATAACAGATAAGCGTATCCGCCTTTCCACCGAAAATGCTGATAGGTTGACACTTATAAAAATGAACAAGGCCTGGATTTCCCCTGACTTCTCCACTCCACTGGAGGAAAGCCCCGGGTGAACATAAAGTGACTTTATATATGTTATTTACAATGATGGGAATACTCTGTATTCCCATTCACCCCTTCCACCCAAAAAACGGGTATATGGTTGACTCTCTTCCATATACCCTGTGATATAATTTTTATATAGGGCCAGCTCACCAGCGGGCCCTGTGATATAATTTTTATATAGGACCAGCTCACCAGCGGGCCCTGTTTGACAACTTTTTGTATAGGTCAGCTCACCAGCGGGCCTTCTTATATAATGTTTTATTGGGTCAGCTCTCTAGCGGGCCCTCTCATATAATGTTTTATAGCGTCAGCTCACTAGCGGGCCTTCGCATATAATGTTTAGGATGGTCAGCTCCGCAGCAGACCCTCACCCATAATGTTTTAGATGGTCGGCTCAGCGCACGTTTCCCTCTTAATCATGGCCCCAGTTCAGAAAAATCGAGGAAATTTTTTGCAGAATTTGCCTCTGCGCACGTTTCCCTCTTAATCATGGCCCCAGTTCAGAAAAATCGAGGAAATTTTTTGCAGAATTTGCCTCTGCGCACGTTTCCCTCTTAATCATGGGTCCAGTTCCGAAAAATCGATGACATTTTTTGCAGAATTTGCCTCTGCGCACGTTTCCCTCTTAATCATGGCCCCAGTTCCGAAAAATCGATGAAATTTTTTGCAGAATTTGCAGATGATATACAAGTAAATATACAGCAAATACTGTTTGGTAACAATTTTTCGCCTAAAGTCGTTTTTATCTTCCTTTTTGTGTGTTTTACGGTCAGTCTGTAAAAATGGCGTACTACGGGCGAAACATCGTTCCCAGCAAGATGCATCCAGACATCCTCCCTATGCTGTCCCTGAACCATTTCTGTGGTGTTTCCATCATTTTCTGCCCTTTTCCTATGGACCAGGCACCCTCCCCTCATCAGAGCAGGGGGTGCCTGGTGTAATGCTCGAGTCCTCCCATTGACTTCAATGGGGCTCGGGTGCTCGGCCGAGCACTCGAGCCTCCGGGGGTGCTCGGCCAGAGCACCCGAACACCCGAGCATTGGGGTGCTTGATCATCACTAGTTGCGACACAACTCTTATTTGGGACATGACTATTTCTACTCCATTTTTACAGACCCTTTGATTATTACACCAATTTTGTACATCCCTCCCTATGTTCCTTACTAACAATATTTCTGCCCTTTGAACTCTTTCAGAAATATTCACATAATTGTAGAAAAAAATTACATATGAAATGAAAAGTAACGTTTCATTATGAAGAATATTGTAGTGCTGTGTAAAACAGAGGTACTTTTACCACAAGGACATGCTCCATTCAAACTTTATCACAGCTCAAACTTTTTAAAATATATTGAACTGTTAGCAACCGGGGAGTTATGCACTAAGGTTTGATAAAGAGGTTATTATGTATGTATGTATCTTTATTTATATTGCACCACACATGTACGCAGCGCTTTACAGAAGTTATACTAGTATGATATATAAATGCAGAACTGGGTTAAGAGCATTAGGCTACAGTGCAATCATTGCATTATTTTCAGGTGAAAAGTGCAGCAAAGGGAATCATACACTGGGAAAGGGACCCTGCCCCAAGGAGCTTGCAATCTAATTTGAAATCATGATGACATACAGAGACAGTAGGAGGAGGATCATAAGTGTAAATACAAGGCTTAGAGAAGGAAGAGCATAATGATTCTAATGTGACTGTCAGTGTGCACAAGGAGGATATTGTTACTGAGATGCCTCCTTGAGTAGGTGGGTTTTCAGAAGCTGCTTGAATGTGATGAGTGTGGATGATTGGTGAAAGGAGATAGGGAGGGTATTCAAAGTCTAGGGGAAGCCAGTGAAAAATATTGAAGCTGAGAGATGGCTGGAGTTGTGTAGGAGGAGGACAGAAAAAACCCTTGAGGAGAACGCAGGTGACGGGAAGGGGTGTAGCGAGAGATAAGAGTAGAAATGTAAGAAGGTGCTGAAAAAGAAAGCAACTCAAAGGGATAGTAATACTTCGTTTTAACTTTATTTTATTTTGTAGGCATTAAAAAACATGAAGAACGATATAAGTCTTATCTCTCAAACCTTTATGGTTTGAGAGATCTTCACAAGCAAAGTTTCCCCTTCCGCCCCTTTTACCTAGTGTAAGCAATCTCTTCTCAGATGTGGAATGCAGTCCATAGACCAGACAGATAACAGAAGGGGACAATCTTCTTCCTATAAGAACAATGAAAACCCTGCCCCCCTTGACAAGTTTTTCAGCTTTTTCCCTTATCTTAATTGAAGATTGTCCCTCTCTGCAGTCTACCTGGGCACCTCCCTTCTGATCTGGCTGAGAAGTGTTACATCAGTAAAAGGGGCAGGAGGAGGATACTTTGTCATTGAATTACTCTTGAACTACAACTCTGACAGAATTGAAATAACACTCTCCAAAGTCCAAATACTATAATGATTAATTAGAGCTGTTTTTATTATGAAACATTACTATCCCTTTAAAATCTGGGGCTCGCCTGGGCAACCCGGGACATGTGGTCACCCTAAATCTACCCCAGGGTATAATAGGTTCTAGTTCTGCCTCTGTGAACATTATTTGTGTTAGGAGGTCTGAAAAAACTGTTTTCAACTGTTTTATTATGAAACATTACTATCCCTTTAAAGGCGAGAAGAATATTTTTTTAAGAAATACCTTATAGATATCCAATATACCTTATATGTAGCCAATGGAGGGATATCAGGAGTAAATGAGAGGGAAGGTATCTGGGAGCAAATTGCTCCCAAATTGCAGCTGAATGGATAACAGATTGAAGTGGAGAAAGACGAGCGACAGGAAGACCAGAGAGTAGAATGATGCAATAGTCGAGTCTAGAGAGAATGAAGGACCGAGTGAGAGTTTTTGCGGTTGACATACTGAGGAAGGGACATTTTGGCAATGTTCTTCTACGTGTGCTTGGTTTGCTCTTAGTTTGCAAGCACAAATAGAAGACCGTTTTAGTGAAAGATTTATTTTTTATAAACACGATCTCGGCTCAGCTGCAGAGCCGTCTGATGCACATAAGACTGTTGTACGACAGCGTCCTCTGCAGTCAGCGTTCAGTCAGGGAAGGGCGAGGGAGGGGAGAACTTTGAGAGCTATCATCTCTCAAACCATAAGGGTTTGAGAGATGACACGGGGGGCAATGAGTTTCTTTTTAACAAAGCTACAGTTTGGGGATTAGTAATTTGCAAGTATTACTATCCCTTTAAGCTTAATGCTCTTAACCCAGTTCTGCATTTTTGTAATGTATTATTTCAACTTCTGTTAAGCGCTGTGTACAAGCATGGCACTATATACATAAATATACATACATACAACAGAGCATTGTTCTCTGACCTGTCTGTGAACGCTACATAATAGAATACTCTGTCTAAAAAATCACCTCTCGCCTAATTCTTAGACTGCTAGAATCGTATCTGTATCAAAGGGAATGCAGTAAATTATTGGGGAGGTATAATCATGTACATTATTTCAAGATGGAAGCAGGACCGAATTTACATCTCAGGAGCCTGTAGGCACAGAAATCTGAAGTGCCCCCCCCCATTAGCCATTTCCACAATGCTCCAAATCTCCACATTACCCCCATCAGCTCCACATTGCCCCATCAACTCCACATTGCCCTCCATCAGCTCCACATTCACATTGCCCCCCATCAGCTACACAACCGCATTGCCTCATCAGCTCCACATTGCCCCCATCAGCTCCACATTGCCCTCATATTGACCCATCATCTCAACATTGCCCCCCATCAGCTCCACATTGCTTGCCCCCATCATCCCCATATTGCTCTCACATTGCCCCTATCATCTCCACATTAAGCCTCACATTTCCTACTTCCCTGGTGGTCCAGCGGCAGGAGGGATCTGTGCACAGACCTGTAGCTGCTGGAGCTCCTGCGCGGTCTTCTCTTTAGTAATGCAGAGCGCTGGGAGATGATGTCATCTCCCAGCGCTCTGTATTACTAAAGAGCGGGGGAACTCAGCAGCTACAGGTCTGTGCCGAAGGAGGCATAGACCTTACATGCAGCGGGCAGTGCGGTGCAGCACAGCACAGCACTTAAAAAGAAAAATTGATTTCTATGGCAGGCTCCCCTCTGTAGGGTGCTCCTGTAGGCAGATGCCTACTCTGCCTTATGGAAAATCCGGCCCTGGATGGAAGATCCCATGGGGGTGGGGGGGTTTGGAAAGTTGACAAGTCTTCTTAAAGTAATACATTTATTTATTTATCACGTTTTGATACAAGAAACATACAAACGCCTTGATACTGAATAGAAAATAGAGTAGAAAAATAGAATAGAAAAAAAAATAGAAAAGAATAGAAAAATAGAATAGAAAATAGAATAGAAAAAGCAAATTGTAAATGGTAATTGCGCATGTTTCTTGCACGTTGCACATAGTGGCCATTACATTTCTGATGAGATTAACTAGGGCCGGATTTATCAATAGGCCGACTAGGCACTGGCCTAGGGCCCATATTATAAATAGATGTTGGTAAACAAATACTGTGAACAATAAAAAAAATTAAAAATGGGTGTGACCCCAATAGGGTTTGGTTAATGGGGGGGTGTGGGTAAGTGTGGGACGTGGATAGAGGTGGGGCAAAGGCGGGATTAGGGGCACCGGAGGGTGCTGTGCCTAGGGGAGCCTGAGATGTAAATCCGGCCCTGAGATTAACCCCTTAACGTCCCCCGATGTGGCAGTGGGCGGCCTTTAAGGACCAAGGAGCATTTTTTCCCCACAATGGATTGTGGGATCGCAGAGAGGTGTGCAGCTGTGCTTCCATCCCAGAATTCCATGTCATGTGAGGACTGTCACAGGTCCTTAATGCAGATCCACTGGTGATGGTCCTGACACGTCACCGGTCCCTAAGGTGTTAAGGTAAGTGGGGGTTATTATTGGAAGACCCTTTAAAACAAACAGAAAACAGATGCATAAAAAGCCATATGCACCAAGAACCAAGGAACAAAATATCTGCACCATAGGGTACACATGCATGTTCCCAACATTTTCTTTGGCCTAAATGGGGCTTTTAAACCCTTGAAATCTGGAAAGGTCAATGATTTACTAGAATCAGTTATTACATTTGCCTTAGTTAACCTTTTGAGTGCCAGATGCACGCAATGTCAATGGGTTAATCACTTTATTTGTCTCCCCAATTGTGCAATTGTGCAAAAACATGTCCATATGTGTTTACCCCTGCTCCTCTGCTTCTTATTCAAAAGTACCAAGTAGACAAGCACAGCTGGACTGAAGATTCCATTCTGGTCATGAACACTGATTTTTTGGCAACCTTCCCCTCTCCCCAAATCAGAGTTCCACAAACCGTTTGCTCTCTGTCACAGCAGGCAGATTTTCAAAGTCCCATCCTAAGGGATTTCAGTGTCATAGAGGGGATGTGAATGCTTCATTTTGTTTGCTAATTTAAACAGATGTGGAATGTCTTGATGTCTTTGTGTCACGTATATGAATCCTTTATTGAAGACTAGTTACAAAGCTCGTATACACGGGCTGATCTGGAGCGGGGAGCTCCGGATGGCTCACAGCCTGTCTGTGCTCCCGACTCCGGGGCAGCGGCGGAGGCGCTGGGTGACAGTTTGTCACCCAACCTCCTTCGCTGCTGTCCCAGACCACAGACAGACTGCCAGCCTTCCGGAGCTCTCCGCTCCGGATCAGCCTGTTCTGCGAGTGCCTACTGTGCATGTGCGGTTACGCACTCAGTGAGCGACACATTCTAGGAATTTATGTTATAGGATACAAAGGCTATATGTGTAAAGAAAGTGGAGAGAGTATGTGGAAAACAACTGCACCTAAACAGACAAATATTCTGTAAATTCCTTTTGTTTTATATGAGACATTTACTATCCTGCAGTGCTATTGTGAAGTTGTGACAGGGCCCTGAATCCAATGGAAAACAAAAAAGTGTACCAGTTCGCTCACAACTCTCAGGCAATCTGTCTACATATTACATCCCTTGAGGATTAGACTGGCGATGGTCGGTGCTACAGGTCAATATATCGAATAGGCCCATCGTTGTCCTGTTTCACTCGGGATTGGCCTTTTTAGTTATAGAGGGGACAACCGGAGATACGATATTGTGATATGAATGCTATGTGGAGAATGTAGCAACATTTCATAGTGATAAGAGAGGGATTTCTAAATGAAAACAACTAACTCTATATATATCCTATATAATAATTCGCTAAGTTGTGTGTAACGCCCGACATGCGCAGTAGACACTGCTGCGCATGCGGCAGTCATGCATAGTACAGACTGCCCGCGCTGCCACCTCTGTATCAGCAGTGGCTCAGGCAGTCTCTGCTGCGCGTGACTGCCCCACGACCGGCTGCCAGAGGCACTGTGGCCCATGTAACAGGCTGTTCAACTAGTATATATATATATATATATATACAATCTATACATGGAGTCTCACAGGTTAAAATCATATATATGGAAAATAATGTAATGCTCTCAGTATAGGAAAATCTAGATAACATTGATGCAGTTAGTGATATATTTCATTTGTCATGTGCTAATTGTTTTAATATGTATTAATAATTATCTTAATTTAAATGTGAAGTAGTATACTTCCCGAATACATCGAGTTTATATAATAGATTGTGATGATTAGCCCAATTGAAGATCATGACAAAATATGATTAAACATGTTTGATGTAGATAAGTAAGGGTTAATTTAGAGATCTGAATTTTAGGTTTATAAACAAGTATGGGTTAATACCTTTATATGACTGATGGTGTGGATTCAACAACTTAATTGACAAAGATTGTTGATTGGGCTGTTTGAATTGGAGCCGTTAGTCCTTTGATGTATAAAGGAAGTTTTTTAATTGTATATTGGCTGTCTATGAGTAAGCACGTTGGTGCGAAACGCGTGAGACTGTAATCTCCTGTGTCAAGTGAATCATGTTCCAATAAAAAAGGTGATTTTTATTCGATACCATTGAGTGCAGTGAAAACTATTTTTCTGTGTGTTCAAGTTAAGAATACGTCGGCTTATCCTTTCACCCTTAGCACCGTGAGATCGTATGAAAGATGGTGAGCGTCACGTTTGTTACTATTTTCCTGAATTAGTGCTTCCCGTTTGTTATTTCAACCATCGTCTTATAGTTCCATCCATGGAAGAATACTTTTGTGTTGGGTGCCTGGCCCAAAAAAATGTGAGCCAAGATCCTCCAATTGCTCGTCATGCGAATGCTCTTTAGAATTGAAGGTAGTTAAAAGCATCATTTGAAGCTATCAACTGTAACAAATAGGTGAAAAATGTTATTTAAATTATTATTTTAGGAGTTATTTAGCTTTATTCATGGGCCAAGGTTGATTTTGATATTTGGGGAGGCTAATAAAAGATGACTTTCCCACGACATATTTGACATTTGAATAAGTATAATACAGTAGCCATATCAGCGTGTTAATAAGGGACACACATAGAAAAGATGTACATTTTGAATATTGCATCCTTACCTTTTGACTTGTTCTCATGTAGCACCTACCTGAGTGGTAATATGGCAATTCTATTATTAACTTTGAATTATTTTTAATATTTAACCTATTTGAGATACCACAGAGCTTACAATTGAAATGGAGATACACTAGTGATACCACAGAGCTTACAATTAAAAAAGGGGAGCTACACTAGCCATACCATAGAGCTTACAATTGAAATGTGCTGCACTAGCAATACCATAGAGTTTACAATTGAAATGTGCTGCACTAGCGATACCATAGAGCTTACAATTGAAATGTGCTGCACTAGCGATACCAAAGCGCTTAAAGGGATAATAATACTTTGTTTTAACTTTATTTTGTAGGCATTAAAAAAATATGAAGAACGATATAAATCTTATTTCTCAAACCTTTATGGTTTGAGAGATATTCACAAGCAAAGTTTCCCCTCCCGCCCCTTTTACCTAGTGTAAGCCATCTCTTCTCAGATGTGGAATGCAGTCCATAGACCAGACAGATAACAGAAGGGGACAATCTTCTTCCTATGAGAACAATGAAAGCCCTGCCCCCCTTGACAAGTTTTTGAGGTTTTTCCCTTATCTTAATATAAGATTGTCCCTCTCTGCAGTCTACCTGGGCACCTCCCTTCTGATCTGGCTGAGCAGTGTTACATCAGTAAAAGGGGCGGGAGAGGGATACTTTGTCATTTAATTACTCTTGTACTACAACTAAAGCGTCGCTTTATCAAAACAAACAACCTGTTAATAAAAACACCAAATATACAACAGGTTGTTTGTTTTGATAAAGCGACGCTTTAGTCGCGAAACGCGTAAACGGTACAGCCTTTTATATATTTTTACGAATTAAAGAGTTTACGAAAGGAGCTTCCACCTGCTTTACTTCATTCGAAGATTGACGACACAGTGCCAGCCGTGAGTCTTTCCCTGAACGGAGACGGGGCTAGTCTCTCCGTATGCGTCATTGTCAGTGATGTTTAGTATTAAGATCCTGACCACAAAATATTGTGAGTGTATTTATTGAAGAATTATTTATCTGTTTTATACTTTTATACATACTACACTATCAGGCGCTTTTCTCTCTTTTTTCTTTTTTTCTTTTATTTTATGGAGTTGATGATTACAATTAAAATGGAGCTACATTAGTGATTTCATAGAACGTACAAATGAAATGTAGCTACACTAGTGATACCACAGAGCTTACAATTGAAATGTAGCTACACTAGTGATACCACAGAGCTTACAATTGAAATGTAGCTACACTAGTGATATCACAGAGCTTACAATTGAAATGGAGCTACACTAGTGATACCACAGAGCTTACAATTGAAATGTAGCTACACTAGTGATACCACAGAGCTTACAACTGTAATAGAACTACACTAGTGATACCACAGAGCTTACAACTGAAATGAAGCTACACTAGTGATACACAGAGCTTACAACTGTAATAGAGCTACACTAGTGATACCACAGAGCTTATAATTGAAATGAAGCAACATTACTGTCATCACAGAGCTTATAGTTGAAGTGGCGCTACACTAGTGATACCACATAGCTTATAGTTGAAATGAAGCTACACTAGTGATACCACAGAGCTTACAACTGTAATTGAGCTACACTAGTGATACCACAGAGCTTACAATTGAAATGGAGCTACACATGAAATACCACAGAGCTTATAATTGGAAGCCAGTCAGGATGATGTACAATAAAGATATGGAGCAATTCTAGAGTAAACCAGCTGTACCATAAGGGGACAAATACAAATTCCGGATTCACCAATTGATATAAAAGGGGATTTTAACCCTTTCAAAGTAATGCATTGGAGACCTCTCTGATGTTCAGTTCATTAAAAAATCCTCTTTTAAATCAAATGGAGTTATTATTTTTCCGTAATGTGCAGTTGGTTTGCCCCATAATTACTCCAATTCTTTATAATACAGCAGCCTCCCTGTGTCTAACCCCCCTTCTATAAGCACATCTGGGATTCAGCTTTTTCCATGAGGTGAGTTTCCATAAGAACATGTCACTTGTGTTTAAGAACCCAGTGCAGGCACCATTATCCTTGTCATGATCCGTGTCCTGTCTCCCACCCACTTCCTGCCTCTCACACCATCAACTTTGCTGTTACATTTAGAGGAGATGTGGGAGGCAAGAAGTGGGATGGTGGACTGTGGATAGTGACAGGGATACCTGAGCCATGGCATTTTTTAAGTTAAGTATCATTTCACCAAGGGAGCTCATATTAGGAGTGTAAGGGGGCAGATACTGTTCAGGACCCCTCTTAGAGCCCTTCAAATATCAGCCCTGCCACCAGCCCCTATAACGCTGCAGATTAATGTGCTTTCCAGTAGTACCGTCCCTTTAACTGAACTGGTCAGTTAGGTTTGTGGACGTTCGCCCCCCCTAAGCCTTCATTATTCTTTATGCAATGAACTTGCACTGGGTGACAGGAAGTGGCTTTTGGGATGAGAGCAGTATGGAATGTTACTATCTGGATGGCAGGAAGTTTGAATTTGGGTGGGAGAGCAGTGTGAAATACTAGTATCTGACTGTCAGAGAGTGACAGTTGGGAAGGAGAGCAGTGTAAAATGTCATTGTCTGGCTAGCAGGGAGTGGTAGGTGGGAAAACATTGTGACATGTCAGTATCTGGCCATGAGAGAATAGCGGTTAGGAGGGAGGGCAGTGTGGAATGTTAGTATATGAGTGGTATTGAGTGGCAGTTGGGAGGGAGAGCAGTATGGAGTGGTAGTATCTGGCTGGAAGAGAGTGGCAGGTGGGAGGGAGAGCAGTGTGGAATGTTAGTATCTTGCTAGCATGCCCGCTAGTACTGTCTTAATTACATAAACTGGTAGATAAATAAAGCTAAATATCTCCAAGGATTTTGTTTAAAATGAAAAAAATAACATCACATGTAGGTGATTTTGAAAACACTTTGTAATCAGTGTTACTTCGACAGATGAAAGTGAAATGTTTCGTAAAGTAGATGTGGTCTGATAATCTGATGAAAAATAAACAGAAAAATAAAAGGGTAAGAATAGGTTTGTGTTTTGTTAAAAGAACAGCACACATTAAGAATAACAGATAAGTAACACTTTCATCATCTTCATGGCACTCTTGATTTCTTAACCCCTTAACAACCCTTGACGGTCATAGTACATCACGGGTCGATCTGACTTAACGACCCATGACATACTATGACCGTCATGGAATTCCAGGCTCCCCCCGCAGCTGCACGCCGTTCGGGGAGTCCGGAAGCGGAAGAAAGAAAAAAAAATGCTCTGTGGTCCTTAACTGACCGAGCTGCGCCGATCGGCCAGTCGTTATGGGGTTAATCATATCCATAACTCTGTAGCCATAGTGATCAGGGTGTCCGTGACGCTCTCTGCTAAATGTTATATAGAGCTGAGCAGATGTAGACCTCAGATTCAGAAGAATACAAGCATGTTACAAGAAGGTCTGATAAAAAGGTGCATGGTTTAACCCCTTAATGCCCGGTGACATGCCACGACTGTAACCGTTTCTTTCCCTTAAGGACCAGTGACAGTCCTGGCACATCACGTAGTTTGCGCTTACAGCTCTCCAGCTAGGTCTGAAATTGACTGTCCCAAGACAGAAGGGGTCTTTCTCAAACCCCCGTTCGGAGAGCCGGCTCACGTGATCAGTCACATGTGCAGGCGTGCCAACAACAATTGAAGCTTTCCTTAAGGGAAGGTAAATCCCCTGAATCGCTGGTCGTTAAGGGGTTAAATAGCAAAACATATCCAGGACCTTAGAAACCGCATTAAGCATGATTCCTTGATGAAATGGGCAACATGAGAATCTCGCCCTGCATATAAGTACAAGATTCTCATGTCGCGTCTATAAGCGGTACTTCAATTCAACCCCGCAGCATCCAGGTTGTTGGCTACATTAACCCTTTGTGTACCTCTGATTGTAAGGCATAATCAATGTTATACAAATTCACCAATACAGCAATCGTGGATTATGTTATACCTATAAGACAAAAGCAGAATACAGCAAGTCATAAGATAATCGCTTGGTTTAATTTTGCTTTAATCCTTGCCTTACTTGAGGCAGATGCAGTGAAGCGGAAGGATCTCAATCTCTGCCCCTTCTCTTATTAACCCTGCCTACAGAGCAGAAGCATGCTCAATTGTCTTCTACACTTGACTTCTATTTCCTCATTCCGTTACTTCTTTCGCTCCCAGTCTTCATATTTCTAATTTCCATTCTTATAGAAGGTATATGGACTTTTATCTTTTGACCTGCTGTATTCTCCTGTTGTTTTGTAGGTATAATGTAATCCACGATTGCTGTATTGGTGAATTTGCCATACAATCGAATGCACACAAAGGGTTAATGTGGCCAATAATCTGGATGCTGCGGGGTTGAGTTGAAACACTGTTCAAAGACACAACATGAGAATCTCGTGCTTATATACAGGTTGAGATTCTTATGTCGAAGCACAAGATTCTCATGTTGCCCTTTTCATCAAGGCGACATGCTTAACGCTGCTTCTGGCTGCACAATGTTTAGAATGCAATACTTTAAGTAAACATTTAATATGTTTTAACTCGTTCTGAGGCGATCAGGAAGCCATCAGGGCAGACATCTTGCCAAAGAGATATCTGCAAGACTGTGCTGTCCTTCCCGGTCTCCTCTAGGAGGAGGTGCATTGTACCTTAATGTACGGGAAGGGACTGACAGCGCAGGCACGCAAATGCCTCAGTTGCTTGCCTGACCATCTCAGAACGAGTTAGATTTCTCGGTAACGGTGGAATTATTCCGGATATTACTAGTATGAATATGGTTATCGTTATGTGCATAATTTTTGGAGGGAGCTTTTATTTGGGTGATAGTTCCGCTTTAAAGGGATAATAATGTTTCAAAATAAAAGCAGCTCCAATTAATCTTCATAGTATTTGGGTCATGGAGAGTGTTATTTCAATACTGTCAGAGTTGTAGTTCAAGAGTAATTGAATGATAAAGTATCCCCCTCCCGTCCCTTTTACCTAGTGTAAGACACCTCACCTCAGATGTAGAATCTGGTCTTAAGACCAGAAAGATCACAGCAAGGGACAATCTTCTTACTGTGAGAACAATGAAAACCATGCCCCCATTGACAGGTTTTTCAGGTTTTTCCCTTATACTAATTGAATATTGTCCTTCTCTGTGATCCATCTGGACAACACCTTTCTGTTCTGAGGTGAGCAGTGTTACATCAGTAAAAGTAGAGGGATACTTTTTTTTTACTCTTGAACTACAACTCTGACAGTTTTGAAATAACACTCTCCATGGCCCAAATACTATGAAGATTAATTGGAGCTGCTTTTATTCTGAAACATTACTATCCCTTTAAGTAAATAAGCCTGGGAATCTGCCATCAAATTCTGTTTCTATATTACATTTGGGCACATCAAAATACAATGTGACGATGTCTCCTCATCCTGACTTCACCCTTTGAGTGTGTACCCTTCTGGCACTCAAGGGGTTAAAGGAGGCTCTACCATCTAAGAAAGCAGCCACTTAACATACATTACCTGTTATCGACAGGCTGCGGGAAGTGATTTTCCTTGGCATCTGTTCCCTTCCTCGTCAGGGCATTGGTATATGGAAATATTTGGTGTACAGTTCTTTTGCTCTCTGAATAACTGATGTTTTAAAAGAACATTTTAGCAGTTTAACATCTGGCAATAAAAATGTTACTCATGAGTGTACATATTACTACTTTACTGCAAAAGACCATGCAACCTGTATTATCCTACATTTTCCAAAAACATAAGAAACGAGATTGATGGAAAGGTAACATGTGGTGGCTATTATTTTAGAAGGAAATGTTTTCCACAAGAACACAAACTAGGTGCACCACTGGGGTGGTCAATGCAGGCCTTTGGGACTGCAAACAAGAGAGATATTTTGAGATTTTCTAAATAAATGCATCTGTAATCATTTGGACTAGCCTTAAACACTGGCACTGAAAAGTCAGCATCCAGAATATTTAACCCTTTGATTGCCAAAGGGGTAGCAATGCATTGCAAAGCATACCCTCTATGGCACTCAAAGAGTTAAACAAACTTTGCCATTGCCACAATTAATAAGACTGAAAAAGTTAACTTCAAAACCAAATCAGCTTAAAAAGAAGAGAGATACCTCTCTACCCTCTGCTTTTCGCTGTGTGTATGGAGCCTCTAGCCTGTGCTGTGCACCTGAATCCTGTATATTAAAAGTCAGAGATGCTCAACTAAGAACGAGTCTGCAATATAAATTTGCAGGCTCTACAGGAATGGTGTCCTACCCAGGGTGAAATCTCTTTTAGCCCACTAGTGCCTTTCACAGAGAGGAAATATCCTAAAGCACATCATACTGTTCCTGCCATTACATCAGTCCACCACGAAATGCCAGACAATTCTTCTCTGAACAAGAGAAGCAGCCAACCCTAGACGTACGTTTCGCCTTGTTGGGCCTCATCAGTGAGGTGTAGCTGATCTCTCTAAGCACTGAGAGCAAGGGGACCAGTGCTGGATTCCCCTATTACCCTTGAGATGACTAATCCCAAGGATAATTAGCATATGTAGATTGGGAGTCAAAGACGCTCAACTAGGAACGAGCCTGCAATACAAATTTGCAGGCTCTACAGGAATGGTGTCCTACCCAGGGTGCAATCTCTTTTAGCCCACTATTGCCTTTCAAAGAGAGGAAATATCCTAAAGCATATCATATTGCTCCTGCCCTTACAGCAATCCAACCACGAAATGCCAGGCAATTCCTCTCTGAACAAGAGAAGCAACCAACTCCAGACGTAGGTATCGGCCTTGTTGGGCCTCGTCAGTGAGGTGTAGCTGATCTCTCTAAGCACTGTGAGCAAGGGGTCCAATGCTCGATTCCCCTATTACCCTTGAGATGACTAATCCCAAGGATAATTAGCATATGTAGATTGGGAGTCAGAGACACTCAACTAGAAACAAGTCTGCAATACAAATTTGCAGGCTCTATAGGAATGGTGTCCTACCCAGGGTGCAATCTCTTTTAGCCCACTATTGCCTTTCACAGAGAGGAAATATCCTAAAGCATATCATTTTGGTCCTGCCATAACAGCAGTCCAACCACGAAATGCCAGACAATTCCTCTCTGAACAAGAGAAGCAGCCAACCCCAGACGTACGTTTCGGCCTTGTTGGGCCTCGTCAGTGAGGTGTAGCTGATCTCTCTAAGCACTGTGAGCAAGAGGTCCAATGCTGGATTCCCCTATTACCCTTGAGATGACTAATCCCAAGGATAATTAGTATATGTAGATTGGGAGTCAGAGACACTCAACTAGGAACGAGCCTGTAACATCTGACTCCCAATCTACATGTGCACCTGAATCCTGACATCAAGTGGGTGGCAATGACTATAAGCTCATCTTATTTGCAGACAATGTTTGATTATCTCTCATGCCCCCCTTGACTTCTCTCCAGAATCTGTATCCGCTGTTGGCTACGTTCTCTTCAATCTCTGGTTTTTGTCTCAGCAATTCTAAATGTGAGGCACTTGATATCTCTCTAACTGCACCTATGGAAAAGCTTTCGGCTTTGAATTTTGATTTTATTTGACAGCTGGTGTCGATCACTTCCTTGTGCATCCGGATCACCTTGTTCAAATCTCTCTGCAATGACCTACACTGCTGGGACAGATTTATGCTGTGAAGATGACACTCTTACCTAAACTTCTTTATCTGTTCAGAACCTTGACTCTCCCTATTCGGCGACATGATCTCTGTCTCTCTCTGTAGAAGTGTCCTTCTATCTGGGCTTCTAAGAGACTCCACATTCATTTGGCCCTTCTGCATCAACACAAATCAGTGGTTGGCCTCTCGGTTCCGCATTTGTGGTCTTAATACTAAGTGGCCCAATTCGCCAAGGCAGTGAACCTACACCATATTGTGGACCCCCACCCCCACCCCGGTGAGTAGACCTGGAGAGGTCTCTTTGTAGGGTGATCTCTGCAGCTGATCAATTATTGACTCTGGGGCTGTGCCTTAAACTATCACACATGCTACTTTTATGGAGTAGACATGGCATCAGAGATGCCCTGACTAACCCCATTTCCTTGTTATGTCCCCTATTCTGCAACCCGGGCCTCCCTCTGGATCTTTCCTCAGATAGCTTTCGCTGATGGACCCACAAGGGGATAACCAAAGTGCAAAGCTTGGTGGTGGCTTCCACCCTACTTAAACGGGATCAATTTCGGGAAAAAAATATGATGTCCCTTCTGGTGAATATTTTTGGTTTTGTCAAGTGCACTATTTCATTCAATCCTACTTGAACCGCTCCTTCCCCCAGCAAGACCCTCTTGATGAAGAAAAATAGCTATAAGGTGTTGTCTCGGTGGTATGGAAAGAGTAAGTCAAGCACTCATAAAAATAAAACTTCAATTTATTGTAAAACTACAAAAAAACGCATATTTGTCAGCATGTTTATGGGTGCTCCACTTACTCTTTCCATACTTGTCTGATACCACTCTAAGTCTGGAGCACCTTATCTTTAAAGAAGCGTGTGCAGCGATACTTGGGAAGTGCTCATATTTTTCAGTCCTCTTCTTCCCTTTTTCTTCTGAGGTTGTGGTCACATGTGGTGGGACTGCCCATCAGTAGTTCCTTTATGGGTTTATGCTTTTCAGCTTTTGGGTGTGGCTCTCAGGGTTCCTTTATCCCCAGACCCCTAGATGGGTCTTCTGAATCGGCCTTTGGGCTTTGCAGTTATCCAGACACTCTAATAAACTTATGTATAGGATCTGCGTTGCCGTTCAGTGTCACATTGCGTATCACTGGAAATCCATGCCACCAGGGCGGCCCAAGTGGAGGTTCACATTTGGCAACTTTTGAAGATGGAGAAACTGATCACATGTATGCACCTTTCCTCTGCCAAATCTACCTGGGTAGGGAATGTTTCTGCACTTGATTTTTGCTGTGATCTTCTTCTGCACTAATCCATTGGCTCCCTCCACTCCCTTAGACTGGTCCCCTCTCTCCCCTGTCCTCATCCCCCCCTTGTGTTTTTTCCCCTTTCCACTTCTCCCCTCCCCAGTTGCTCTGTTCTGTCTTTCTTTCTTTCCTCTTCTCTCATTATTTAATTTTTACTTTAATACCAATGCTTTCCTGTGCTAGCTTTATCATTTATGTCCCACCCATGAAGCTATGTGCGGTAGTGCCTTCATCCTGCAGGGGGCTGGATTTGGGACCTCGTACAACAATTGTTTGGGACGGAAATGTCCCAGGACCGCTGGTCCTTAAGGGGTTAATGAACAAACAAAAGAAAGTACGTAGAATGGATAGGAGTGAATTCATGAGACCCAAACAACAGAACTCAGGTTCTGGTAAAGACTTTTATATAATTACCATTTGTACTCCATTCTCCAGTAAACCAACATCTCTGATCAGAAAATAGTGACATATATTATGCACATTTATTGAAGGATAGGAATATTAAATAGTATCAAGTACAAATGTATCTTGTCGATAAATACAGAAAAAGTAATTAGATGAAGTCAATATCCAACCTCTTTAAAAATGCTTTGCTATTCTCATAGTTACTGAGAGTGAAAAAGATAACGTCAAAACCAGATTTCAGCAGGAATGGGGAATGAGTGATGAGATGTCACAAAAACCTCTCTCCCCAGTGTTGCTGTATACAAACTTTGGATTATTACATTGTTTTCTTTATTGGAACTTTATACAGCATCAAAGGATGTGGCTTCTTATTGCATCAACATTGTATCACCACAATAACTCACAGGGAAGTTTCCATCAGGACCAGCACCATGGGTAGTGCGAGCTACATCAGCCAGACATGGAAAAGAAGGGTTCAAGGGACACAGTACGTTGGCTGCTAGAGGAAGGGACCTCTTCCACGTATAAAGCCCAAGATGGGCAAAATGTTAGTGCAATGATTATGATTTCTTATTTTATATGTTTTTGTAATAAATATTCTACACTAAGATTTCTTTTTATCCTCTCTTGTTTTTCTGCCTAGTTTTGGGCTTTTACAATATTTTATACTCTGACTTTCTGGTGGACACCAAAACTTTATTAGGGGCATCTGACAGAACTACAGGAATTCACTATCAGAATCACTGTTCATTTCACCTCATCTTCATCCATACTGAATGCCGTCATTCTCATCTTCAGTTCATCATCTGGTATCTTCATTGTCTTTATGGTTTAATTCATCCATCATTTCATAACCTTGTGTTTTATCTTTTGAAATATCCTGGGATTTTGAGACACTGACTATATATTCTAACTGAGTTTGTTATTTGGACTTTTTGGACAATATAGTACCATTTGCGCTTATGTATACCTGTTTGATTCACAAAAACCTAGGTGATTGGAACCTAGGTTCGGATGTGTGGCAGTGAGCCTGATTAGAGGGCTCACTTTACAGGAATTAATAGTGAAAGGGGTGTTGGCGGGTGGGGTTCGCAGAGGTGTCATGAACAGAGAAAGGCTGGACTCCAGTCCCTCCTACAAATGCAGTCATAGTCTTATACTTGTTGTCAGGGCTGGCAGCAGGAAAAGGGGAGGAAGTGATGACTGAAACCTAGGCTTGAACGTGTTGCAGTGAGCCTGATTAGAAGCCAAAAGGTAAAATAGAATAGTTCCTGAATGATTAGAGCAGGGATTGCATTTCCTTTTATCCTAACATCGAAGGAAAAGTGGAGGTTCTCCAAGGGCCATAGGCATAAAGGGGCCAAGTAGGTCAGTTGACCAAAAGGAGTAGAGCCTGTTCAGCATTGTGACTTGGCACCATCCGGCATACTGGATGAAATGCCGTTTGTATGGCTTCCTACATGTTAAAACACCCATTGGTGTTTTTTTAACTTAACGGCTACCTTTAAATCTACCCCTCAGTATCCAGCTAGGGATTGCAGTATAAGCTTGGTGCAGGGCTCAATGAAGAAAAATGGTTGAAGAGCTTCTGAACGTGGGTGTGTTCTCTAGGGAACCTTGTTTCCATGGTAAAGGAGTAGAGATGGATACTTAGGGAATCTATGGAGAAGGGGCTGGCAGAATTGTTTGTGTGCTAAAAGAATGTCAAGGACTGAAGAGAGACTGGAGTCTGGAAAGTCTGGTTTAAATGAGGAGGGAATCATCGAGGTGATGGATAGGTGAAGGGCACGCAGAAACAAACAAAAGTAACCAGAATAGGTTTTTTTTGGCAAAGGTGTCAAGATCATGAGGGCTAATATTGGCAACAAATGGAAAAACTGAATGCAAAATAGTAGGAGTTCCCACACTTGAGCCATGCGGATAACACAGAGTTGGTTGGATCATCACAATTTGAAGGCATGGACAATGGCAGCCTGGAGAGCCATGTACCTTGTACCATGTATCCTCTTCACAGGGGATAAAGGAGTTGATGCGGAGGGTGGGTGAGGCATGAGAAGTTGTGAAATTGATAATGAGTCTTGTTAAAGAGAATATGCTGAATAATTCTGACTTGAGGGCTGATTCTGTATATAAGAAAAAGGTGGGGGAGGAGAAGGGACCAATGATAAACCCTTGGTCTAGCTCACTGGTGGAGATCTGATCAACAGCTCCGGGGTCTGTCCAGCTAGACAGGAGGTTGGGACATTTGAAGATGGCACAGGGAAAGAGATTATGCCTATTTGGAATCCTGCTGAGAGCTGAGATCTGATGAGAGAAAACAGACCCGGTGATTGAAGGGGTGTGATAGAGTGATAATGAGAGACAGGGAAGAAATATGGATTGCTCAGAAGTGACGATATGGTATTCTTCTCTTTAATAACGGTTGCATCAGCTACAGAATGATCAAATATCAAATGCAGGCAGACTGCTGAATGGTCTTAGCACCAGATGGTCCTGGAGATGGTCCTGGTGTATCAGAGCCTGATGTATAATGGCTTCTGCCATGTTCTTATGAAGTCTTACTAAGAGTGGGAGTAATCATAAAGGTTAGAACAAGACATTTTGTGTAGGACTGAATCAATAGGTGGGGAAGTGAGTTAGAGGGAAAGTGGTCCTTTGACCTCTGAGAAAGAAGGTATGCTTTTGAAATGTCTCCCACTATTGTGCAACCAACAAAATGGTGCATTTAAAATGACACCTGGTTGAAAAGGGTGACATTCTGATGTTGCAGGCTTAAGTGTCGAGACATCATAATGTTGCCCGCATAAGTGTCTAGTAGCAGGTACACATACCACAACTACCGCCTAAGTGTCAAGACAATAACCACAACTACCGCCTGCATCAATATTTGCCCCAGCAGAAGTTACTCTATATTTTATGTAAGCTACATGTTTCAATCATGTAGCCAATGAATATTCTTACAGCGCGGGGATCGGTTATTGGTATCTCTGACAAGCCAGCTATATGAACTAGTTGGTATTCTATTTAGCTATATATTTCACTGAATTAGGTTATTCAGTGAAAATTTTTGATAGTGGGGAGATTGATTATTTGTTATTCCTGGCAAAACGGATAAGCCCTGGCATGACTAATTATGCATTTTGCCGACACAATGTTTGAGTCAGTGAAGTTCAGTATTTAACAAGTACGTTTTATGATTGATTAATTAGTTGGGGGGTAAATTTATATATACCCTTGTAACATTTATCTATGCAATGGCCAAATGGCAACATTTTAAATACGCTGTTTTGTTGGTAGCCCATTAGTGGGCGACATTTCTATAGTGAACCGAGAAAGGAGTAGTTATTCAGCCTCAGTGAAAGATGTAAGGAGTGGGGGGCTTATCCTTCAGCCTCTGCACAGAGGGAAGGTGCAAGGGGCTACCTCAGAGAAAGAGGTAAGGAGCAGGAAGCTTAATGGCCTCTGCAAAAGAGGTAAGTAACAGGGGGTATTGGCATCTGTGAAAGAGGTAAGGAGGCTAGTCCTTCAGCCTCTGTGAAAGATGTGAGGAGGGGGGAGCTAGTCCTTTGAGTTTTTTGAGTTAGGAAGGAAATTGACAGACAGTAGTGAAGAATAAAAGGTAAGGCAAGCAGGGAGGGGAGAAGTAGGATGGACAGATAAGATATCTGAGGAGGGGAAGTGAACCTAGCCAGTCCTGTGTGTGAGAGATAGGAGTGGGAGGTAGCACTGAGGCCTAGTCAGTCTTGCATTGTAGAGAGGCAGGAGTGGGTAGGGGCAGGGGCGGACTGACAGGACCCAGGGCCCCTGGTCCAAAAAGAGGTCTGGGCCCCCTGCTCAATGACATAATTGGTCCCTCCCTGTGACATCATTGGCCCCTCCCCGTGACATCATCGGCCCCACCTCCCACTACATCCTCAGCCCCGCACACCTACCTACCCTCCCATGCAGAAGATTCACATTATACAAATTAAGGTATTCCACACCATTTTAGAAGTAAACCTGTTTAAATTAAATTAATCTTGCGTTTAAAATAAATACATAAATAAATAAAACTAACCTTACACTGCTGGCTAGCTTCTTGCCGGTTGATTGGAGGCTACTTGGCTACTGGCTGGATAGCTTGAGGGTGAGCTGGCTGTCTGGCCTGGTGGCTGTGCCTGTAGCGAGTACAATGTTCCATATATAATTTGCAAAAGTGTGGTTGCCTGGGGTATTGTATGGCCTGGGGGTCCTGAATAGCCTGGGGGGTCTCCAGGCCATTCAGTACCCCCCTCCAGGCCATCCAGTACCCCCCCTCCAGGCCACCCAGTACACTCTCTTCAGGCCACCCAGTACCCTCCCTCCAGGCCATCCAGTACCCTCCCTCCAGGCCATATAGTAACCCCCTAGGCCATACAATACCTGCCCCTTCCATAATGCCCCCATCTCCACATTGCCCCTCAATCTCCAATCTCCACATTGCCCCTCAATCTCCAATCTCCACATTGCCCCTCAATCTCCACATTGTCCCTCAATCTCCACAATGTCCCTTCCACAATGCCCCTCAATCTCCACATTGCCCCCATATTTTCACAGTGTCCCTTCCACAATGCCTCCCAATCTCCACAATGCGGCATTGTGTAGATTGAGAGGCACTGTGGAAGGGACACTGTGAAAATATGGGGGCAATGGGGAGATTGAGGTGCATTGTCAATGCCCCTTAATCTCCAATCCCCACATTGCCCCCATAGCTTCACAATTTCCCTTCCACTTGCCCTTCAATCTCCACAATGTCCCTTCCACAATGCCCTTCAATCTTCACATTGCCCCCATATCTTCACATTGCCCTTCAATCTCCACAATGTCCTTTCCACAATCCCCCTCAATCATGCCCCCTACCTTGAGTCCCACTCCCTGGTGGCCTAGCAGAGTGATATGTGCCTCCTGAAGCTCCTGCGTGTTCTCAGTAATGCAAAGCGCTGGGAGATGATGTAATCTCCCAGCGCTCTGTATTACTAGAGCGCCAGTCACGGCGCCGATATACAGTTGCTGCGGGCGAGTGGCGAGGGGGTCGCAGGGGGCGGCCGGGCCCCTGGAGTGATGGGCCCGGTTGCAGGAGCGACCCCTATTACGCCATTAAGCAGTGCACCTGCAGCAGACCAGGAGACTATTTCTGGTGGCGGCGGGCCCCTTCGGTCACGGTCCCTCGGTCCGTGACCGAATTGCCCGATGGTCAGTCCGCCCCTGGGTAGGGGACTAGACAAAACTAGGTGGTAATAGAGTGAAAGAAAAGTGTAATGAGTATGGTGTGGGGGAGGTAGAAAACCCACAGAAGGGTAGCACTAGACCCTGCATTGTAGAGAACAAATGAACAAACTCACAGCGTTAGAACATCATAATTAATTTTATATTTTTTTTATAGTAAATTATATGATATGATGAAAATAATGGTACCTTTAGAAAGCCCATCTTATGGCAAGAAAAACGGTATATAGAGGTGGTTATGAAATGTAGCCACCAGGGTGTTTTGGTGCGGCCACCGTAAGAAATTGAGAAATGGTGGCAGCATGCAGCCACCAGGCCACATATACCTGTTTAGTATTTCTTTTCTTTTTTGCCGCATATGTGTTTAAGGATGTTTTTTTTTTTCTATTCCTGCACAGTTGCTGGGGCCTGGGCAGTTGCTTAGCAATTTGGTATTTGTAACTTTTGACTGGCTGAGGCTTCCCGCTTGAAGTGCCTCAGCCAGCCAATGATTGTTAAGCCCTCCCAGCTGCATCTTCATAGCAATATATGCCTCTGCGGACAAGCACGCAGTCGCATGGCAGTGCTGGGAATGGAGGATCGCTAGAACCTGCAAAGGTAGGAGTTGAGTGTGGGGGTGCGCCATCTACTTTCAATTTGTAAGACTTGAATTTGCCTTAATAGCGATGCCAGCCTTTCATCTCCGCATGCTAAGGAGAGTTCCTGGTTAATTCTTTCATCTCTGCTGTCTTCCCTGGCTCAGGAAAGACAACAGAGATGAAAGAGTTAACGTGTGACTCTTCTTAGCACGTGGTGTCTCGCCAAGAATGGAGCCAGGGAAGACACAGATATGAAAGAGTTAAACTGGAACTCTGCTTAGCATGTGGTGTCCCGCTGTGTGACTTTGGCAGGTGTTTTAACCCTTTGAGCACCACAAGTGTGAACTACACTTTAGCCACATTAACCCATTGCATACTTTGTTCCCACAGTAACCAGTTGCTCGCATAACATGTTTGAAGGGTAGAAATGCTTCAGTTACCCAGCCTACCTGCATATCTTGCACTTGCTTGACAGGTGTATGGCCTCATAGCAGAGAGAGAGTAGGGCAGTGATTGATAACCTATGGCATGCGTGCCACCACTGGCACACAGAGGCCTTTATGGTGGCACATAGCCAAGGAGGCTGACTCTCTCTTTCTCCCTCTTGTTGCAGCAGAATAGAAGGCTGATTTGATAAACCATTTGTGTGCCACAGGTGTACACAATGCATTGCTTTGCAATGCATTGTGTACCCCTCTGACACTCAAATGAGTTAATAATTGCAAGTTAAACATTGTTCCTTAAAATATTATTCAGACGTTGCACACCCCTCTGGTACCTAACTCCTGCCAGCACAGTGTGTAACTGTCCTAGCATGGTATTCGTTCTGTCAGATTAAATGGAGGAGCTGGCTCCTCTTGAGTAGCACAGCTGCCATCCAGTCAATGAGAAATTTAGACACTAGGGGCGTGAACATATTTTTTGTGTTTCCATGCTTCCGGTTGGCTGGACTGAGGGTCCTTCTTCCTACTGTGACATCATCCAGCCAATGGAAATTAAAGGCGGGCTGCTGGTTACCACTGAGGGTCTGCTGGTGCAATGTATGAGGTGAGGGGGTTAAATATTGTCAGTGTAAAATTTCTGATTGAGGGAGGGGATGTCATTATTAAGGGAGGACGTCTGAAGGCGTGTCTATGGCAACTTGATATTGTGTGGTGCAACTTTTGACTGGGGCAGCTGGAATGCTTGTATGATGCAGTGAAAGCTGAATCTGACACAGAAGTGCTTTAATAATCGCTATGGAGAAAACCATGAATTACTGTTCCATATTGAAGGACATTAAAGGGATAGTAATACTTAAAATGTAAAAAAAAATATGTTGTAGGGTTTATCCCCCTGAGTAAAACAAGAGTACTCCCACTGCTGAAAGGTGTTTCATTCACAAGTTATTAATTTTCAAAGTTGAATTTTTTAGGTGCAGTATCACAGTGGCCTGCAATTGTACAGTGGCGCTGTTGCTACACGATCCTATGGACAGCTCTGGTCAGTTGACCATAAATCTCCATAGGATGGTGTAGCAACAGCGCCACTGTACAATTTCAGGCCACTGTGATATTGCACCTAAAAAATTCAACTTTGAAAATTAATAACTTTTGAATGAAACACCTTTCAGCAGTGGGAGTACTCTTGTTTTACTCAGGGTGATAAACTCTACAACATATATTTTTTTATATTTTAAGTATTACTATCCCTTTAAGAGAGAGTGCTGTTTTTGAGCCTGCTGCAAGAAATAATAAGCTATCACAAGGCCAAGGAGGCAGCAGTAAAGCTTGTTAAAGGGATAGTAATACTTCGTTTTAACTTTATTTTATTTTGTAGGCATTAAAAAAACATGAAGAATTGTATAAGTCTTATCTCTGAAACCTTTATGGTTTAAGAGATATTCACAAACAAAGTATCCCCCCCTGTTCAACCAGATCAGAAGGGAGATGCCCAGGTAGACTGCAGAGAGGGACAATCTTCAATTAAGATAAGGGAAAAAGCTGAAAAACTTGTCAAGGGGGGAAGGGCTTTCATTGTTTTCATACAAAGAAAATTGTCCCCTTCTGTTATCTGTACTGTCATACAACCAGACTCACATCTGAGAAGAGATGGCTTACACTAGGTAAAAGGGGCGGGGAGGGGAACTTTGCTTGTGAATATCTCATAAACCATAAAGGTTTGAGAGATAAGACTTATATCATTCTTCATGTTTTTTTAATGCCTACAAAATAAAATAAAGTTAAAACGAAGTATTACTATCCCTTTAAAGGCTTGATTGGGCAATTACTGATTGCAAGTTTGGATGGGGGTGGGGATTGCAGAGGGCATTGTAGTATTTGAGGGCTGTCGTGGAGGGAAAGTGGCTGATAGCTCCTCTGGGGAGAGGGTGATGATTATGGTTGAGGGAGACTGAGTGAAGGAGTCTGATAAGGGATGGGGCTGATTGCCATAACAGGGGATATAACCAGGAGCTAAACAGTGCGGTGACTGATGGTTATGATGGCTGAGGTCTGTGATGTGTTATTGAGGGAGCTATGAGATTTGTGGTGCTGAGGCCCCAGATGGGAGGTGGTCTGGGGACATGAATGGGGTGAGGATTGCAAGTTACTTAACCCCTTAGTGACAGACGACTTACCTGGTAAGTCCAGGAAGTCATTCGCTATAATGGGAAAAAAAACCCTGTCATTAAGGGGTTAAGGCCTAATTCAGCAAGTTAAATTGGTGCAATTCCAGGGCAAACCATTCTGTAACACAGGGGATAGAATTGATTTTAATGGAGCTTTTTAACCTCTTGAATGCTGGAGCTGTCTACAATGCATTAAAGACTGCTGTAGGATTCAAGGGGTTAATATAACCATTTGTTCCAAGGAACGGTTCATTTGTCCTTTTGTGTAATTGGTTTGCTCCAGAATTACACCACTTTACTTGCTGAATACCATCCGCGGATGTAATGTCATGGTGTGGCCACCACAACATGGCTGTGGCCGCAGTGACGGCCATCAGAACATTGTGCGGCCACCGGAAAAATTCTCTTGAGAACCACTGGTATATAATACATGTGGGTACATTAAATGCGTAAGAGGAAAATTACAGCTAAACACAAACACAGTAGAAGAGTTAAGAAAAAAAATTGTTTCAAACCTCCGGTCCTTAAGGGGTTAAACAAAATGATTCAATGCTTTCTTTTTATATCCAGTTGTTGATTTGTTCTGGGAAAAAAATAAATCATTGAATCATTTTGTTTAACCTCTTAAGGACTGGAGGTTTGGAACATTTTTTGTCTTTCTGGACAATGGCTGTTTTAACTCTTCTACTGTGTTTGTGTTTAGCTGTAATTTTCCTCTTACTCATTTAATGTACCCACATGTATTATACAGTGTTTTTCTTGCCATAAGATGGGCTTTCTAAATATACCATTATTTTCATCATCCTATATAATAATTCGCTAGGATGTGTTCGGGGAGTCTCTACTGCACATGACTGCATCACGTGAGTGAAGTGACGCAAGACTGCATCGCATGGCGTACCCCTCTGGCACTCAAAGGGTTAACATTCCCCGGACCTTGGCCTGTGTATACAGGTTTTTACACTAGTATCATACACTTTACTATAAAAAAAATATAAAATATGATGAAAAAAGTAACAAAAGCACTTTTTTATCTTTAACACGAAAAATCTTTTACACATCTACGAACGCTAAAAAAACCCTGCTTAATAGATTATAAAATTTGTCTTGAATTTAGAAATACCCAATGTTTACATGTTTTTCTAATGCTTTTGCCAAGTTATATGGCAATAACTAAAACTAGCAAAAACGTAGGTGTTCTAAAACTTTTGTCCGGTAGTGTAGATAGTAAAAATCTATGTGAATAAGGTATGGAGCGCAGCAAGGAATGAAGGGGGTTCTCTGAGTCCCCCAAATCTGGGGAAACCCTGGAAAAAGAGCAAAAAAAAAAATTAGTGCTGCTCCATATTAACAACCCATATTATGAATCCTGTGATATGTAAATATATATTTTTCTTTTGTGTATAAAATGTATTTTAATTATGGTGTTCTAGCGCTGTGAGGTTTTATTTGCACATATTTTCTCCTCATTCTAGCTGCTTTTTACCTTGTTTCATTTCATGTAATTTCAGTTACAAACAAGGCATATGTTAAATTTCATTTTAAAGTTTCAACATATATAATCATTGTACACAAAGGGTTACTTTAAAGGCATAGTGTACGGCCTTGTTTCATTGGCTTGCCTGTCCTTGGCATTGCCTTTAATTATGGTTTTCTTGAAAGACTTTATGTAGCCTGCACTGGGTAGGATGGTTTGGGCCTATAAAAGGGACTTGTAATGTACTGGTCATTATGGGTCTTGGCTCACTCAACCAGTGTGTTTTGCATTGTAGAGAGGCAGGGGTGGGTAGGGGGACTAGACACAACTAGGACATGCAGGGCACCTGGTTCTACAAGAGGGTGCTGCAGTGAAGTGAACAGAGAACCATGCACTAAAACCCAGCAGCCAACTCTGAGTCAGAGCCAGTTGCTAGGTGACAGGAGGTGGAGCCTAGAGCCAGAAGGAAGGCCCAGGACACTCTATATCCTGGGTTGTGTGAGAACAGTAGCATTACTGAGGAGAAAATGGAGGTGTATGCTGAGAAAACTGGTAATAGAAGAAGTGGGACAGGAGGGGGAAGTGTTTCATATGAAACTGGTGAAGGAACACATAGAATAGGAGGAGGATTAACCCTGTAAGTGCCACAGGGCTTTACAACACATTGCAATGCGCTGCACACTCCCCCAACATGCTATGGCCAAATTAAAGACATAGTGGGGAGAAAAGTAGAGGGGGGGGAGCATCTAGGGTTAATGGAAATGAAGAAAAAAGCAGGGAGAGAGTATAGGGGCCCAACAAGATAGGAGGGCAAGCTGGGGGGGGTAAAATGGAGATAAGGGGTGATATGAAGAGGGATGCATGTTTTATTATCTTCCATGTTTTATTATCTACCTCTGAGAAAGGTAAGGAACAGGGGCTATTGGCATCTGTGAAAGAGGTAAGGCGGCTAGTCCTTCAGCCTCTGTGAAAGATGTGAGGAGGGGGAGCTAGTCCTTTGGCTTCTGCAAAAGAGGTAATTTTTTTTTTGAGAGTTGGGAAGGAAATTGACAGAGAGTAGTTAAGAATAAAAGGTAAGGCAAGCGGGGAGGGGAGAGAGAGGGGAATAGTAGGATGGACAGATAAGGAATCTGAGGAGGGGAAGTGAACCTAGCCAGTTCTGTGTGTGAGGCATATGAGTGGGAGGTAGCACTGGGGCCTAGTAAGTCTTGCATTGCAGAGAGGCAGGAGTTAGTAGGGGACTAGACAAAACTAGGTGGGAACAGAGTGAAAGAAAAGTGTAAAGAGTGTGGTGTGGGGGAGGTAGAAAACCCACAGAAGGGTAGCACTAGACCCTGCATTATAGAGAACAAATGAAAAAACTCACAGTGTTAGAACATCATAATTAATTTTATAATTTTTTTTTTATATAGTAAATTATATGATACTAGTTGAAGAGCCCGTTACACGGGCCACTGCCAGCCGGTCGCGGGGCAGTCATGCACAGTAGAGACTGCCCGTGCCGCGGCTGATACAGAGCTGGACGCCAGCCGGTTGCGGGGCAGTCATGCGCAGTAGAGACTGCCTGCGCCGTGGCTGATACAGAGCATCCAGCTCTGTATCAGCCGCGGCGTGGGCAGTCTCTACTGCGCATGACTGCAGCACGCACAGCAGTGTCTACTGTGCATGACGCGGCGTTACACGCATTTTAGGGAATTATTATATGGGACTAATGTAAAAGCCCTGTTACACGAGCCAAGTCTGGGTAATGTTAGCTCCTTTAGTGCTAAATGCGTTACGTACCCCTCTGGCAGGGTTAAGCGGCCGCTTCATGTGTAGTAGAGACTGCCTGAACACGAGCAGTCTCTACTGTGCATGACGGCTTCTGACAAACATTCTAGCAAATTATTATATAGGATGATAAAAACAATGGTATCTTTAGAAAGCCCATCTTATGGCAAGAAAAACGGTATATAATGTATGTGGGTACATTAAATGAGTAAGAGGAAAACTACAGCTAAACACAAACACAGTAGAAGTGTTAAAACAGCCATGTTTTTCTTGCCATAAGATGGGCTTTCTAAAGATACCATTATTTTCATCATATCATAGAATATCCTATAAAAAATAATAATGAAAAAGTAACAAAAGCACTTTTTTTTTAGCTTTTACACAAGAATATTTTACACATCTTTTAAACCTGCTAAATAGATTATAATATTTGTCTTCTCAAAAACCTAGTTGTTCTAAAACTTTTGACCATTAGTGTATATAGTAAGAATCTATGTGAATAAGGTATGGAGCACAGCAAGGAATGAAGGGGATTCTCTGAGTCCCCCAAATTTAGGAAAACCCTAGAAAAAGAGCTAAAAAAAAACTTGTGCTGCTCCATACTAACAACCCATATTGTGGACCCTGTGATATGTAAATATATGTGTATATTTATTTTATTTCTTCTGTGTCCTATCCCCGGCTAAGAATGGGTTTTGTCTCCGCTCACCGGCCGGGGTAGGACCAATTGAATTAAAACATAAAACTTAAAAGGGCGGCACTCCCTTGAATCGCCAGTCTTTTTTGGTCCAACGTAGGCTGGGTGTAGGGCTTCAGCCCTACGCTCTAGTAGGGAAAGAAATCTGTTTAACTCTCAATTAGGAACGACATACCTGGGGGCCACAGTACAGTGATGCCAGAACAACGGATTAGGAGGTATTCTCCGTGTAACACCAGCAGCCCATCTCCATTGAGCCGGGGAAGTCGCATGTTGACCGGTTCAGCGTGCCTGCTGAAACCGGATGTTGCACTAGTATGAATGCAATGCTGTGCACTCCAAGAATGGAACGCAGGATGTTTGAGAGGCGAGCATTAGGAAGACAGGTAGGTAACCAGGTGTATTTATGTTCTATCACCAGGGAATGAAGGTTGTTTGATTACAGGCATTTGAAGTTTGATCTCTCCTACTGACAGCTGTAAAGCTGTCAGCAGGAGATCCGTGTCGGTCGACATGGAGGTGCTTGAGAAGTGCCGAGATCGACACGGATCTCCTGCTGGCAGCTTTACAGCTGTCAGTAGGAGAGATCAAACTTCAAACGCCTGTATGTCATAAACCATAGCGGTTTGAGAGATACTTTTTTTTACATTTAGCTCAGCTTTTTAAGCTCTTCTAAATGCAAAAAACTGTTTTTTGGACATTACTAACACTTTAAATTGTCTCAAGAATTTCAAATTTCTGGTAAGGAACAAAGCCGAATTAGTCAAATCAGACAACATAGCTACTGTCCTCTACATCAAAAATCAAGGGGGAACCCAGAACAGAGCACTGATAAAGGAAGCAGAAAAGCTGTTAATTTGGGCAGAAAACAATCTAGTGTCCATCACAGTACATTTCGGGAAGACAGAACCTGCAAGCAGACTTCCTGAGCACAAATCATATGGAGCAAGGAGAATGGTCCCTAAATCGTGAGGTATTCAGGGACATTATATCAAGATGGGGCGTTCCAGAAATAGACCTCATGGCAACAAACCAAAACAGGAAATGCAAGAAGTTGTTTTCCAGATGGTACGAGCCCATAGCCCTGGGTCAGGATGCGCTAGCATGGAACTGGGAATTCAACATTGCCTATGTATTCCCTCCACTTCCACTGATCCATCAGGTTGTGAGGAAGATAATATTGGACAGGGCAGAAGTAACCATGATTGCTCCATTCTGGCCAAGAAGGACTTGGTTTGCCTCCCTTGTCAATCTGTCAATAGAAGAACCCATTTCTCTACCTCTCAGACAAAACCTGCTATGCCAGGGATCGCTGTTGCACCCCGATCCAGCTTCCTTCAAATTGTAGGCTTGGAGATTGAGCAGGAAATACTTCTACAGTCATTAGCTAAGACCATTGGGGCAGGCAGCAAGGTTTCTACTTCTAAAGTTTATTGTAGGGTATGGCTGATTTTCAAGACTTGGTGTAAACAGAGAAATATCAAGTTCTCTGGTATCAACGTAGCCAGAATCCTAGATTTTCTTCAAGATGGATTTGACAAGGGATTAAAACCATCCTCTATCAAAGTTCAGCTGTCTGCTCTTTCAACCCTGTTGTGCAAACCCTTTGCGGACAATCTCCTGGTAAAGAAATTCATCAGAGCAATAGAGAAAACTAGACCTCGTATTAGGACTATCGTTCCTCCATGGGATCTTAATGTAGTTCTAGAACAACTCACTAGCTCTCCTCTTTTTGAACCTCTAGAGTCTTCATCTATTAAAGCCTTAACATACAAAACAGTCTTCCTCACTGCCATAACCTCAGCCAGGAGGGTATCTGAAATCCAAGCCTTGTCTTGCTCTTCCCCATATTTGGTTTTTCATCAAGATAAGGTGGTCCTTAGATTCAAGCCTACCTTTAGATCTAAAGTAGTCTCTGAGTTTCATTTAAACCAGGAAATAATTCTACCCTCATTTTGCCATAACCCTCAAAATGAAAAGGAGAGGAAATTCCACAGTTTAGACCTTGTCAGATGTTTATCATATTACATTGACAGAACCAAGGAATTCAGGAAATCTGACTCTGTTCACTTTTTTTGGATGTTTAAGGGAAGTCCAGCTTCCATAGCTAGGTGGATAACCCAGTGTATCAAACTAGCATATTCAGAGGCCAAGCTTTCCCCTCCTATTTCCATTAACGCTCACTCCACCAGGGCTTTATCCACTTCCTGGGCTTGTAAGGCTTTAGCTTCTTCAGAGGATATTTGCAAAGCTGCAACTTGGTCCTCTCTGAATACATTTATGAAGCATTATAAAATTGATGTCCAGGACTCGTCATACTCCAAATTCGGAAGAAAAGTACTCCAGGCTGTCATTCTGGAATAGTGGTAAGACATTTCAATTTGTATCCCACCCTATCAAGGAATTTTTCTGTGCTTGGGTACATCCCATTCTTAGCCAGGGATAGGACACAGAAGAAAGTTAGAAATTCACTCACCGATATTTCCTTTTCTTCTGTGTCCTTCCACGGCTCCCCTACCCTTAACCTGTTTGTTTTATATTTTTCAGCTTCGCCAAAAGAAACTGGCGATTCAAGGGAGTGCCGCTCTTTTAAGTTTTATTTCAATTGGTCCTACCCCGGTCAGTGGGCGGAGACAATACCCATTCTTAGCCGTGGAAGGACACAGAAGAAAAGGAAATATCATTGAGTACATTTCTAACTTTCTTTTTGTATATAAAATGTATATTAATTATGGCCTTCTAGCGCTGTGAGTTTTTTTTGCACATATTTTCTCCTCATTCTAGCTGCTTTTTACCTTGTTTTATTTCACTTAATTTCAGTCATAAACAAGGCTTATGTTAAATTTCACTTTAAAGTTTCAACATATATAATCATTGTACACAAAGGGTTACTTTATAGGCATAGTGTATGTCCTTGTTTCATTGGCTTGCCTGTCCTTGGTATTGCCTTTAATTATGGTTTTCTTGAAAGACTTTATGTAGCTGGCACTGGGTAGGATGGTTTGGGCCTATAAAAGGGACTGGTAATGTACTGGTCATTATGGGTCTTGGCTCACTCAACCAGTGTGTTTTGCATTGTAGAGAGGCAGGAGTGGGTAGGGGGGACTAGACACAACTAGGACATGCATGGTACCTGGTTCCACAAGAGGGCGCTGCAGCAGAGAGCCATGCACTAGAACCCAGCAGTCAACTGAGTCACAGCCAGTTGCTAGGTGACAGGAGGCGGAGTCTAGAGCCAGAAGGAAGGCCCAGGACACTCTATAGCCTGGGTTATGTGAGAACAGTAGCACTACTGAGGAGAAAATGGAGGTGTATGCTGAAAAAACTGGTAATAGAAGAGGTGGGACAGGAGGGGGAAGTGTTTCATATGAAACTGGTGAAGGAACACATAGAATAGGAGGAGGATTAACCCTGTAAGTTCCACAGGGCTTTACAACACATTGCTTTGCAATGCACTGCACACTCCCCCAACATACAAAGGCCAAATTAAAGACATAGTGGGGAGAAAAATAGAGGAATGGGGAGGGCATCAAGGGTTAATGGAAATGAAGAAAAAAAAGCAGGGGGAGGGTACAGGGGGGGCAGATAGGAGGGCAAGTGGGGGGGGGGAAGGTAAAATGGAGATAAGAGGTGATATAAAGAGGGATGCATGTTTTATTATCTTCCAGGGAGGCAAGATAACAGGGGAATGGGGGGGGGGCAAGTAGGGAATAATGGGGGTGCAGGGTGGGAAGGACCATGATACTGCAACAAGGATTAAACAGAGGGACAGCCAGGGGTGTTGCTGGGTGGGGTAAGGGGACTGAAGCTCCGAGTGTGTCATTGATCAGCCCTAAACGTACATTGTGGTGTAGCTACATTTTTACGAGGAGTGAAGGACCTGTATGTGAGATCCATGTGACATAAGACCACCCGGTGCATGCTGGGATTTTCTTTATCAGTCGGGTCCACTTTCACACTTGCACTGAGAGTGTGTGTCTTCAGAACAAGCTTGAATGTGGCTTCAGATGAAGACAACCCCAGCATGCACTGGGTGGCTGTGTGTGCCTTCCTGAGCCCCTTTCTTAATTCATCACAGCAACATTAGGAGAGTGTCTTCCCCTGCACCAGTCAGGTCAGACTGAGAAGAGAGGAGCTGCCAGTAAGGTGAACTCCACTCTTCCTTCACCACATGCTTCTCTGGCAGTGCTGCTAACTTCTGTCATATAAGCAGAGACAGAGGGTGGCATCGTGGGTATTTGGACCGATTTAATCAACAGTTATAGTATGGTTACTTTGGCGTCAGAGGGCTATCTTTAACAGTACTGTGATCAGTGCATTTGTCCACAACAAACAGGTGTGGACTTATAGAGTAGAATATTTACTTACTATACCTGCTGGTGGAAATGGTGCAGCCAATCCTAGAGCTAACTAGGCACTGCAGATATTAAGAAATAAACCCATCTAACTCTCTGGTTATAATTGCTAGAATTGGCATAACAGGCATCACAGCAACTAATACAACTTTGCTTCAGAAGCTGGGCAGGCACACGCGCAGGAGTGCTTTTTGTCTAAATTGTGAAAGAAGACACCACCTACTGCACCACAGTGATCCTCTCCAAGCTCCATCAGTCCACCGCAGGAGAAGAGAGAGTGTGAGACAAAGATGTGTGGGGGTGCTCTTATGTGTGGTTAAAAGAGTTCTGGAGGGGAGGGGCACAATAAGCAGTTGTCAATGGAGTGCAGTGGAGTAACAATAGGGGTCACCCCTGCAAACCCCGCCCAGCACCATGGAAGTCTATTAGCAGCTCTCTCCCTCGTCACACTCTTGTAATGCACAGCGCTGGGAGACTACATCATCTCCCAGCGCTTTGCATTAGTGGAGAGGAATCTGTGCTGAAGGAGGACATTGGAGAGGTGGACATTGGGGTCAATGGAGAGAGGAGGACATTGGGGGCAGTGTTGTCGGTAGGGGGTCCTTGCAATTTTTGCACCAGGGCCCGGTGACTTCTAGTTACGCCTCTGATGGACTGACAACCTGCCAACTCCCTTTATTTATATAAAGGGGTACGGATGCAGCGGATTGCTCTTGCTGTCGGTATCAGCTCTGACTAGCTGGGTTGCTTTCCTCACGGTAGGTGCCTTGCCTCTACAGTGAGCGCTACATACACAGAATATGTGATGGCCCAGTTGTGGGAACTTCCTTCTGGCATTGCGTTCACCTCACTGCACCACCTTACATCAGGCTTTGTCTTTGCGGTTGCTAGGCAACTGCTCCTCGTCACTGGCCCTATCATCACAGTATCCAACTCATTGCTTTGCATTGAGGCAGATGTACTAAGAATAATTTTGGAGCAATTCTGGAGCTAACCAACTGCACCATGGGAAACAATTACAAATTCCTAAACTTTCCAGCGATTAAAATGGGGCTTTTAACCCTCTGAATGCTAGAGAAGAGTCTGTTGCATCACAAAGTATTATTTTCGAGACCTTTCTAGCATTCACTGGGGGGAATTTGGGGAATATTTATTCTTTCCCTATGGAATAGTTGGTTTGCTCCAGAATTGCGCCATATGTTTTGTGCATATGGCCCAAAAATAAGTGTCAAATTCTGAACCTCAGGGTTTAACCCTTTGAATGCCAGAGGGGTAGGCAATGCATTGCAAATCAATGCACTGGCACTCAAAGCATTAATACAGATTATGGAATAGAGGCCTTTACATGTAACACAAATGGTGAGAATATCATATAAATTACATACAGGGACAAACCCTGGGATTCCACTGAGATGTTTCTTAATAAGAAAAGTAATTAGTTTTGTGTAATTCTGCATCCAAAAGCTATTGCAGCTTCTTGTGCATACATCCGGGATGGTCACCGTATAGATCTCCATCTGCTGTTGGACTGTAATGTCCAGTATCCTCAGACAACAGGTGACTGAGGATGATGGGAGTTGTAGCACATCATCGACTGGAGGTCTACAGGTTGCCAACCACCAGCATAATCATATTTATAACCGCAGCAAACAGTTGTAGTTATTGTGGTGCTAAAAGTTTCTCTCTCATTTGATAATCACAGTATCACTCAGGAAAGGTTTCTGGCTTGTCCTTGGAAAAATGCATTGTTTATCCTCCTGGTACGTGTGGTTAAGGGCAAGATAAGCATTGTACACCCCTCTGATCCTTAAAGGGATAGTAATGTCCCATAAATTTTTGTTTGCATTTTGTAGTAGTTAAAAAAAAGTGGAATTGAATGCAAAAAGACATCTCTCTCAAACCGCTATGGCTTGAGAGATATCAGCATTCAAAGTTTGATGTTTCCTGTTGACATCTGTAAAGCTGTCAGCAGGAGATCCGTGTCGGCTGACAGGGAGGCTCTGCAGCAGAGCCGCAATTGCGTTATTTGAAACGAATTACTTCATTGGAACAGTCTACAAAGTGTGCTTACAAACCAGGCACACTGTCTTTGTAGACTGTTCCAATGAAGTCATTCTTTTTAAATAACGCTATTGCGGCTCTGCTGCAGAGCCTCCCTGTCGGCTGACACGAATCTCCTGCTGACAGCTTTACAGATGTCAGCAGGAAACATCAAACTTTGAATGCTGATATCTCTCAAGCCATAGCGGTTTGAGAGAGATGGTTTTTTGCATTCAATTCCACTTTGTAACTACTACAAAATGCAAACAAAAATTTATGGGACATTACTATCCCTTTAACCCCTTAAGGACCAGCGGTCCCAGGGTGTGCTGTCCCTTAAGGACCACATAGGAAACTTTGACGTGACGTCCCACGTGACTGATCACGTGGGGCGGCACGCCGAACAGGGGACTGAAAGAGATTGCTCCGGTCTTGGAGCGTTCAACTTCAGTCCCCAGTATTACTCACCGCGCTCCTACAGCAGCGAGGTGAGTAAAAGTACGTGACGTGCCAGGACCATCACTGGTCCTTAAGTGCCTGACCAGCATGACGGTCTTGCCACGTCAATGGTCCTTAAGGGGTTAAATGGTTAATATGCATTCTAAGTGATGTGCCCAACACATTGCAAAGCAGTGCATTGGGGTTAACTGAACAATACTGGGTTAGTAATGGAAACTGCACATGTATACTGGAAGTGTTATAGGATTTACAGGTGATGTGAGCAAGTGGGCAATTATATTAACCCTTTGAGTGCCAGAGGGGTACAACGCATACCCCTCTGGAACCCAAGGGGTTAAAGGTCAGTTTTGTTTTGTTTTTTACTGCCATTATGGCCCTGTCACCCTGACAAAAAGTTTAGTTTGTTTTACAGATAATAAACATGTGCTCTTAGGTTCTACTAGCCAATCTTCTGTAAAAATAAGACATTTTTGTGAAAATAAACTTTGTTTTTATGGCATGGTGTGCACTTTATGCTAATTCCCTCCACAGTATGCTAATTAGTTCTATTATAGGTCAAATCTGCCAATTGCTTTGCTATTAGAAATGTTCCAACGTGTGGGTTCTGCCTAGATTCATTCATAACACAGTGTGTGGTCATATTGTCCACAAACTAAATAACATTAAGTGTCACCAACACATTATGGTGGATTTCTCAAAAGCTAGTTATAGTAAAAAAAAATGCATTGTTCTTTGCGCATATATGAGAGAGAGATGCTGTATTCTGCAACTTCATCTCTGCTCAAGGAGGGATGGACTGAAGCCTGCTGGGTGCCCCTCTCCTCACACCCTTCCCAGGGGCCATGGTAATCATGCTTTCTCTCTGCTGGCAGCTTTGACTTTTTTGCTATGTGTTTAAGCTGATCGGTAATTATATTTTTGACTATATATATTAATAATACAGAACTGTCTTAAGTATAGATGGGTCTTAAGTTAGAAAAAGAGAATATGAAGTGATGAACATAAAATGGAAGCCTGAAGGGGCAGTATGCCTCTGAAAGGCCATTACAGGGATAGTAATACTTGAAAATAATTTTATTTTATATTGTAGCCCTTAAAAAAACATTAAAATGATATAAGTCTTATCTCCCAAACCTTTATGGTTTGGGAGATATTCACAAGCAAAATAAAGTAAAGTTCCCTTTTCCTGTCTGTTTCAGCCAAGTCTGCCATCTAGTGGACAGATTAGAAATCTGGTCCACAGATCAGCGGGCAGCTCTTTAGCAGTGCCGAGTTCACGATCTTTAAAAAAGAACTACTTCATTGGAACTGTGTACAAAATGTGCCTGGCTTGCAAGCACACTTTGTAGACCATTCCAATGAAGAAATTATTTTTAAAGTTTGTGATCTCGGCACTTCTGGAGAGCCGCGGCCGCTCCCGGGACCGGATTCCAAATCTGAGAGCTAGAACGGTGACGTCACTCAGGGGAAAACTTTGCTTGTGAATATCTCCCAAACCATAAAGGTTTGGGAGATAAGACTTATATCATTTAAATGTTTTTTTAAGGGTTTCAATATCAAATAAAATTATTTTCAAGTATTACTATCCCTTTAAGATGGCAGGCAGCCCTGCCTTTTTTCCTCTCCCTGGTGGGCTGTGCTCCCCCCTGGTGGGGGCTGTCCAATCCCCTAGGTGCGAGGAGGAGGGCCTGGGGGTGGGAGAAGGGGAAAGGAGGGACTAGATGAATAAAAAGGTGAGTGTGTAAGTAGTATCCGTAATTTACCTCTTTTCCTTTTGACCTTTTTCTCTCATACCGTCCAGAATACACTTTCAATTATCCAAACCAAATGGATTTGTCAGCCACCACAGACTTAACATCCAGAAAACCAAGGAAGAAACATGGTAAGCTGTTTCATTTTATTTAATTCCCTCTTTTTATGGAAATAGCTTACCATAGCTTGGGCAAGAGGCTTTTATTACAAAACAATAGCAAAATTCTATCACCTGTATAAAAGTTTACATTATTGTAATCCTCGTGTAACGATCAGCTTTAATCGTTGGGTTTTTTGGTTAAAAAAAATCATGCTGTGGTGAAATTTACATTATTAAGAACAAGCCTGTGCCTTACTTCCAGACAGACTGCGGATACAGCTCTGTAAGTCGTCTTCTGTTCCTCCCCAAGTATGGTCTCGTTCCAACCAGCTTACAAGGAGAAATCCTCCGTCATTGGAGGAGGTTGGAAAGCGACCATACTTCGTCACTACCGAGGGCAGCAGGTGCACTGTTGAAGTTTGTTGTGGACTCTAGCCCCAGATCTTTTTGGAACCTACCAACGCCCCTGGGGATAGCTGCAAGAAAAGAAAGCTGCAATAAAATAAAGCCATTGGCTAGATTAGCATAAGCAATATGGGATCCGCAAAGTAGGATAAATAAAGGTGTCTTCCCTCTTTAGGAGATATTAGGGGTCCATACCTTCCAAGTGTCCGTCCTTAGGAGATATTAAGGGTTCGTACCTTCCAAGTGTTCTACTTTAGGAGATATTAAGGGTATATACCTCCCAAGTGTTCTACTTTAGGAGATATTAGGGATATATACCTCCCAAGTGTCCCTCTTTAGGAGGTATTAGGAGTTCATACCTCCCAAGTGTTCCTCTTTAGGAGGTATTAGGAGTTCATACCTCCCAAGTGTCCCTCTTTAGGAGGTATTAGGGGTTCATACCTCCCAAGTGTCCCTCTTTAGGAGGTATTAGGGGCTCATACCTCCCAAGTGTCCCTCTTTAAGAGGTATTAGGGGTTCATACCTCCCAAGTGTCCCTCTTTAGGAGGTATTAGGGGTACGCACCCCCCAAGTGTCCCTCTTTAGGAGGTATTAGGGGTACGCACCCCCCAAGTGTCCCTCTTTAGGAGGTATTATGGGTACGCACCCCCCAAGTGTCCCTCTTTAGGAGAGATTAGGGGTACATCCCCCCCAAGTGTCCCTCTTTAGGAGAGATTAGGGGTACGCACCCCCCAAGTGTCCCTCTTTAGGAGAGATTAGGGGTACGCACCCCCCAAGTGTCCCTCTTTAGGAGAGATTAGGGGTACGCACCCCCCAAGTGTTCTTTTTTAGGATTTATTGGAGGTAAATACCTCCAAAGTGTCCCTCTTTAGGAGGGGCCATCCCTCTTTGAGACCCAAATAACCTCTGTCCCTCTTTCCCACCCTGGTGGGAGACCAGGCTGTGTGGTGTGTGTGTATATAAGTATATAATAGTGCTCCACAGCAAAAAAAAACAAAACCTCATATTAATTATTGTTTAAAGGGATAGTAATGTTTCAAAATTAATGCAGCTCCAATTATTCTTTATAGTATTTTGGCCACTTACAGAGTTATTATCATTATCTACGATGTGTAGTTCCAGAGTAATTGAATTATAAAGTGTCCCCCTCCCGCCCCTATTACCTATTGTAAGCCGCCTCCCCTCAAATGTGGAATCCGGTCACAGCAAGGGACAATCTTCTGCCTGTGAACATACGGAAAACTCTTCCCCTTTGAAGGAGGAGGACAGTTTTTTCCTTATGCTAACAGAAGATTGTCCCTTACTGTGATCCATCCAGATGGTGTTGCTGTGCAGATTTACAATAGGTAATAGGGGCGGGAGGGGGACACTTTATGGTTCAATTACTCTGGAACTACACATGATAGAGAATGATAATAATTCTCTACATTGCCCAAAAACTGTAAAGAGTAATCAGAGCTGCATTTATTTTGAAACATTACTATCCCTTCAAACGCCAGTGTATGTGTTTATAAATTAGTCTGTGGAAATAAAATATGTTGGTCTTCTTCTAACTAATTTATTCACTTACACAAAGAGGTGTCAATAGGTCATGAAATAACCTAAAAATTCTTGGAAATACCCTGCCCACTAGCCACACCCCTAACAACACCTCCTGAAATCAGTGTCCCTCTATGGCTATTTGAAATGTTGGGAGGTATGGGCTGGGCGGTGTAGCTGCAGCAGTACAGTGGGGAGCAAAAAGACAAACTTAGGTCACAGGTGAAAAACAGAAGCTTGGAACGAAATATAATGAGGGGAGTGGGGACATGAATAGAAGGAGGTAGAAAATGCAGGGGAGAAAACTAGGAAAAAGTGGGGGAGGAGGGACGTCTGAGTAAATGGGCAGGGAGAGACAATGTTACCACTTGACGAGAGGAAGAAAAACACAGGAGTGTGCAATGTGAAGTTGTGCATCTTTGGGTGTACCAGCTGACACCGGAGTGGAGAGCACACTGAGACAGCCTGGTTTCACTGAGGTGATAGAAACGGAGAGGGGCCGGACTGGAGGGTTTATAAAGGCCTCCAACCCCTCCCGCCACTGCAGGCAAAGCCTTAACCCTTTGAGTTCCAGAGAGGCATGCAATGCTTTGGATACTTCTCTGGCACTCAATGGGTTATACTAGTTAACCATAAAAAGGTGTGAAATGTGTCCTTGGAGAGGGGTCATACTAGGCAAGGCACTCTGGTTGCCCTTTTCTCCACCCATGGCCACACCCACACTTCTCACATGACCCCATCATCAAGTCCAATCCATTATTTCCTGCCACTTTAACACGTTGGTTGCTCAAGACAGCTCCAACTCATAGAGAAGGAATGCATTGGAGATGTCTCTAGAATCCAAGGGGTTAAATATTAATAACTGTTACAAGGACATTGAAATTGCTCTGGCCACAGCCACAGTGCAGAATGTGGGTGTGGCCAGCACAGCTTAGGCACAACCCCTCAAAATAGGGACCTCTAGGCAGTCGCCTACTCTGTCTATTGGGAAATCCAGCCTGGGGGACAAAACAAACAAAGAGTTAATGAACAAACTGAGAAAATAAAGAGAATTGGTAGGAGTATATTCCTGAGACCCAAACAACCCATCTGGTCTTTAAAGGGTTAATTAGGCTCATGTACTCTTCCCACTTCAGCTTGAAAAAGCTGTCCTGTCCGCTACCAAGGAACTCGTATATTGGACTGGCTGAAGATCTCATCTCTTGCACAAAAGCACAAGGTAAAATTAATTGGGGCTATAAGGATTTCCTGGCCATAGCAGGGTCAGTGGAGGGTTATTATTAGGAGGTGATACTTTTTCTTTACATTGTCAATGAACATCACCATATCAGTGCTCTGTGCTTTATCCATTAATACATCACTATATGATCGTATCCCTTTACATCCACATTTCTATGGTGACACTTGATCGGTTGCTGTGGTCATTTATTCTTTGATCTGTGCCTCAGGTTCAGGGTGGGGAGGCCTGTATGCATACCTGGGAACTTTGTCTTTTGGAGTCCCCTTGGAGTGCCGCTGGGAGATATAAATGATGAGATTTGTGTCAAAACAGGGTGGAGCTTACTTGTGGGGGAGGTGCTTAATGGGCATGTCACAAATGTGGGAGGAACTGGGTGGGAGGGAGCAGAAGAGGGCAGAGTTTCATAAGAAACTCCCCACCACCGGAGAATCAGCCTCTGTCCCCGGAGACCTGGTAATTAAGTGAAAAAACCAGAGTCTCTGGGGCAGATCCTGATGGTATTGTATGATGGATAAGTATCTGACTGTACTTCTCAGCATTGAGGAGACCATTAATTCTGACCAATTCCCCAACTCCATTTGCAGAAATGCAGCCCCAAACTTGCAAGGAACCTCCACCATGGTTCACTGTTGCCTGCAGACACTCATTCTTGTAACAACTCCAGCCCTTTTTGCGAACAAACTGCCTTCTGCTACAACCAAATATTTCAAATTTTGACTCATCAGTCCAGAGCACCTGCTGCCATTTTTCTGCACCCCAGTTCCTGTGTTTTCGTGCATACTTGAGTCGCTTGGCCTTGTTTTCCACATCGGCGGTATGGATTTTTGGCCTTAAGTCTTCCATGAAGACCACTTCTGACCAGACTTCTCCGGACAGTAGATGGGTGTACCAGGGTCTCACTGTTTTCTGCCAATTTTGAGCTGATGACACTGCTGGGCATCTTCTGATTGAGATGGAAAGTAAGCATGATGTGTCTTTCATCTGCTGCACCAAGTTTCCTTGGCTGACCACTGTGTCCACAATGTTGCCCGTTTCTTTGTGCTTCTTCAATAGAGCTTTGGCTGTTCCTCACTCATTTTTATTCCTCCTACACAGCTGTTTTTCTTTCAGTTAACCCCTTAAGGACGGCCGATCGCGCATGCGACCTTTTTGACTTTTTTTTTGCGGCATCCGCTTCCGGGTTCCCTGAACGGCATGCAGCCGCACAGGAAGCCCTTAATTCCATGATGGTCCAGGACTGTCATGGGTCCTTAATGGGATTGAAGGGTTTAATGATTGTTTCAACCTACTTATTAAATTGCTGATCATTAGCACCTGTTTGGTATAATTATTTAATCGTACACCTGACTATATGCCTATAAAATCCCTGACTTTGTGCAAGTGTACCTAGAATTTATGCTGTTTTGAAGGCAAAATGTGGTCACGCCAAGTATTGATTTGATTTAGATTTTTCTTCTGTTCAGTCACTATGCATTTTCTTAATTGATAAAAACATTCTTACTTTAAAGCATTTTTTCACACCTGCCTAAGACTTTTGCACAGTACTGTAGTTTTTTCCTGATGCTGCAATAAACATTGTTTCTATACTAGGAACTGCCCTGTTGAGCCCTACGAGTCTGTCGGAATGTTGCTGCAATCTATGTGAATAATAGGAGTACTGACTTTACAGGTATTGGAAATGTATATTGTTTGGTGTGTATTTGTAATTGTTCTTTGTAATATTCCTGTTTTACTCAGGAAAAGCCCTATAACAGAGAGCTCAAACCTGTCTTCAAGTCCCACACAATGGCACATTGTCCTCAAATGAATGGAATCCTTCAGACAGATTGAACCAGTGATTGATTCACCTATGTTCATATGAGGAGATCCTGAAAACCTGGACCATTAGGGGGCCTTGAGGACAGGTTTGAGCGCCCCTCTCCTTTGCCATTATTTTTTTCATAAAAAAGTGTACTCCTCCTTACGAGGGACAGCTGAAAAAGCAAAAACTGCAGTAAATTCCAGGTGTTATCACTCTGCCCCAGGGCCGGCGCTGCCATTAAGGCAGAACAGGCAGCTGCCTTAGGGCGCCGCAATGGAGGGGCGCCGAAAAGAGGGAAGTTTTTTTTTTTTTTTTTTTTTTTTTTTATTACATATATAGCTGCCTGGGTCTCTCTGCGGTGTGTTACAAAGACGCCGCGAGGGAGCGCTTGGCAGTGTAAATCAGCGCTCCCTCGCAGCGTCTATGTTACACACTGCAGAGAGACCCAGGCTCTGTAGTAATACAGAGCGCTGAGAGATGACATCATCTCCCAGCGCTCTGCATTACTGAGAGCAGCGCGCGGGAGCCTCAGCTCTGTGCCGAAGGAGGCACAGAGCTTTAAGCTGTGGCACTCCGCTAGAACACCAGGGACTCAAGGTAGGGGGATGAAGGGGCATTATGGAAGGGTCAATGTGGAGGGGGCATTGTGGAGATAAAGGAAGCATTGTGAAGGGGAATTGTGGAGATGAAGGGGCGATGTGGAGGGGGCATTGTGGAGATGAAGGGGCAATGTGGAGGGGGCATTGTGGAGATGAAGGGGGCATTGTGGAGATGAAGGGGCAATGTGGATGGGGCATTGTGGAGATGAAGGGGGCATTGTGGAGATGAAGGGGCAATGTGGAGGGGGCATTGTGGAGATGAAGGGAGCATTGTGGAAGGGGCATTGTGAAGATGAAGGGGGCAATGTGGAGATGAAGGGAGCATTGTGGAAGGGGCATTGTGGAGATGAAGGGGCAATGTGGAATGGGCATTGTGGAGATAAGGGGGCATTGTGGAAAGGGCAATGTGGAGATAATGGGGCAATGTGGAAGGGGCATTGTGAAGATGAAGGGGGCATTGTGAAGATGAAGGGGGCAATGTGGAGATGAAGGGAGCATTGTGGAAGGGGCATTGTGGAGATGAAGGCGCAATGTGGAATGGGCATTGTGGAGATAAGGGGGCATTGTGGAAAGGGCAATTTGGAGGTGGGGAGAGTGTGGAGGTGAATATGTGGGCGGGGCAGGGGATTGTGGCAAGGTCAGGGGGGTCAGGAGATTGTGTCCGTGTCGGGGGGGGGGGGCATCAAAATGCACCTTCGCCTGTGTATAAAAAAATCCTTGCACCGGCCCTGCTCTGCCCTGATAGTTGCTAGCAATGAAGTTCAGTGGTCTTGTTCTACTGTGAAAAGAGAGTATTGTTTTAGATCATGCCTAGGATGCCATTTTCCTTGGATGCTCCACTAACGACAAAAAGACAACCGAAACCATAAAAGATCCTGAGAGAGGCCAACACTAAATACACATTGATGCTGGTGTAGTAAGAAGAATTGGGGGTGGTGCACTAAGGGTCGATGCAACAGACCTAAATAACCTTATTTTAATATATTTCTCCCTTCATTACATCCTTGACAAAAAATGTTGGGGTTCCCCCGAGAATACCAGCCTGTGTGTTAGAGGTACTTTGAGCAAAAAAAAAAAAAAGATTGAGAACCACTGAATTGGAAGGTGCCTGGAAAAATATTTACTACCCTGTTAGCCTCCTAAAGCCACCTGCATAGTAACAAAGTCATTAGATGCCAGACTTGGCTATAGACTGATTTTAATCCAGATCACATCCATCTGATTATGGCATGAAAACACAAGGCCTCACAGTCAAACTTCAGTGATGCCGGCACATCAGTTATCCTCTGGATCTTGGGGTGACCCTAATACACACGATAAAGAGCTCACAGACAAATTCTGTCTCCTATGAAATCCAGGCCACCACCCACTTTAATCTCTCAACCACCCACACCACCACCACTTGGACTGAAAACCGTACTATCACACACTAGAGGAGAGGATAAAAGGCCTTTCTTTCCTGAAAACAGTAAATGGATTTCTTATAACAGCCTGGTGACACTTATATTACATAAAAAATAGCTTGAAACAAAACAGCGCATACAGGATTATAAATATGGTACAGGCAGTGCATAGGGTCCAATATTCAGGCTCTTTTTAAAAGGCAAAGTACCTTATGTATAAAGACACATTCTGGGGCAAACCAACTGCCCCATATGGTAAAAATATAAATTTCCAGTGATTTAAACTGGTGTTTTTAAAAAATCCCAAATGGTCATTGATTGAAATTGGGTGTTTAACCCCTTGAATGCTATGATACCGTTGGTTTGTTCCACAACTGATGCAATTTGTCTTTATATATAAGGGCCCAGAATGTTTATACTGAGAGGCAAGTCATCTACAATAAGAGCTGCCTTTTCATAGGCTCTCTTTAACTTGCATGTATTGTTACTGCCTCTTTGTCGTTCCTTATGAGATATATATAATGTTTAACTATAGAAATGGTATATGTCTCTTGTAGTCTCTTGAATTCTAGAAAACGCTAAGAAAATATGCTGTGTGTCAACATATCAGGTTTGATTTCACCTAACTGCTGGTCATATTGATAAAGCAGTTCAGCACTACATTTTATAGTCTGTTTTAGTGGGTTAAAACTTAACCTTTACTGGTGCTCATTAACTCTTTGAATGCCAGGGAGGTACACAACGCATTGCTTTTCAATATGTTGCATACCCCACTGGCACTCAAAGGGTTAAAAATAATTTAATATTATCTAATATATATCTGTCTATCGCTCATATCTATATATATATATATATATACAATTCTAAGTGTTTCTGGTTTGCTATCAGGGGGAGTGGCACATAACGCTGATTGGCTGAGTCCCTTTCTTCCTTAACCAACCACCGCTGCTTAGCCACTGCCTCCTCAACCAAGCACTGCAGAATCCTTTGAGTGCCACAGAGCTATCAAACACAATGCATTGGATACCTCTCTGGCAATCAAAGTGTTAAAAACACATTCTCACTGGGGGGGGGGCACAGAGTTCGTGGTGGGGCATCAGGAGAGAGGGTTTCCCAATCCCACCTACCTGGCACTTCTGCAAACATGGGAGATCCCTCTCACCTCTATTGATATCCCATCCAATCAGCAGGGAGATCAGTAGCTGGAGTGGCATCAGGAGGGGCTTGATGCCCCAACCACAAGGGGTGACTTAAAAAAAAATAATACTAAAATAGAAATTCACTGCACAGCAAAGCCATACCAGGCATGATAATTTTTTAGTTAAAAATACACGATTGTGTGGACACACCCTGTATCCACCCTGTATCCACAACAGAATTGCAGGTTTCTGAGCATCAGCATTCAGAAGATCTAATAGAAGAACTCAGATAGTATGTCCTGCCTGCTGAAACTGAATGCCTATATTTCAGTTTACAACATTTGGATTTCAAGTGTATTTACTTTAAGAGAGGGGACAGTACAGACCCTAGAGATAATTTCCAGCAACCAGTACACATTCCCCGAGTCATATGAAAAAACAGACCCAAGTTGGAACCAAGTAAAGAGGAAAGACAGAGCATCAGACTGCGATCTTTGAAGAGATAGTAATGTTAGATATTACTGTAAGCTTTATTCTTCAGTGTACATTGTTATAATGAAACATACATTTCTAAATGCCCATAACATTCTCGTTTTGGTTTTATTGTAATTAAGTGTTCCTTTCTTTCCCTTTTTCCGTATGTAACGATAGCTCCCCTTAGATCTGAAATCCAGTCGCTTGACCGGGATGATCGTGACAACAAGGTACTATCTCTTTATATAAGGAAAAACCTGCCCTAGAAGGAGGGCAGGTTTTTCCTTATACTAACAGAAGATTGTCCCTTGTTGTCACGATCCATCGGGACCAGCTAGCTGCTCTGAGGGAAGGCATAGTAACGTATGGAAAAGGAGAGGTAGGGGGACACTTGTAATTAAATAAAACGAAAATGAGAACTTTATGAGCATTTAGAAAGGCACGTTTCTTTATATAATGTATATTGAAGAATAAGGCTTGCAGTAATATCTAAACATTACTATCGCTTTAAGTAAGTACCGATGCCTGCATTAAGCCCTATTCTAGTGGCTCTTTGATCCTAGAGAAGTCTTGAAACACGGAAGTGCAGTGGTTCTTCATGGAAACTTCATTTGCATCCAGTGGTTCTTAAGCAGGATGCCTTGGTGGCAATTGTTTCTAAATATACATACTATACTGCACTAAATTGTAATTTAAAGGAGAACTAATGCCTCCTGATAATAATCCCTACTTACCTTACTATGGCCAGAAAATTCTAATGGCCCATATTAATGAAGCTCTTGTGCCTTGGTTCAAGAGATAACATGTTCAGTCAGTCCCGGATATCATGTCCATGGAGTCAGACAACGCATAACGGTTGCTGGAAGTTTTTTCAACCTAAAACGTGTATTACACTGCAACTAATAACTTTATGGTGTATTTTATCCATGCATTTCACTATAGACATCAGCAAGAATCTGTTAGATAAAACCATGCGATAACACTTATCAACTGAAATGTAATCTATGCATAAAACAGAGTGCATGAACCTACCTAACACTATAAGTTCAGAAGAGATAAGATTATCATATACATAGGGAGGAATTTGTATCATGTCACATCGGCCTCCGTGGATATGGCAACTGTCACATCAGCCTCCAAGGACATGGCAACTGTGACTTCAGACTCCATGGACATGGCAACTGTCACGTTGGCCTCCATGGACATAACATAGCCTCCATAGAAATGGCAGCTGACATGTCGGCCTCCATGGACATGGCAACTATCACATCAGCCTCCATGGACATGGCAACTGTCATGTTGGCCTCCATGGACATGGCACTTGTCACATTTGCCTCCATGGACCAACTGAATATTTTCTCTCTTAAACAAAGGCAAAATTCATAGGGGTTTGTAGGAGTTTTTGACTATAGTAAAGTAAGTGAGGCATTATCATTAGGAGGTGTTAGTTCTTATTTATATGAGGCAAAAACTTTGCACAGAAGCAGAACAGTGAACAGAAATTTCTATTTGCACATATTAAACCCTGGAATGTCAGAGAGGTATCCAGTGCATTGTGCTGCAGTGTGTTGGGTTCATCTCTGGCACTCAAAGGATTAAGCCTCTGTGCCATGTGTCCACATTGTCCTCTCCCGGTCTATACGTGCTGTTTTGTGGGTTTATTATTAGCATAAGTGAAAACATCTTAGACCCCCCCCCCCAGTACTAACAAGCAGGAGTGACCAGATGACACGATTCCCATTATAATGCAGGTGAGGCTTAACTGGGAGGGCAGGATTAGGGAGGAGAGAAGGTGAGGGTTCATCCCTATGGTTGACTGAGCAGACATGAAGTAGGTGGAATGGGGTAGGGAAGTGGGCAGGGTTACTGGGAACTCACCAAGCTTAAAGTTATAGGCATCCTCAATATTGACCGTGATCTTTATATTTGATAAAGCAGTGTGTTGACACTGTGAAACACGTTAACTTGCTATTTATTATACCACCATATATATATGGTTTTATCTTTAAGTCTTTTATGTGATCTATACAACTTTTATTTATTTTAGATCCAGAGCGGTTTCTTTTTATTCGTCACTTTAATCTTACACCTTTATTATTTGGAGACAGTACTCCTCTTTACTGGGAGAGCCAAGCAGAAGATCCTAGCCGCAACTGCATTCACAAAGTAGCCAAGTCGAGACGGGTTATTAGCTCCACCTGCTGGTTCATCAGATGTATTTCTGACCATCACACTTGTGAGTACCACATTACTAAGTGCACATATTTCTTTTTATTTACTGATTTACAGTTGGGTGCCCTGTATTGTTTGGCAATTGTGAGAGAGCGAGTCTTCTCAGGAGCAGCCCGTTTTGGAGTGCCTGTGCAACGACTGTGTTTGGGACAGTCAGATTTCCCATAAGTCTTGTGTACTACACATGTACATCCACAGCCACTCATTTTGTGAGTGCAAACTTGTTGGGTGTTTCATGTTGGAGGTTTGTGAATACCATTTACTACACAAGGAGGCACCTCTGTTTGTCTCTTCTTCTTTGTATTCCAACCTCCATATTGACTTTAAACATTATGCACTTACATAATACGTAATGTCAAATTGTCCATACTTTTTATTATCGTTTTCATCTTCACCTATTTTTATTATACTTTTATGTCACTGACAGTGAGGTCCCAGAATTTCAGTGTGCAGGGAGCTTTTTGCCAGTCACAGTGACAGCAGGGTTAGTATTGCAATGTAACACTATCCCAGCAGTACTGAGAGCTCTGTATCCTGTAGTAGAAGGCAGCTTTTTCTGCTGCAGGGATAGTGGATATGTGTGTCACTGTCTGCTTTCAGAGTCCCTGACAGAAAGCTCTCTGGAAACAGACATTTTGGGAGCTTACTGTCGGGGACATAAAAATAAATAAATAAAAGTATAGGCAACTTGACTTTATATTATGCACTTCCAGAATATGTAAAATCAAAACAGAAGATGACTTTCACTTTAAGAAAGAGCTTTTGTCTGCAGAGGCCAGGTACTTAACCCTTCGAGTGCCAGAGGGGTACAAAATAATTGCATTGCGTACCCATCTGGCACTCAAAGGGTTAACAGTAAAAAAAAAACCCGCATATTAGGGGCTTGATCCAAATGTCGGAGAGAAAAAAAGCCGATAGGGCAAAATGGATACTGACTGACATAAGAAAATGTCTTGGTCGGTATCCAAATGTCCTACCGGCTTAAAGAACAATGGTCTTGTGGCCAGACGTCTGTTTTGTGCGTTAAGTTCCCAAAACTCAGCTAGATAGCGGCAGTATTGGGAACTTCAAACGACCGGTGCCTGACATACTGCCAAGTGCCGGTCGTTAACTAATCTGTGTTAAACTTACCTGTCATCCACTGTCCTTCTCTTCAGTCTTCTTGTATCTGTAAAAGAAAAAGTAGTATGAATACAATGCAGAATACAATACATTGTTTAACCCCTTGAGTGCCAGAGGGGCTTTGCAATGCTTTGTGGACCTCTCTGGCACAGAAGGGGTTAAGAGAAATATTAGTGCCCCTGTGTATATTGCAATCTGGCTTAAGATAATAATGGCGACATAAGTTATTATGATAAAGTTGCAATTTCATATGTCCAAAAACATGATAAGAATCTACTTCTCTAATAATTATAAATTTCTCTCCTGCTGTGTGAGGCCGCAGAGGTGGCAAAGACATTGCTGTGTGCCACAGAACCGCCCCCCACACCCTTCTGCTGCCTCACAGGCCGATGCCCATTCTGCAGTGAGGGAATTTGAGCAGAGACTGCCTTTATATATGGGCAGCCTCTGATCCAATTCCCTAACAGCCATTGGCTGAGATGTGCTTTTACACATCTTAGCCAATCAGTTTAAAGCACAATCGCCCTAAACTGATTGGCTGGGATGTGCGAAAGTACATCTCAGCCAATGGCTGTGAGGGAATTGGATCAGAGGCTGCCCATATATAATGGCAGTCTCCTCTCAAATTCCCTCATAGCGGAATGGGCATTGGCCCATGAGACAGCAGAAGGGGGGGGGGGGTCTGTGGCACTCAGCAATGTCTCTGCGGCCACACATAGCGGCGGAGACATTATAATTATTAGCTAAGTACATTCTTATTATGTTTTTGGAGATATGATATTGCAACTTTATTATAATACCTTCTGGCTTAACATAATAATGGCGGAATATTTCAATATACACTGGGGCACATACATTGCTTAACTGTTTGTGCCCCAGAGAGGTCAGCAACACATTGCTTTGCAATGCGTTGCATACCCCTCTGGCAGTCAAGGGGTTAAACGATGTATTGTATCCTGCATTGTGTTCATACTATTTTTTCTTTTACAAATACAAGAAGACTGAAGAGGAGAACAGAAGAAGAGGACCAGGAAGCAGAGGACTCAGCTGGACATCAGGATTAATAGTGTTACTTTTAATGGGATGGGTTTTTTTTAACTTAGGTTAACACTATGAATGCCAGCATGGAAATTATACCCCACTGGGACTCGTAGGGTTAAATCTACTAACTTTTGACACGTTTCATAATTTGGATGTATTTATATGGGGCTTAGGGCCCCATATCAATACATCCACTGAGGACTTGGTTTCTTGGGTTTTTTTTAACCCCTCAATGACGGGCCTCGCACGCACCTTGCGGTCCGTTAAGGACCACGGAGCATTTTTTTTTTTTTTTGCGGCAGACTTCCGGACTCCCCGAACGGCGTGCAGCCGCGAGGGGAGGCCGGAATTCCATGACGGTCCAGTTCCGTCATGGGTCGTTAAGTGTATAACAGCCCATGCCGGAACATGGGTCCTTAAGGTGTTAAGACTTTTTTTTTCATTCAAGTTTTTGCATCGGCTGTTTGAAGAGCCGATAAGGGACTCAAGTCAGAAAAAAAACTGGGTCTTAACTTTACTGTAATAACTTTTCCGTTCTTGCTTGTAATAGGCCAAGGGTATTGTCTGTGTCAGGAAATAGTTTATGGGACTGGGGGTGGGGTTATGTGAGCAGTGGAGGTGTGGCCATGGGTGGAGTTAAAGGCACCTAAAATGCATTGTTTAGGGCTGCCTGGGATGTAAACCTGCATACCTGGGATCTTTCAAATTGAGCTCAGCCTGAGATCTGTGAAATGTTAACCCTTATAGCTCCCAAGAACATAAACTGAAGTTGATATATCCTTCCTTTTGGTAACACAGAGATCATCCAGTCAGTCCTCAATTAATTTTTCATAACCTACAACTTATAGATTTCACTGTCTGGACACACAAGACAAGAGGACTTCTCCTCCTGCCTTTCTGGTATAAATAACAACAATTTAGAGACTAAAGAAGCAGTTAATTTGTGCAGAATCTTAACGGGTAACACTGAGAACGTGGCCCTTCACCCTGAGATATGGGTGAAAACCCTGAATCTCATGATCAAACCCCAAGAGATCCCTGGTATGTAAATCTCACCCCAACATTTCACACTCCTCTCCCTCTCATCTGCACACACCTCCATGCTCTTCCTTATCCCTCATAATTATTTTACTCACAGGAGACAAAGGGTTCCTAAGACACCTCTCTACAGTAAAGAAAAATAATATTACTAAGTTTATAATTAAATCCCTCTGGCAATTATAGGGTTGTAACTTACTTAATAATGTAGAGTTAGTGTATGGTTAATGATTCCTAGAGAGGTCTGCAATGCATAAACCCCTCTGTTATTCATGGGACTAAAGGGATGGTACTGTTTCATAATAAAGGCAGCTCCAATTAATCTTCATAGTATTTGGGCCATGGAGAGTGTTATTTCATTACTGTCAGAGTTGTAGTTCAAGAGTAACTGAATGATAAAGTATCCCCCTCCCTCCCCTTTTACCGATATAACACTGCTCACCTCAGAGCATCAAGACTGCCCGGATGGACTGGCAGAGAGGGACAATCTTCAATTACATTAAGAGAAAAACTTGAAAAAACTGTCAATGGGGGAAAGGCTTCCATTGTTTTCACAGTAAGAAGATTGTCCCTTGCTGTGAACTGTCTGGTCTATGGACCAGATTCCACATCTGTGTGGAGGTAGCTTACACTAGGTAAAAGGGGCAGGAGAGGAAAACTTTATCATTCAGACTTCAAAAGTCTGATGGACCGGCTTAAGATGAGCTCACAGGTGAACAAGCTCATAACGTCTAATGATACAAAAGACTTGATTTTTGGACTTTGCTTAGCTACTTCTGGAATTGGCTTTCAAGAGATCTGTTGGACCATTGGTTGCCCAGACAACAAACATAAATGTATTGTGAGATATAGAGAATGCAAGGGACCTCCGGATTGTGGATGGGGCATGCCTGTGGCTGAAACAAATGTTTCTGTACGAATGACTTGCATCTCGATGGCTCCAGAAAATCGATTCAATTATAAATGGAAGATACTGGCTGCAGGTCAAGAGCCCCAAATTCTGCCATATCATGTTTTTAGAGGACCAGAAGGCATAATGTACCAATGTGACACATGGGAAAAGGATTATTTAGTTGCTAAAATCAAATATAGGGTTACCTCAGACTCTAAAATTCACAAAGGAGAGCGAGGCCACAATGAACTCACATTGACTATTATCATTATTGCTGGGCTAATTACGCTTTATATGATGGCAACTATTGGCGTTTTCATCTACTGGAGATTATATAAAAATGGCCATAAGGGAACATTGGATTTTGAGCATCAGATGGATACATTACAGGAGTGTGAAACTTTACCATCACCAGTCTCTTTAGACACAGGGAGAGACATGGACATTGAGAAAGACCACATGCCTACAGCCCTTGTTGATATTGGGATCTCAGTAGATGTTTTCAATGAGCAGGAGCCTACTACAGACACTGTAGCTGAGGTCCCAGAGGCTACATATCTATTGTTACATTTGTGCTAATAAAATGTAATCGTATATACTACACTTAGATGCTTCTGCGCTGCCTCCCCTTCTTCCCTAACATTGCAATGATAGCCAGTACTGTCTAACTTGTATAAACTGGCTCATTAATAAAGCTAATATAAACTATTATTCAAGCAACAAATTTAAGCAACATATATGGGATTCTTAAAGCTGTATCAAATGTACAAAAGTTGTAATAATTGGCAGCTAATAAACCTGCAAGATCCTGAATGTTTGTGTTGGATATACTTGATTCTGTTGCTGGTATCAACACCAGCAGCTGGAGACTTCAAAAATCTAATGGAACATATTAAGATGAGCTCACAGATGAACAATCCCATAGCTTGCTCAGCTACTTGTGGAATTGGCTTTCAAGAGATCTATTAGACCAGTAGTTGCCCAGACAACAAACATAAATGTCTTGTGGGGTATCGAGAATGCAAGGGACCTCCTGATTGTGGATGGGGCATGCCTGTGGCTGAAAAATGCACCTGTACGAATGGCTTGCATCTCAGTGGCTCCCGAAAATCGATTCAGTTAAAAATGGAAAATGCTGGATGCAGGTCAAGAGCCCCAAATTCTACTAGAGAAAATTCTTCATGAGAATTCTTCATGTTTTTAGAGCACCAGAAAACATAATGTACCAATGTGACACATAGGAAAAGGATTATTTAGTTGCTACAATCAAATATAGGCTTACCTCAGACTCTAAAAGTTACAAAGGAGAGCGAGGCCACAATGAACTCAAGTCAACGATTATCATTCTTGCTGGACTAATTACGCTTTATATGATGGCAACTATTGGCATTTTCCTCTACTGCATATTACATAAAAATGCCCATAAGGGAACATTGGATTTTGAGAATCAGATGGATACATTACAGGAGTATGAATCTTTACCATCGCCAGTCTCTTTAGACACAGGGAGAGACATGGACATTGAGAATGACCAGATGCCTACACCAGCCCTTGTTGATATCAGGATCTGGGTAGATACTTTCAATGAGCAGGAGCCTACTACAGACCCTGTAGGTGAAATCCCAGAAGCCACATACAAAGAGCAGGATGCAGACCCTACAGACAGAGATCTAGGAACATACATACAAAGAACAGGAAGCAGCACTGCCCCCTGCTGACATAGAGATCCAGAAAGCTGCTAAAAAGAAGAAGAAACAGTTCTGGTTTCTAAAGAAACAGAATAAAGTTTCACCAGCAGTAAAAGGCATTGATCACCCAGATGGTGCTCCAGGGCTTTCCAGTGACTAGTTATACCTCCGTCAAAGAAAGATCATTGAAGAAATAAAAGAAAACATGAAGCTTTAAAAATGTGATTTGCTTGTATATAATTTTGTTTTAGGAGGGTTTTGTATGGTCCTGACTGAGTCTGTTGGATTCTAGAGGCTTCTCCAGCACATTGACGTGCAGTGACAAGGAGTCTCTAGCACAGTGTTGAACAACTTGATGCCCTCCATCTCTTGAGGACTACAATTCCCATCATCCCCTGCTTGCCAGCGATGGGAGTTGTAGTACCCAATAACCATTTTCCAATATAATTAATACTAGTGGAGCCTAAATCAATAAATACAATATCATGCACTATTATAAATACAATAAATGATAAATGAAAGTTTGGAGGAAAGGGGATGGAAATGCAATAAAATTTTATATGAAATCAAAATTGAGAGAGGCCCTAAGATATCACGGGTATCCACAGTGGTATTATTAGTGTCCTGAGATCACTGTCCATTCTTCTTACGAATGTCACCCAATTCGTCCAGTGTCACAGTTTAATGTCATATGTAAAGAAAAGCACATAGAGCCCCTTAGTATGACGAATATTAAACAAAATAGAAAGTGCAAATCCTTACTTCCTCGTTCCACTCTTATCCAAGATGGTCATGAGGAGACATATCTCAGTCAGTCACAGAGAATATTGGGGTATTTGAGGTATTTCTCCCATCTCACAACCCCAAATTCTCCTGACACAGAGATGATAGCCAGATCAGGAAGGAACTTGGATCACAGCTGCCTGTGTCTACTCTGTCACACAAAATGTTGGTGTATTTGGGGTAAACCTCCTTTGTTCCTTTTCTCACCACCAGACCCCCCTTGCACAGAGATAACAAACAGATCAGGAAGAACCTTGAATCACTGCTGCCTGTGTCTTCCCAGTCAGTCACACAAATTTTGTAGGTATTTGGGATCCACCTTTCTCCCCTCATGTCCCCTAGAATTCCCCAGAATCCCCTAACACAGAGAACAAATGTCCTGCTACAAAACACGCTAAACTAAGATTCAACTCCACTTTATAAGCCTGTCTTCTCTAGCGGAAAAATGTGATGCTGTCTCTTCATCTCACAAACACAGAATGGCATGCTGCGGGAACCTGACACCCCTTTTATACTATGACTGGGGACATGAAGGGGAACTTGCCAAGTGGTGGTGGGGGTGGAGATTCAGTCTTCCCATTTATTTCAATGCAATGAGCTAGGTGAAAGAAAATTGGAAAATCGTCACTTTTCACAAAAACGTACCGCTCGGAGGGAAGTGCCCTTTCTCCTGTTTCTCTTTTGAGGTGAAAAAGTTTTGCCCACCCCTACTAAGCAATGGCCCAAGCCCCTGGCACTGAAAGGGTTAAAGGGAGAGACCTGCGTGTCCAGGGGAGCAGCTGGGTAATTATTTGGAAACAAAAAAAATCCTACATGCATGTTTGCTTCTATCTGTTGGCAGCGTAGCATTAAGATATGGGAGTATTATAACGGAGTATTCTTTGAAATCTGTGCAGTGTTAACAACATTGCCCTATGCAGCACTCTATTGTGATTCTATTTTATTGATTCAAATACATGCACTTTATACAAAAGGGACATATGATTTTGATGTCAACAAAGCAGAACAGAAATAATCTTGGTGTAGCTTGGCTAAATGCAAAACTTTGTTATAACATAGCTTACAGTGAAATGTTCTCCTTAATTCAAGTTTGCATATTTGAAAACTGCATTAAATGCAGTTAAATGAGAGATATTCGCATTCAAAGTCCCCCTCTCCCTCCCCTTCTCCTGATGAGATCCGTGTCGGCCGACACGAGTAGGCTCTTCAGCAGAGCCGAAATTGCGTTATGTTAAACAAACTACTTCATTGGAACGGTCTACAAAGTGTGCTGGCAAACCAGGCACACGTTGTAGACCTTTCCAATGAAATAATTATTTTCCAATAACGTCATTTCGGCTCTGCTGCAGAGCAGTTGGCTGGTCCCCGGACCGGGATCCACTGCTGTCAGCACATCTCTGATGTCAGGAGAAGGGGAGGGGGACCTTTGAATGCAAATATCTCTCAAACAAAAACGGATTTGTGGCATATACTTTAATTTTTTTAAGCACTACAAAACTATAAGCATTTTTTATGGGACATTACTTTCCCTTTAAAAACTGTCTATGTGTTATGTTAACCAAAAGTCCATCAGATGTATATTTTAGGGGATAATCACACTTATTTCTGGGCAAAGTGAAAGCAAACATTTCCTGGTACTGCACAAATATTCATTAGCATATGAAAAGGCACTAAACATTCATTAACATATGAAATGTCACTGATTAACATAATTAGCATATGAAAATGTCATGGTTACTGCAATTAGCATATATTAGCTTATGTAACAAGTGTGAATATCTCATTAACTGTTCATTTGCTGGTCCTTTGAATAGCCTGGCATATAGGCAGTTTTTAATGCACTTTTCAAATATGCAAGTTTGAATTAAGCTGAACATTGCACTTTAATATAACAAACAACAGAGCCTAGCTATTACATAGTCATAGTCAGGTAAGGGTGTATGTGTGGGGGTCTTATTATCAGGAAGTGCTACTCCCACACATTTACTTATGTAGTGTAAGAATGTTTAATACTCACAGAGTTAGTGGGTGCCAAACTATGGATAGATAGCAACAACTGGACAGATGGGGGATGCCACCCACACAGATCTATATATCAGAATTCTCAGCTGCTCCCCCTCTGTGGATGGCAAATTTCTCTAAAAGAAATAGCCAGCCAACACAAAGTACCCACAAACACCAAATTAATGGATAGGGGTGTCATACCGTAATCAATCAAACAGTGAATTTCCAGCCTCTGTCTGGGTATCTCCAAAATTCTGCTGTGCAAAAGAAGAGCGATCAAACATCGATCTCCACCACTGGGGAACTTTTAAGTATTTGTTCTAAAACAAATATATATAAAATGCAACCTGTTTGATACCGGTTTGTACAATTGTACTTACCAGTGAACAGTTTACGTGAGTACACTATATGTATTTATACTCCACAAGACTCATGCTAATGTAAGCTCCCATTATCCAATCATTTGGTGTATGTGGTTACGTCTCCTTTAACCTTTTGAGCAATAGAGAGGTGTTCCACTTGTTGCAAAGTAATTTAATGGATATTTCTCTGGAACTAATAGTTAACTGGTCCTACAAACGAATACCTTTTCCTCTATCTTTCCCTATCATGACCATCTGAGATTCTCCAATATTGAACTGCATAACGGGTCAGTGTCAATATGCGATTTAAACTCTCTCCGGAACTTAAAGGGACAGTAACGTCCATTAAAAAAATGGTTATAGTTTTGTAGATGTTACAAAATTAAACTATATGCTACAAATCCTCTCTCTCTCAAACCACTATGGTTTGAGAGATATTTGCTTTCAAAGTTCTCCCCTCCCTCCCCTTCTCCTGAGGTCAGCTATAAAGCTGACAGCGGGAAATTCGAGTTGTGTGACTTGAGGAGGTTCTTCAGCAGAGCTGAAATCGCGTTATTTAAAAATAATTACTTCATTGGAAGGGTCTATAAAGTGTGCTTGCAAACCAGAGACACTTTGTTAACCTGTCCAATGAAGTAATTATTTTCCTATGACGTGACTAAGGCTCTGCTGCAGAGCTGCCAGTTGGTCCACGGACCATGATCTCCTGCTGTCAGCACAAGGAGAGGGAGAGGGGGAACTTTGAAAACGAATATATTTCAAACCATAGAAGCATATAGTTTAATTTTGTAACATCTGCAAAACTATAACAATTTTTATGGGACATTACTGACCCTTTAAAATAAGGCCTGTGTCAGCTTTGGACAATAAGCCGATTAGGCAACTGCTTAGAACTTCAAATTTTAAGGGCAATTCCTCAGTTGTGCTGGCCACACCCACATTCCATAGTGTAGGTGTGGCCATAGCAATCTCAGTATCCCCACACTAGCTGTATACTCATTTACAGTCTATTATTTAACCATTTGGGTGCTAGAGAAATCTCCAAAGCACTGCAGATCAAAGTGTTGGCACTCTCTCTAGCAAACAACTGGTTTCCGTTCTTGTTTGTAATAAGCCAAGGGTATTCCCTGTGTCAGGAAATAGTGGATGGTACGGGGGGTGGGGTTATGTGAGCAGTGGAGGTGTGGCCATGGGCGGCGTTAAAGGCACCTAAAATGCATTGTTTAGGGCTGTCTGGGATGTAAAACTGCATACCTGGGATCTTTCAAAATGAGCTCACCCTGAGATCTGTGAAATGTTAACCCTTAAGGTGATACATCCTTCTTTGTGCTAATATAGAGATGAGCCAGTCAGTTCTCAATGAACTTTTAATAAGCGACAACTTATAGACCTCACTGCCTGAACACACAATACCTCACAAGGGGTTAAACTTTTTCCTTTGTTGTTTGTAACAGGCCAAGAGCATTGCCTGTGTCAGGAAATAGTGGATGGTACTGAAGGTGGGGTTATGTGAGCAGTGGCGGTGTGGCCATGGGTGGAGTTAAAGGCACCTAAAATGCATTGTTTAGGGCTGCCTGGTATGTAAATCTGCGTACCTGGGATCTTTCAAAATGAGCTCACCCTGAGATCTGTGAAAGGTTAACCCTTAAAGCTCCCAAGAACATACATTGAAGGTGATATATCCTTGCTTGTGGTAACACAGAGATCCCCAATGAGCTTTTAATAAGCTACAACTTACCTCACTGCCTGAACTTCTCCCACTGCCTTTCTGGTATAAACAACAACAATTTAGAGACTTAAGAAGCAGTTAATTTGCACAGATTCCATAATAGGTAACCCTGAGAATTTGGCCCTTCACCCTGAGATATAGGTGTAAATCCTGAGTCTCTGGGTCAAATCCCAAGAGTTCCCTGGTTTGTAAATCTCACCCTAACATTCCACGTTCCTCTCCCTCTCATCTGCACGCTTCTCCATACTCTTCCTCATCCCTCATAATTATTTTACACACAGGAGACAAAGAGTTCCTAAGACACCTCTCTACAGTAAAGAAAAAAGGTGAAATTTACTCACTGATATTTGTTTTTCCTCTGTGTCTTTCCACTGCATAGACTGTGGGTGTTAGCGCCGCCTCCCAGCTGGTAGGACCAATCAAAATTATAATTGTGCACTTCACCTCCCCACTTGCAGTTATACTATTGTCCAAGCTGAAGAGAGACAACAGGTTAGATAACACCGAAAATAATGCAGCAAGCAATATCACAGGCCTGGCGTAAAGCACTAGGAACTATACATTACCCACCAAGTAGTAGGGAGGGTTGCTGTGGAAGGACAAAGAGGGAAAACAAATATTGGTGAGTAAATTTCACCTTTTCCTCTGTGTCCAATCCAAGGCATAGACTGTGGGACCTACCAGAGCAGTACCTCACACATTGGGGAGGGACAAATGCCCTGTAACCCAGAAATGGCAGCTTACAGCACTTCCTGCAAATTACGCATCTCCAGATGCTTGAAGGTCCAGCCCATAGTGTTTGACAACGTGGAGACTGAGGGCCCGGTGGCAGCTTGCATTTCCAATCTGGGGTAGCAACTGCCGTATGTATCAATGAAGTGGAAACGGCCCCGGTAGAATGTGCTATAATGTCAGTAGGCGAACGCATGCTAGTTAATAGGTCTTAAATCCATGTCGCAATGGATGATTTGGAAGCCGTCGAACCCATAAATTTCCCACAGAAAATGAAGAGCTTGTCAGTCTCACTAAGGAGCTGAGTTTTACACAAGAAATCTTCTCACAATAGACCAAGTCTGTGTTATACAAATAATTCTGTATAATGTCTGGTTGTTGAACAGGAAGACAGTAGAACACTTCCCTAAGATGGAATAGGGTCTCCACATTAAAAGAAATGTAGGTTTGGGACATAATGCAACTAGCCTTGACGATATATCATATGGAGGGACACATAATGCCTGTCATTTTCTTACCCCTGTAGCAGAAGTCACAGCTGTAAATAAGACAGTTTTGAGTGTGAGATGCTTGAAGGATATATTCTCCAATTATTCAAATCATGAATGGGAGGAAATCTGTAGTAAAGTGAATTATGATCCATGGGATGGTAGGTTTAATTGCTGAGGTATATTTCAAACTGAGGTAATAGCTAACAAAAAAAAGGTGGGTTGACAAAAGCTGCAGAAAATGTTGTCAGTTGAATCTTAAGCGAATCAGGCTTAACCCTTCAAAAAAAAAAACAAGAAGTTCCTAATATTTCTGTCGAATTAAAGGGATCCATCCAGATTCCGGAATAGACAACTCTGACAGATAGGTCATATCCTGCAGTAGATCTTATGAATGAAGGCTGTCTTCCTGCTATGAGTTTTTGCATTTAGCCTGTTCTGATGATGGTTGTAGGTCTATCTGGGCTTCCTCAAGTCTGCATGCTGCTTGAGTAAAAACCTTCACAGTAAGGTGCCATATTCCCAGGTACAAAGTTGTCCAGGTTTAAGAAAATTCAGTGTTTGTCAATATGAAAGGCAGAAAAAAGGAAACTGATGAGACAGTATCCACTGTCTTCCTCCTGAGACATACTTGAAGTGACTGAAGGAGTTACCCATCGTCATTAACTCCAATCTGTTGAAATGACGGTTCTCTTCTGAGCGAACACTATTCCATGGACTATTGGAAACAACTCTGAAAATATTGTAATGGTCTTCGAGACAGGCTATTAAATACAATACACAACACAATACCATACAAGGATACTTTCGGGAGGGGTCCGGTCAGCTCTAGATTGTGTCTCATCCCAGATAGGTGACTAAAACAGTGTTTTGCGTTTCCTGAGGATTTGCCTTGAATCTTTCTACAATGAGGATGTCCTCCAGGGAAGGAATGATCCAGATTCCTTAATGTCTCAGGTTCATCAGACAAGGATCCAGGATTCTTCAAAAAACATTGGCAAAGGGGTCAGACCAAAGTGAAAGAGTCATTATGTTTACATGGAACCTAGAAGCACTGTGTACAGCAGGTAGCAGAGAGTAAAGGTATGAGTCCGTAATATTTGTTCCTGAAGGCCCTCCTTAGGATAGTAGATTAGGCAGGTCAGGTCTAAAAAAACCGGTTCCCCTATAGGTTATTGTGACGGCCCCCCGCGGCAGGCACCTGCCCCTGTAACGTTAGGGGGGCACCTACCAGGTCATTTACACCGGACCGGCCTCAGAGGACCACCGGACAGACCTGGGCCGCTTGCCACTGGATCTAGCTGCACCACCCAGAGGAGGAGCGGTCAACCAGATTGGAAGACCTCCAGGTGCAGCCAGCCCAATGGGGAGCAGTGACCTGGGTAGGGACTTGCACTTCTACCCACTGGAACAGGTCACCGCGGAGCAGGTATCGTCCCCTCTGCTGCGAAGTCTCTGCTGGGCAGGCACTAACCCCTCTGCCTTGTCCTGGGGAACAGGTTCAGGTCCCTCTACAACTATGGCGTCCTCCTGGCAGGAACTCAACCCTCTGCCCAGATAAAACAACACCGCCTTTATAAAGGTGCTTTTTGGCTACACGGGCCTGGTGTTATATATCCCCACCTCCCCCCAATAACAGAGCCTAAACATCTGCTTTAGGGGTAGGGAAACACATCTAAGTTTATTGAAATGGAATACCAGACCTTTCACAACCTTCATTCAACTTGAGGTGATATGAATATAACAAAATATAATACATAGAAGACAAGACATACAACAAACATAACAGGGTCTAACAATTTTAGGGTGTAGGATGGGGGAGTACAATGAAAACATTGGAGAGAAACTGAAGGTCCCAGAATGCAACACTGGCATATTTGCATACTCACATGTGACACAGCAATGCTGCAATGTAGGTCACCAACCAATAGATGGCAGTGCATAGTACAATGCTGCAATGCACGTTTCAACCAATAGATGGCAGTGCATAGTACAATGCTGCAATGCAAGTTTCAACCAATAGATGGCAGTGCATAGTACAGTGCTGCAATGCAAGGTTCAACCAATAGATGGCGAGGTTGAGTTCAAAGGACTTGAGATAGGAAAAGTCCATAACAGATGTACTGCTGGAATGTCCATGTAATCCCACAGTCCTCATATATCACAGGGACATGAAAGTTGAACCTCCTGTTCCTTCACAGTTATGACCGAGGAGTATACTAAGTCTCTGCCAATGGTTATACTCTGGGACTTAAAGACTGATGGTTAAAGCATGAATCTTCAGCTCTGAATTCCTTTGAGTAAAAAGACCATTCTTGAAAATCGCAGCACATACAATTTCCTCAGAATTTGCAATGCCCGGCGGACTGATAAGACCGCTGTTATTGGTCTACAAATTGCCCCAGTTTGTTCATTACTGGTGTGGATATATACCTATCCCACCGAACCTCAGTGAAAATTCTTTGAAACTGATATTACTTGTCCAGCATAAGAGCTGTGAACTATCCTTTTGGTAAAATAGTCTACCTGGATATTAGCCTATGGCAATTGGTATTTACAGGCGGTCTCCCATCCAGGCCTTGCCTACTTCATTTCCAAGTTTAAATGGGTTCGGAGCATTCAGGCTCACATAGCCGTAGGTCTTCTACTATCCTTAAAGAAACGTCTCTAGGGCCTGAAAACCTAATTGAAATGACAATTCTTGTTCCTTCATACTTAAGGTAGGAAAAGGTTCTTTCCTAATGAAGAATATCTGATCTACTGCAAACTGTTCATTCAACAAGACTGTACCCAGGAAAGTACAATGCCAATCTGATCTTTGAAGGCACAGCAGCCTCCCAGACCTTGATCCATAATACTGTAGAAGCTAAACAGGTAACACTGAGGCACGGGCCAACAATGTATACTGACCAAGAAGTCATAACAAGAGAATATAACTTACTGGATATCTGGGCTCTTGCCTTATCCACCATAGGTGGATCAAACAAGGAAGATACTTCAGTCCAAAACATATACAAAAGACTTCTTAACATTGAGAAGCATTCAATGCCACAGAAAAAGGCATACAGAATGCCAGTTCATTGTGATAATGTTAGACCCAGGGTCTTATAACTGGCGTACTCAGATTAATATATACAGGATGAAAGCTATGTCAACCTACATCAGCTGCAGATCCTATCTGGGCACCCGTTCTGAAAAAAGATATTCTAGAACTGGCGAAAAACAATAAAGGGACACAGTTTATTAGGGGAATGGAGGACATAAAGTAAAACAGACAACATTGGTATTTACTCTATAAAAAGAGGAGAGCTTTGGCATAATGTATAAATGATAGGTAAATACAAAGATCTCTCTAGTAAGCTACTTATCCCAAGGCCTGACCAAAAGCAGGGAACACCCATTGAGACTAAGGAAAAGATGATTTTAGCAGAGGAAAGAGTTGTAAAGTCTGTTAGATCCTGGAACTCCTTGCCCAAGGATAAGGTTTAAACACAATGGATACTTTACGCGAAGATACAGTACATTCCAAAGAGACCATACATGGTTATATTGTGCATACTACAATTCCAGAAGTATTTCACCAGGAAGAAAACATTGGGATTGTCTCTCATTTTAAGTATGCCCTGGGGTTTGAATATGATTACCCCATTATTAAGACTCATTTTATCTCAGAAGGATGAAAGGCTGAGATGACTTTGCTGGAATTAGAACCTGTGACTTGCAAATTTAAACAGATGCTGCGGCTGGTGCATTAACCAGTGGCACCCAATCACCAACTCCATTACCTTCTCCTTATTTCACTGCTGACCTTTAAATCTTCCAAGAAGAGGAGGCAGATAATATGGATTCTATGAGACTCTCTCTTTCTCATGAAAGAAGTTCTTCTCTCGCTTCCACAGGTGTAAGTCTCTATATACCCTGTAATAATTGGAAAGAAAAAAAAAAAAAAAAGCGTCCTGAATGGAGAACTAATCATCCCAGAAAACACCTAAACTGGAATATATGTACTAGCTGTGTCCATAAATGCATTCCTGGCAAGCTTGGCTAAGTCAGAAAAACCCAATGATTATACATATGCATTATAGTCTGAACTTATGACCACTCTGTCTAAGTAAAAGGGCCTGAGGAGGCTGAAGCCTGGGTTTAAGTGCAGATCTGTTCCTTAGGAGTTTCAGCAATTGATAATTGCTTATCCCCATATCAGCCTCTGAATAGGACAAGTTGAAGATATATCTCAATATATACAGATTCTTTGAATATGTATACCTTGTGGCAAAATCTTATACAATAAAAGGTAAAGTAAAAAATACTTACAGAGCCTACGAACCATGTCCCCATGGCTCCTATGGTGCCCTCATGTGTATCGTGTATGCATTCCAGCAGTGAAACTCATGCCGCCAAACATTCAGTGTGGCTGTAGCAGAAGCAGTTGTCATTGCTGAGCGCTGTTTGGCGTGGGAGCATCCGAGACTGGGAAGAAAGGCTTCTGCATCATGTATGTGTTCCAGCAATGAAACGCATACAGCCAATCCATGTGACCCTATCTGCTTGTAAGGGTATCTGATCCGCGCCACAAGATGAGCATAAGTAATCCCAATTGTACAGTGTTGCGGAATTTGTAATTTTGATTGGTCCTACCATCTGGGAGGTGGAGCTAACACCCACTGTCTATGCTGTGGATTGGAAACAGAGCAAATAATATGACTAAGTTTATCTTTAACCTTTGGAGTGCCAGAGGGTTGCAAATCCCTCTGGCACTTATAGGGTTGTAACTTACCTAATATGCAATGCATAAACCTCTCTGTTATTCAAGGGATTAAAAGCCCCATTTAAATCACTTGGCGTTGGTTTGCTCCAGAATGCTGCATGCTTTTATATGAAATGTCCTGTATGAAAGAGTGACAGGTGGGAGGGAGAGCTGTGTAAAATGTAGTATCTGGCACATTGCTGTGATATATGTGTATATGTATATGTGTCTGACGTAACATATATGGGATTCCTAAAGCTCTATCAAATGTACGTAAGTTGTAATAAGGTGTTGCTTCCACTTTAAGTGACATTACAGATCACAATACAGTGATAATTGGCAGTTATTAAGCCTGCAGGATCCTGAACATTTGTGGTAGATATACTTGATTCAGCTGGAGACTTCAAAAGTCTGATGGACCGGCTTAAGATGAGCTCACAGATGAACAAGCTCATAGCGTCTAATGACACAAAAGGCTGGATTTTTGGACCTTGTTTAGCTACTTGTAGAATTGGCTTGTAAGAGATCTATTGGACCATTGGTTGCCCAGACAACAAACATAAATATCTTGTGGGGTATAGAGAATGCAAGGGACCAAAGATCAAGCCAATAATAATAAGTCAGTGAGCTCTAAATTATACCAAGGGTTGAAAGCAGTGCCCCAATGGGGCAAACGTGGCAACCAAAGAGGAGGGAACCACAAAGGGAACATAATACCATGTGTTATAGCCCGCAGATTCAAATATCAGATTCTCATTGATTGAATTGGGCCTTTTAACCCCTTAAGTGCTTACTTTGCAAAGCGTTAGAGATCTGAGATTTCTGTGGAGCAGATCTCCAATATACTGCAAAGCACAGTAAGAACTTAAGGGGGTAAAAGGCCCAATTCAGTCAATAGGAATCTGGTATTTTAATTTGAGTGCTATGTAACCCATGGTATTTTGTTCCCTCTGTGGTGCCCTCTTCTTTGATTGCACTGTTTGCCCCAGGGGCACTGGTTTCAGCCCTCAGTCGGTACATACAGAATTTGTTATCAGTGGCACAGCCCCAAATTCCCATTGACTGAATTGGGCCTTTTAACCCCTTAAGTGCTTATTGTGCTTTGAAATACGTTGGAGATCTGCTCCAGAGAAATCTCAGATCTCCAACATATCGCAAAGCACAGTAAGCACGTGGGGGGCATATATGCCAATTAAACATGCCTTGGCCAATAAATATAAATATATGCCATTTGCCCAAAAAAATTGGGCATATTGGGTGTGCAGACAGTGCCTCAGTTTCTGCAGACCAAGTAAGTTAAAGGAGCAGTAATATTTTTTCATGATCAAATATATATTGTAGGGATTTTCCTATTGAGTAAAATAAGGGTACTCCCATTGCCTAGAGATTTAAATTTCCAGAGTTATTGAAGTTTAAACCCATGTTTTTTTACATTAGCAGTGCCCTCTAGAAGTCAAATTCTAATTAGGTTTTCTATTAGTTTCTAATTGAGAGGAAAGTCAGAGACATACAATTCTCCACAGAATGTGATAGAAACTGCCTGTCGCTTCCTGTCAGTTAGAGCTATCAGGAACTAAACACAGTAAATTCACTTCCTGTCAGTTACAACTATCAGGAAGTAAACACAGTAAATTCACTTCCTGTCAGTTAGAACAATCAGGAAGTAAACACAGTAAATTCACTTCCTGTCAGTTACAACTATCAGGAAGTAAACACAGTAAATTCACTTCCTGTCAGTTACAACTATCAGGAAGTAAACACAGTAAATTCACTTCCTGTCAGTTAGAACAATCAGGAACTAAACACAGTAAATTCACTTCCTGTCAGTTACAACTATCAGGAAGTAAACACAGTAAATTCACTTCCTGTCAGTTACAACTATCAGGAAGTAAACACAGTAAATTCACTTCCTGTCAGTTAGAACAATCAGGAAGTAAACACAGTAAATTCACTTCCTGATTATTTAAACTGCTATACATTTTGAATAAAACATCTGACAGCAGTGGGAGTGACCTTGTTTTATTCAGCAGGAAATACTGCTCCTTTAAGATTGTCCGTCTCTGCAAGCTATCTGCACACCCCTTTTCTGTTCTGAGGTGAACTGTGTGACATCAGTAAAATGGGCAGAAGGGGGATACTTTGTCATTCAATTACTCTTGAACTACAACTCTGACAGTATTGAAATAACACTCTCCATGGCCCAAATACTATGAAGATTAATTGGAGCTGCTTTTATTGTGAAACATTACTATCCCTTTAATATTAAGACAAGCATCAATTGCCACAGAGTATATTCAACTGGTGGATTGCAATGATAGCTCCTCCAGGGCACTCAACAGTGACTGAACGTTCATTTTGAATATACTTGATTCTGTTGCTGGTATCAACACCAGCACCTGGAGACTTGAAAAGTGTAATGGACAGACTTAAGATGAGCTCAGAGATGAAAACGCTCATAGTGTCTAATGACACAAAAGACTGGATTTTTTAACCTTGTTCAGCTACTTGTAGAATTGGCTTTCAAGAGATCTTTTGGACCATTGGTTGCCCAGACAACAAACATAAATGTCTTGTGGGGTATAGAGAAAGCAAGGGACCTCTGGATTGTGGATGGGGCATGCCTGTGTCTGAAACAAATGCACCTGTACGAATGGCTTGCATCTCAGTGGCTCCAGAAAATCGATTCACTTATAAATGGAAGATGCTGGCTGCAGATCAAGAGCCCCAAGTTCTACCGGACAAAATGAGAAATCTTCATGTTTTTAGAGGACCAGAAGTCTTAATGTACCAATGTGACACATGGGAGAAGGATCATTTAGCTGCTTGAATCAAATGTAGGTCTCTCAGCTTCTAAAAGTCACAAAGGAGAGCGAGGCCACAATGAACTCACATTGACGATTATCATTCTTGCTGGACTACTAACACTTTATATGATGGCAACTATTGGCATTTTCCTCTACTGGAGATTATATAAAAATGTCCATGAGGGAAAATTGGATGTTGAGAATCAGATGGATACATTCAAGGAGTGTGAAACTTCACCATCACCAGTCTCTTTAGATATAGGCATCGACATGGACACTGTGAAAGACACACACGCCTACACCAGCCCTTGTTGATATTGAGATCCGGGTAGATACTCTCAATGAGCAGGAGCCTACTACAGACCCTGTAGTTATTGAGATTCTAGAGGCTAAATACAAAAGAGCAGGATGCAGACTATACAGACAGAGATCTAGGAACATACATACAAAGAACTTGAAGCAGCACTGCCCCCTGTTGACATAGGGATCCAGAAAGCTGCTAAAAAGAAGCAGAAACAGTTCTGGTTTCTGAAGAAACAGATTAAAGTGTCACCAACTGTAAAAGGCATTGATCACCCAGATGGTGCACCTGGGCTGTCCAGTGACTAGTTACACCTCTGTCATAAAAAGATCACTGAAGAAATAAAAGAAAACATGAAACTTTAAAAATGTGATTAGCTTGTATATAATTTTGTTTTAGGAGGGTTTTGTATGGTCCTGACTGAGCCTGTTGGATTCTAGAGGCTTCTCCAGCACATTGACGTGCAGTGACAAGGAGTCTCTAGCACAGTGTTGATCTCACATCTCCAACACATCGCAAAGCACAGTAAGCACGTGGGGGGCATATATGCCAATTAAACGTGCCTTAGCCAATATATATATATATATATATATATATATATATATACATATGCCATTTGCAAATCCAGTCTAACCTTAGCCAAAAAATATTGGGTGTGCAGAGAGTGCCTCAGTTTCTCCTGACCAAATAAGTTAAAGGAACAGTAATCTTTTTTCATGAAAAAATATGTATTGTAGAGATTTTCCTATTGAGTAAAATAAGGGTGCTCCCATTGCCTAGAGATTTATATTTCCAGAGTTATTGCAGTTTAATCCCATGTTTTTTTACATTAGCAGTGCCCTCTAGAAGTCAAATTCTAATTAGTTTTTCTGTTAGTTTCTAATTGAGAGGAAAGTCAGACACATACAATTCTCCACAGAATGTGATAGAAACTGCCTGTCGCTTACTGTCAGTTAGAACTATCAGGAAGTAAACACAGTAAATTCGCTTCCTGTCAGTTAGAACTATCAGGAAGTAAACACAGTAAACTCACTTCCTGTCAGAACTATCAGGAAGTAAAAACGGTAAACTCAGTTCCTGATTATTTAAACTGCTATACATTTTGAATAAAACATCTGACAGCAGTGGGAGTGACCTTGTTTTATTCAGCAGGAAATACTGCTCCTTTAAGATTGTCCCTCTCTACAAGCCATCTGCACACCCCTTTTCTGTTCTGAGGTGAACTGTGTGACATCAGTAAAATGGGCAGGAGGGGGATATTTTGTCATTCAATTACTCTTGAACTACAACTCTGACAGTATTGAAATAACACTCTCCATGGCCCAAATACTATGAAGATTAATTGGAGCTGCATTTATTGTGAAACATTACTATCCCTTTAATATTAGGACAAGCATCAATTGCCACAGAGTATATTCAACTGGTGGATTGCAATGATAGCTCCTCTAGGGCACTCAACAGTGACTGAACGTTCATGTTGGATATACTTGATTCTGTTGCTGATATCAACACCAGCACCTGAAGACTTGAAAAGTGTAATGGACGGACTTAAGATGAGCTCGGAGATGAAGATGCTCTTAGCGTCTAATGACACAAAAGACTGGATTTTTGGACCTTGTTCTATTACTTGTAGAATTGGCTTTCAAGAGATCTATTGGACTATTGGTTGCCCAGACAACAAACATAAATGTCTTGTGGGGTATAGAGAAAGCAAGGGACCTCTGGATTGTGGATGGGGCATTCCTGTGTCTGAAACAAATGCACCTGTACGAATGGCTTGCATCTCAGTGGCTCCAGAAAATCGATTCACTTATAAATGGAAGATGCTGGCTGCAGGTCAAGAGCCCCAAGTTCTACCGGACAAAATGAGAAATCTTCATGTTTTTAGAGGACCAGAAGTCTTAATGTACCAATGTGACACATGGAAGAAGGATCATTTAGCTGCTTGAATCAAATGTAGGTCTCTCAGCTTCTAAAGGTCACAAAGGAGAGCGAGGCCACAATGAACTCACATTGACGATTATCATTCTTCCTGGACTACTAACACTTAATATGATGGCAACTATTGGCATTTTCCTCTACTGGAGATTATATAAAAATGTCCATACGGAAAAATTGGATGTTGAGAATCAGATGGATACATTCAAGGAGTGTGAAACTTCACCATCACCAGTCTCTTTAGATATAGGCATCGACATGGACACTGAGAAAGACCACACGCCTACACCAGCCCTTGTTGATATTGAGATCCGGGTAGATACTCTCAATTAGCAGTAGCCTACTACAGACCTTGTAGTTATTGAGATCCTAGAGGCTACATACAAAAGAGCAGGATGCAGACTCTACAGACAGAGATCTAGGAACATACATACAAAGAACTTGAAGCAGCACTGCCCCCTGTTGACATAGGGATCCAGAAAGCCGCTAAAAAGAAGCAGAAACAGTTCTGGTTTCTGAAGAAACAGAATAAAGTGTCACCAACAGTAAAAGGCATTGATCACCCAGATGGTGCACCAGGGCTGTCCAGGGACTAGTCACACCTCTGTCATAAAAAGATCACTGAAGAAATAAAAGAAAACATGAAACTTTAAAAATGTGATTAGCTTGTATATAATTTTGTTTTAGGACGGTTTTGTATGGTCCTGACTGAGCCTGTTGGATTCTAGAGGCTTCTCCAGCACATTGACGTGCAATGACAAGGAGTCTTTAGCACATTGTTGATCTCAGATCTCCAACACATCGCAAAGCACAGTAAGCACGTGGGGGGCATATATGCCAATTAAACGTGCCTTAGCCAATATATATATATACATATGCCATTTGCAAATCCAGTCTAGCCTTAGCCAAAAATTATTGGGCATATTGGGTGTGCAGACAGTGCCTCAGTTTCTCCTGACCAAATAAGTTAAAGGAACAGTAATCTTTTTTCATGAAAAAATATATATTGTAGGTATTTTCCTATTGAGTAAAATAAGGGTACTCCCATTGCCTAGAGATTTATATTTCCAGAGTTATTGCAGTTTAAACCCATGTTTTTTTACTTTAGCAGTGCCCTCTAGAAGTCAAATTCTAATCAGTTTTTCTGTTAGTTTTTAATTGAGAGGAAAGTCAGAGACATACAGTTCTCCACAGAATGTGATAGAAACTGCCTGTCGCTTACTGTCAGTTAGAGCTATCAGGAAGTAAACACAGTAAATTCACTTCCTGTCAGTTAGAAGTATCAGGAAGTAAACACAGTAAACTCACTTCCTGTCAGAACTATCAGGAAGTAAAAACAGTAAACTCAGTTCCGGATTATTTAAACTGCTATACATTTTGAATAAAACATCTGACAGCAGTGGGAGTGACCTTGTTTTATTCAGCAGGAAATACTGCTCCTTTAAGATTGTCCCTCTCTACAAGCCATCTGCACACCCCTTTTCTGTTCTGAGGTGAACTGTGTGACATCAGTAAAATGGGCAGGAGGGGGATATTTTGTCATTCATTTACTCTTGAACTACAACTCTGACAGTATTGAAATAACACTCTCCATGGCCCAAATACTATGAAGATTAATTGGAGCTGCATTTATTGTGAAACATTACTATCCCTTTAATATTAGGACAAGCATCAATTGCCACAGAGTATATTCAACTGGTGGATTGCAATGATAGCTCCTCTAGGGCACTCAACAGTGACTGAAGGTTCATGTTGGATATACTTGATTCTGTTGCTGATATCAACACCAGCACCTGGAGAATTGAAAAGTGTAATGGACGGACTTAAGATGAGCTCGGAGATGAAGATGCTCTTAGCGTCTAATGACACAAAAGACTGGATTTTTGGACCTTGTTCTACTACTTGTAGAATTGGCTTTCAAGAGATCTATTGGACCATTGGTTGCCCAGACAACAAACATAAATGTCTTGTGGGGTATAGAGAATGCAAGGGACCTCTGGATTGTGGATGGGGCATGCCTGTGTCTGAAATAAATGCACCTGTACGAATAGCTTGCATCTCAGTGGCTCCAGAAAATCGATTCACTTATAAATGGAAGATGCTGGCTGCAGGTCAAGAGCCCCAAGTTCTACCGGACAAAATGAGAAATCTTCATGTTTTTAGAGGACCAGAAGTCTTAATGTACCAATGTGACACATGGGAGAAGGATCATTTAGCTGCTTGAATCAAATGTAGGTCTCTCAGCTTCTAAACGTCACAAAGGAGAGCGAGGCCACAATGAACTCACATTGACGATTATCACTCTTGCTGGACTACTAACACTTTATATGATGGCATCTATTGGCATTTTCCTCTACTGGAGATTATATAAAAATGTCCATACAGGAAAATTGGATGTTGAGAATCAGATGAATACATTCAAGGAGTGTGAAACTTCACCATCACCAGTCTCTTTAGATATAGGCATCGACATGGACACTGTGAAAGACCACACGCCTACACCAGCCCTTGTTGATATTGAGATACGGGTAGATACTCTCAATGAGCATGAGCCTGCTACAGACCTTGTAGTTATTGAGATCCTAGAGGCTACATACAAAAGAGCAGGATGCAGACCCTACAGACAGAGATCTAGGAACATACATACAAAGAACTTGAAGCAGCACTGCCCCCTGTTGACATAGGGATCCAGAAAGCTGCTAAAAAGAAGCAGAAACAGTTCTGGTTTCTGAAGAAACAGAATAAAGTGTCACCAACAGGAAAAGGCATTGATCACCCAGATGGTGCACCAGGGCTGTCCAGTGACTAGTTACACCTCTGTCATAAAAAGATCACTGAAGAAATAAAAGAAAACATGAAACTTTAAAAATGTGATTAGCTTGTATATAATTTTGTTTTAGGAGGGTTTTGTATGGTCCTGACTGAGCCTGTTGGATTCTAGAGGTTTCTCCAGCACATTGACGTGCAGTGACAAGGAGTCTCTAGCACAGTGTTTATCTCAGATCTCCAACACATCGCAAAGCACAGTAAGCACGTGGGGGGCATATATACCAATTAAACGTGCCTTAGCCAATATATATATATATATTCATATGCCATTTGAAAATCCAGTCTAGCCTTAGCCAAAAAATATTGGGCATATTGGGTGTGCAGACAGTGCCTCAGTTTCTCCTGACCAAATAAGTTAAAGGAACAGTAATCTTTTTTCATGAAAAAATATATATTGTATGGATTTTCCTGTTGAGTAAAATAAGGGTACTCCCATTGCCTAGAGATTTATATTTCCAGAGTTATTGCAGTTTAATCCCATGTTTTTTTACATTAGCAGTGCCCTCTAGAAGTCAAATTCTAATTAGTTGTTCTGTTAGTTTCTAATTGAGAGGAAAGTCAGAGACATACAATTCTCCACAGAATGTGATAGAAACTGCCTGTCGCTTACTGTCAGTTAGAGCTATCAGGAAGTACACAAAGTAAATTCACTTCCTGTCAGTTAGAACTATCAGGAAGTAAACACAGTAAACTCACTTCCTGTCAGAACTATCAGGAAGTAAAAACAGTAAACTCAGTTCCTGATTATTTAAACTGCTATACATTTTGAATAAAATATCTGACAGCAGTGGGAGTGACCTTGTTTTATTCAGCAGGAAATACTGCTCCTTTAAGATTGTCCCTCTCTACAAGCCATCTGCACACCCCTTTTCTGTTCTGAGGTGAACTGTGTGACATCAGTAAAATGGGCAGGAGGGGGATATTTTGTCATTCATTTACTCTTGAACTACAACTCTGACAGTATTGAAATAACACTCTCCATGGCCCAAATACTATGAAGATTAATTGGAGCTGCATTTATTGTGAAACATTACTATCCCTTTAATATTAGGACAAGCATCAATTGCCACAGAGTATATTCAACTGGTGGATTGCAATGATAGCTCCTCTAGGGCACTCAACAGTGACTGAACGTTCATGTTGGATATACTTGATTCTGTTGCTGATATCAACACCAGCACCTGGAGAATTGAAAAGTGTAATGGACGGACTTAAGATGAGCTCGGAGATGAAGATGCTCTTAGCGTCTAATGACACAAAAGACTGGATTTTTGGACCTTGTTCTACTACTTGTAGAATTGGCTTTCAAGAGATCTATTGGACCATTGGTTGCCCAGACAACAAACATAAATGTCTTGTGGGGTATAGAGAAAGCAAGGGACCTCTGGATTGTGGATGGGGTATGCCTGTGTCTGAAATAAATGCACCTGTACGAATAGCTTGCATCTCAGTGGCTCCAGAAAATCGATTCACTTATAAATGGAAGATGCTGGCTGCAGGTCAAGAGCCCCAAGTTCTACCGGACAAAATGAGAAATCTTCATGTTTTTAGAGGACCAGAAGTCTTAATGTACCAATGTGACACATGGGAGAAGGATCATTTAGCTGCTTCAATCAAATGTAGGGTTTCCTCAGCTTCTAAAGGTCACAAAGGAGAGCGAGGCCACAATGAATTCACATTGACGATTATCATTCTTGCTGGACTACTAACACTTTATATGATGGCAACTATTGGCATTTTCCTCTACTGGATATTATATAAAAATGTCCATAAGGGAAAATTGGATGTTGAGAATCAGATGGATACATTCAAGGAGTGTGAAACTTCACCATCACCAGTCTCTTTAGATATAGGCATCGACATGGACACTGTGAAAGACCACACGCCTACACCAGCCCTTGTTGATATTGAGATCCGGGTAGATACTCTCAATGAGCAGGAGCCTACTACAGACCTTGTAGTTATTGAGATCCTAGAGGCTACATACAAAAGAGCAGGATGCAGACTATACAGACAGAGATCTAGTAACATACATACAAAGAACTTGAAGCAGCACTGCCCCCTGTTGACATAGAGATCCAGAAAGCTGCTAAAAAGAAGCAGAAACAGTTCTGGTTTCTGAAGAAACAGAATAAAGTTTCACCAGCAGGAAAAGGCATTGATCACCCAGATGGTGCACCAGGGCTGTCCAGTGACTAGTTACACCTCTGTCATAAAAAGATCACTGAAGAAATAAAAGAAAACATGAAACTTTAAAAATGTGATTAGCTTGTATATAATTTTGTTTTAGGAGGGTTTTGTATGGTCCTGACTGAGCCTGTTGGATTCTAGAGGCTTCTCCAGCACATTGACGTGCAGTGACAAGGAGTCTCTAGCACAGTGTTGATCTCAGATCTCCAACACATCGCAAAGCACAGTAAGCACGTGGGGGGCATATATGCCAATTAAACGTGCCTTAGCCAATATATATATATATATATATATATATATATATATATATATATATATACATATGCCATTTGCAAATCCAGTCTAGCCTTAGCCAAAAAATATTGGGTGTGCAGGCAGTGCCTCAGTTTCTCCTGACCAAATAAGTTAAAGGAACAATAATATTTTTTCATGAAAAAATATATATAGTAGGGATTTTCCTATTGAGTAAAATAAGGGTACTCCCATTGCTTAGAGATTTATATTTTCAGAGTTATAGCAGTTTAAACCCATGGTTTTTTACATTAGCAGTGCCCTCTAGAAGTCAAATTCTAATTAGTTTTTCTGTTAGTTTCTAATTGAGAGGAAAGTCAGAGACATACAATTCTCCACAGAATGTGATAGAAACTGCCTGTCGCTTCCTGTCAGTTAGAGCTATCAGGAAGTAAACACAGTAAACTCACTTCCTGTCAGAACTATAAGGAAGTAAACACAGTAAACTCACTTCCTGATTATTTAAACTGCTATACATTTTGAATAAAACATCTGACAGCAGTGGGAGTGACCTTGTTTTATTTATCAGGAAATACTACTCCTTTAAGATTATAATACAGTATAATAAAAATATGGAGGCACTAACTCTCTTTAGTGGCTAAACTTGACACTGTCTCAGGAACCTTGACAACATTATCCAAATGCAGCATGTTTCACACTTTTTTTTCTTGGGGGTCCTGCAGCCTTTCACCTTCTTTGAGCCATAGAGAGTTATTTCAATACTGTCAGAGTTGAGTGCCCTGGAGGAGCTATCATTGCAATCCACCAGTTGAATATACTCTGTGGCAATTGATGCTTGCCCTAATATTAAAGTGTTAGTAATGTTTCACAATAAAAGCAGGTCCAATTAATCTTTATAACATTTGGGCCATGGAGAGTGTTATTTCAATACTGTCAGAGTTGAAGTTCAAGATTAATTGAATGATAAAGTATCCCCTTCCCGCCCCTTTTACCTAGTGTAAGCCACCTCCCCTCAGATGTGGAATCTAGTCTTGAGACCAGACAGCTCACAGCAAGGGACGTTTTTCTTACTGTGATTATAAGGAAAACCCTGCCCCCCTTGACTGGTTTGTCCCTTTGCTAATTGACGATTCTCCCTCTCTGCAAGCCATCTGGACACCCCCTTTCTGTTCTGAGGTGAACTGTGTGACATCAGTAAAAGGGGAAGGAGGGGGATACTTTATCATTCAATTACTCTTGAACTACAACTCTGACAGTGTTGAAATAACACTCTCCATGGCCCAAATGCTATGAAGATTAATTGGAGCTGCTTTTATTGTGAAACATTACTATCCCTTTAATATTAGGGCAAGCATCATTTTCCACAGAGTATATTCAACTTGTGGATTGCAATGGTAGCTCCTCCAGGGCACTCAACAGTGACTGAACGTTCATTTTGAATATACTTGATTCTGTTGCTGGTATCAACACCAGCACCTGGAGACTTGAAAAGTGTAATGGACCGAATTAAGATGAGCTCAGAGATGAAAACGCTCATAGTGTCTAATGACACAAAAGACTGGATTTTTTAACCTTGTTCAGCTACTTGTAGAATTGGCTTTCAAGAGATCTTTTGGACCATTGGTTGCCCAGACAACAAACATAAATGTCTTGTGGGTTATAGAGAATGCAAGGGACCTCTGGATTGTGGATAGGGCATGCCTGTGGCTGAAACAAATGCACCTGTATGAATGGCTTGCATCTCAGTGGCTCCAGAAAATCGATTCACTTATAAATGGAAGATGCTGGCTGCAGGTCAAGAGCCCCAAATTCTACCAGACAAAATGAGAAATCTTCATGTTTTTAGAGGACCAGAAGTCTTAATGTACCAATGTGACACATGGCAGAAGGATCATTTAGCTGCTTCAATCAAATGTAGGGTTTCCTCAGCTTCTAAAGGTCACAAAGGAGAGCGAGGCCACAGTGAACTCACATTGACGATTATCATTCTTGCTGGACTACTAACACTTTATATGATGGCAACTATTGGCATTTTCCTCTACTGGAGATTATATAAAAATGTCCATAAGGGAAAATTGGATATTGAGAATCAGATGGATACATTCAAAGAGTGTGAAACTTCACCATCACCAGTCTCTTCAGATATAGGCATCGACATGGACACTTTGAAAGACCACATGCCTACACCAGCCCTTGTTGAGATTGAGATCCGGGTAGATACTCTCAATGAGCAGGAGCCTACTACAGACCTTGTAGTTATTGAGATCCTAGAGGCTACATACAAAAGAGCAGGATGCAGACTATACAGACAGAGATCTAGGAACATACATACAAAGAACTTGAAGCAGCACTGCCCCCTGTTGACATAGGGATCCAGAAAGCTGCTAAAAAGAAGCAGAAACAGTTCTGGTTTCTGAAGAAACAGAATAAAGTTTCACCAGCAGGAAAAGGCATTGATCACCCAGATGGTGCACCAGGGCTGTCCAGTGACTAGTTACACCTCTGTCATAAAAAGATCACTGAAGAAATAAAAGAAAACATGAAACTTTAAAAATGTGTTTAGCTTGTATATAATTTTGTTTTAGGAGGGTTTTGTATGGTCCTGACTGAGCCTGTTGGATTCTAGAGGCTTCTCCAGCACATTGACGTGCAGTGACAAGGAGTCTCTAGCACATTGTTGATCTCAGATCTCCAACACATTGCAAAGCTTAGTAAGCACGTGGGGGGGGCATATATGCCAATTAAACGTGCCTTAGCCAATATATATATATACATATGCCATTTGCAAATCCAGTCTAGCCTTAGCCAAAAAATATTGGGCATATTGGGTGTGCAGACAGTGCCTCAGTTTCTCCTGACCAAATAAGTTAAAGGAACAGTAATCTTTTTTCATGAAAAAATATATATTGTAGGGATTTTTCTATTGAGTAAAATAAGGGTACTCACATTGCATAGAGATTTATATTTCCAGAGTTATAGCAGTTTAAACCCATGTTTCACTGTCGTCCAATACAGGTCACTGGTACAATGGGAGGCGATCCGCCCCTTTAATAGGCAGGAACATTCATTCAAATGTATGCAGGGGGTGGAGCCTACCCTCCTACTTAAGCTGCCTTCAGGCCAGAGCCAAGCTGGATTGATTTGTTCCTGTGTGCTGTGCACACCAGGTGGAGAACATCTCTCATTCAACTTTAGTTTTTTTATTGTTTTCCTTCAAATATGGAATACCACCATTAGGCGGGTGACCATGGCTGTGAATTGCTCTCTACAAAGTGGCTAGTGCAGCTTCCAGGGATTTTCTGGTGGACCTTATGCCCTGAAGAGGGAACATCTTGTGTCAAGTAGCTTCCCTGCTGGGGAATTTTCCTCTGGTTAATTCCCTTTTAACATGGTTACCTGAAGACAGAAGTCCTGAGAAAGGTGAGCCACCCTTTGAGTGCTGAAGGTCCACTTGTCCCACAGTGTCCCTTCTTTGGGCATGTATTTGGGGGTTCTCATTATGCACTCCAGCACTCATAGGGTGTTTTTATTTCTATTGCTTGTATTTATGCAATGTCTGTGGTATTCCCTGGGTTTTGGAGCTTTGGGTTGTTATTCTCTCATGTTTTACATGTACTAGAAGTGTGTTTGGTGAACTTTTTCTTTCAAGTATACTTTATTGATATTTAATGTTCCGTGCCTTTAAGCGCGCTTTTACCCGCATAGACGCCATTGCTCCTTTACTCTCTATGGGTTTACACAGTGTGGGACGTATCGCTGGAACCGCTTGTCACAGCAACTTCAGAGAGGGCTCATTTTTTTGGTCTTCCCCTGCTCTATCATCCGGTAGCTAGATTCGGTGTGTTGGGAGTCTGGGGGGGCTTCGGGCGCTGTTTTGGGGTACTTCTGAGGAAAACTACGATTCCCATGAGCGCCTATTTCGCGCTCGTTTTCTGATTGGCTACCGTCGCGGCAGCCATTTTGTAGTGTTTTTCTCAGCGAGTATACTACGCAGGGACCGAGCCTTCTCTCCTCTCAGCAGATTAACCCTTTCCTGGCCAGATAAGTCCGATTTTAGGCATTTCTGGGGTGAAACTTTAATCTTTCACACTTTTACTGGGTGATTTTTCTTAGTGGAGTATATCTGACGCTGTGAGCATGTCTACTCCACTGGAGTCAGGGGCTAGACCCAAGACTAAAGAGGCTGGGGTGGCCATTTCCCCCATTGCGTTTTGCTCCTCTTGTCACTCTGGGCTGCCTAGAGAATTTTCAGGTCATTTATGCCCAAAATGTGCAGAAAGTCAGGATAGCAACCCTGGGCTTCCCAGCCACGCTATTGAGCCAACTTGGGTAAAAGAGTTTAAAGCTGCCACTAGGGATCTCAGATCCACTCTTCAACTCTTTCCCTCTCAGGTTCAGGGGGCTCTGCAAGTCTGGCAGACCCCCTCCACAATCAGGACCTCTCTGCCTAAGCCACAGGGGGCTCCTGATGTGTCTGATTCTTCTGAGGAAGAACTTTTGCAGGATTCTGTTGCTGAGGAAGGCACTGTTATAGAATCTAATAGGTCCATTGGTGACCCTTATGAATGTGACCCTGAAGTTTCTGCTGAGGGTTTGATCAGAGCTGTGTTAACTACGCTCAACCTTCCTCTGACTCAGGAATCTACTCATGATCCAACTGATGTTTTCCAAAAACCATCTAAGGCTGTGGTTTGTTTTCCTAATAACCCTACTCTTGCCCGTTTAGTCTCTGATGTGTGGAGGAATCCTGAAAAATCCTCTTCTGTGTCCAAAAAGTTTGCTAAACTTTATCCTTTTCCTGAGGCTGAACTGGCAAAATGGGTTCATCCTCCTAAAGTGGATGCTCCTATTTCTAGGTTATCCAAATCTACTGCCTTAGCTGTGTCAGATGCTTCGGCCCTGCAGGATTGGACGGACAAAAAGTTAGAGATTTGTCTTAAATCCATTTTTGCCTCTATTGGCACTGCCATGCGTCCAACCTTTGCAGTGGCGTGGGTTAATAGGGCCATTGCGGCCTGGACTGAACAACTGGCTGAGGCGGTTCGCCAGGATGCACCAGTGTCTGAGCAGTTACAGCTTCTTGCTAATATATTAGAAGCTCAAAATTATGTTTCTGATGCTGCTTTTGATGCTGTGCTCATGATGGCGAGGGCCTCTACTTCCTCTGTAGTAGCTAGACGTGCTCTTTGGTTGAAAATTTGGTCTGCTGACACTGCCTCTAAGAAAGCCTTGCTTTCTTTGCCTTTTCAGGGGTCCTTACTGTTTGGATCTGAACTTAAGGAGATGATTAGCGAGGCCACTGGTGGCAAAAGTACTCTTCTGCCATCGGTATTCAAGAAGAAGTTTCCAGCCAAACGCAATCGGTCCTTTCGTTCTTTCCAAACTGAGACATGCTCCACGTCCCAGACGGGTCTGTCCTCCACGCGCTCCTCCTCCAAGCCCAAACAGTCCTGGAAGCCCAAAGTTGCCCCCAAGGTCAAGACCTCCAAGACTGCTTCGGCATGACTCGCCGAACCCGGGTCCGCATCCGGCTGTAGGTGGACGTCTCCACATCTTTCGCCGGGTTTGGGAGGAGTCAGTGGCGGACCCTTGGGTTGTTCAGGTGGTATCAGAGGGATACAGGATCCCTTTCTCTTCTCTTCCTCCTTTTCGGTTCCATTTTACTCGTCCTTCTCAGGAGCCTACAAAAAGACGTCTGTTCGACGACGCTATTCAGGATCTTTTGGACAAAGAGGTCCTGGAATTGGTTCCACCAGAGGACACAGGTTCAAGATTCTATTCCAACCTGTTCGTTGTGGCCAAAAAGGACGGAGGTGCTCGTCCTATTTTGGATCTCAAGCATCTCAATTCCTTTGTTGTGAGTTCCCACTTTCGTCAGGAATCTCTGCGTTCTGTGATAGCAGCAATGTCTCCAGGGGAGTTCCTTGCCTCCCTGGACCTTCAGGATGCATACCTTCACATCCCTATTCATCCAGAGAGCAGACGGTATCTCAGATTTGCCTGTCACAAAGGCCACTTTCAGTATTCAGCTCTTCCCTTTGGTCGGACTTCAGCTCCTCAGGTCTTTCAGAGGGTATTGGGAGCTTTGATAGCTGTGCTTCATCGAGATGGAGTCAGGGTGACTCCTTACATGGACGATCTGCTCCTGAAAGCCTCATCTGCGGAGATCCTTCACCAGCAGCTGCAGTTGTGCATACAGACACTCAATCGCCACGGATGGATTGTGAATCTGGACAAGTCAGACTTGGTTCCATCTCAACAGCTCCTCTTCCTGGGTCTCCTGTTCGACACTTAGCAGTGCATGGTGTTTTTACCGCAGGAAGTGGCTCATCAGATTGCTATCCGGGTGGCCAGGATCCTGGAACTGGACAGGGTTCCAGTACCAAAGTTGTCCTCTCTGGTGGGGAAGTTTATTTCCACGATAGAGGCAGTGCCTTTTGCCATGGCACACACCAGGGAACTTCAGAGGTTTGTGATTCAGACTTGCAGAACTCATCCAGATCATCAGCATCTCTCCGTATCTCTGCCCCCTCATGTCGAGCTGAGCCTAGAGTGGCGGTTGGACCTGTCTCATCTCCTGAAAGGGAGGTCCTTTCGGGTTCCTTATTGGACCACAGTCACGACGGAAGCCAGCCTTCGGGGATGGGGGGCAGTACTGGGTCGTTTCAGTGCTCAGGGGAAATGGGGACTGGAAGAATCTCTTCTTTCCATCAATGTTCTGGAACTTCGTGCCATCTTTCTTGCCCTGAGACACTGGGAATCTCAGCTGGAAGGTTGTCCAGTCAGAGTGGAGTCTGACAACGCCACCGCCGTGGCTTACATCAACAGACAAGGCGGCACAAAAAGTCTCACCGCTTGGTTAGAGGTCAAGGCCATTTTATCTTGGGCAGAAGCTCATGTGCCAGTCATCTCAGCGGTACACATTCCAGGCGTAGACAACGTCATGGCAGATTTTCTCAGTCGTCACACAGTCGACAGCAGAGAATGGGCGCTTCATCCAGAGGTGTTTCACCTTCTCACCCAGATGTGGGGGGTGCCAGTAGTGGATCTGATGGCTACCAGACACAACAGGAAGGTGCCAGTGTTTTGCTCCCGGTGGAGGGACCCTCTTGCTGTGGCAGTGGATGCTTTGTCAATCCCTTGGACGTTTCCTCTGGCTTACATCTTCTCTCCTCTTCCTCTGTTGATCCGAGTCATCCAGAAGCTGAAGGTGGAGCGTTGTCCTGTCATCCTGATCACTCCAAATTGGCCTCGTCAGTCCTGGTATCCGGAACTGCTAGCCATGTCTGTGACGGATCCTGTTCAGCTTCCTGCACGTCCAGATCTACTTCTTCAGGGATATCTGTGGAAGGAGGATGTTCAGCATCTCCATTTGATGGCTTGGAGGTTGAATCCTCAATTCTAAAGAAGAAAGGGTTTTCCTCTTCAGTGGTGTCCATGATGCTTAGAGCTCGCAAGCCTGTGTCTTCCAAGATCTATCATCGCATATGGTCCACCTTTGTAGCATGGTGTACTGATAAGGATCTGTCTCTAGATTTCCATCTTCCCACAGTCCTAGCCTTTTTACAGGATGGGGTTGAGAAGGGACTCAGCCTGAGTTCTCTCAAGGTTCAGACTTCTGCTCTGTCTGTGTTTTTCCAGGAAAGAATTGCTATTCTTCCTGATGTTAAGGTTTTCTTCCATGGCGTGGCTCATGTTCGGCCTGCCTTCAAGAGTCCTACTCCCCAGTGGGACCTCAATTTGGTGCTGGGGGTTCTCCAGAGACCCCCGTTTGAATCCTTGGCTTCTATTCCTTTGCGTCTCTTGACCTGGAAGATGGCTTTTCTTTTGGCCATTGTCTCAGTAAACCGGGTAGCAGAGTTACAAGCTCTGTCTTGTAAACCTCCTTACTTGGTGTTTCACAAGGATAAGGCTGTGCTTCGCACTTCCAAGAAGTTTTTACCCAAGGTTGTCTCCGAATTTCACATCAATCAGGAGATTGTGGTTCCCTCTTTCTGCCCTAACCCTTCCTCTGACAAGGAAAGAGATCTCCAGTTGTTGGATTTTATGCGTTGTCTTAAATTTTATGTTCATTGCACTGAATCTATCAGGAAGTCTGATGCCTTGTTCGTCATTCCTGAGGGGCCTAGGGCAGGGAGACCGGCATCCAAGGTAACTATTGCCTCTTGGATAAAATCTACCATTCGTGAAGCCTACAAACTGCGGAATAAGCATGTCCCCTTCAGGGTTACTGCTCATTCCACCAGATCAATTGGGGCCTCTTGGGCCTATAAGAATCAGGCGTCTGCTGATCAACGGTGCAGAGCGGCCACTTGGTCCTCTGTGCACACATTTTCGAAGCACTATCGAGTTGATGTACTGGCCTCGGCTGATGCCAGCTTTGGGAGGAAGGTCCTGGAGGCAGTCTTGCCTGTTTAGGACTTTCTACTCTGTGGTTCTTAGTTCTGATTTGCTGTTGAGCCCTGTTGGCTCTAGTTCAGTGTGCTGTGTTAGTCCTTGCCTTACTTCCCGCCTCAGGGACAGCTCAATGTTTGTACATCCCATTGTACCAGTGACCTGTATTGGACGACAGTGAAAATAGGATTTTAGTCTTACCTGTTAAATCGTTTTCACTTAGTCCATACAGGTCACTGGTCTCCCACCCTGTCAAGGGACCAAGCTTGGCTCTCCTGTGGCATTCAGTGGGGGACCTTCGGGGCATGCTCACTGGAGTCTTCCTTTTCTTCTTACCTCTGGTCAGTTTAGTGTCTCAAATCAATCTAGCTTGGCTCTGGCCTGAAGGCAGCTTAAGTAGGAGGGGAGGCTCCACCCCCTGCATACATTTGAATGAATGTTCCTGCCTATTAAAGGGGCGGATCGCCTCCCATTGTACCAGTGACCTGTATGGACTAAGTGAAAAGGATTTAACAGGTAAGATTAAAATCCTGTTTTTTTTACATTAGCAGTGCCCTCTAGAAGTCAAATTCTAATTGGTTTTTCTGTTAGTTTCTAATTGAGAGGAAAGTCAGAGACATACAGTTCTCTACAGAATGTGATAGAAACTGCCTGTCGCTTCCTATCAGTTAGAGCTATCAGGAAGTAAACACAGTAAACTCACTTCCGGTCAGTTACAACTATCAGGAAGTAAACACAGTAAACTCACTTCCTGATTATTTAAACTGCTATACATTTTGAATAAAACATCTGTCAGCAGTGGGAGTGACCTTGTTTTATTCAGCAGGAAATACTGCTACTTTAAGATTGTCCCTCTCTGCAAGCCATCTGCACACCCCTTTTCTGTTCTGAGGTGAACTGTGTGACATCAGTAAAATGGGCAGGAGGGGGATACTTTGTCATTCAATTACTCTTGAACTACAACTCTGACAGTATTGAAATAACACTCTCCATGGCCCAAATACTATGAAGATTAATTGGAGCTGCTTTTATTGTGAAACATTACTATCCCTTTAATATTAGGACAAGCATCAATTGCCACAGAGTATATTCAACTGGTGGATTGCAATGATAGCTCCTCTAGGGCACTCAACAGTGACTGAACGTTCATGTTGGATATACTTGATTCTGTTGCTGGTATCAACACCAGCACCTGGAGACTTGAAAAGTGTAATGGACAGACTTAAAGGGATAGTAACACTTCGTTTTAACTTTATTTTATTTTGTAGGCATTAAAAAAACATGAAGAATGATATAAGTCTTATCTCTCAAACCTTTATGGTTTATGAGATATTCACAAGCAAAGTTCCCCTCCCCGCCCCTTTTACCTAGTGTAAGCCATCTCTTCTCAGATGTGAGTCTGGTTGTATGACAGTGCAGATAACAGAAGGGGACAGTTTTCTTTGTATGAAAACAATGAAAGCCCTTCCCCCCTTGACACGTTTTTCAGCTTTTTCCATTATCTTAATTGAAGATTGTCCCTCTCTGCAGTCTACCTGGGCATCTCCCTTCTGATCTGGTTGAACAGGGGGGGATACTTTGTTTGTGAATATCTCTTAAACCATAAAGGTTTCAGAGATAAGACTTATATCATTCTTCATGTTTTTTTAATGCCTACAAAATAAAGTTAAAATGAAGTATTACTATCCCTTTAAGATGAGCTCAGAGATGAAGATGCTCTTAGCGTCTAATGACACAAAAGACTGTTTTTTTGGACCTTGTTCTGCTACTTGTAGAATTGATTTTCAAGAGATCTATTGGACCATTGGTTGCCCAGACAACAAACATAAATGTCTTGTGGGGTATAGAGAATGCAAGGGACCTCTGGATTGTGGATGGGGCATGCCTATGTCTGAAACAAATGCACCTGTACGAATGGCTTGCATCTCAGTGGCTCCAGAAAATCGATTCACTTATAAATGGAAGATGCTGACTGCAGGTCAAGAGCCCCAAATTCTACCAGTCAAAATGAGAAATCTTCATGTTTTTAGAGGACCAGAAGTCTTAATGTACCAATGTGACACATGTGAGAAGGATCATTTAGCTGCATCAATCAAATGTAGGGTTTCCTCAGCTTCTAAAGGTCGCAAAGGAGAGCAAGGCCACAATTAACTCACATTGACGATTATCATTCTTGCTGGACTACTAACACTTTATATGATGGCAACTATTGGCATTTTCCTCTACTGGAGATTATATAAAAATGTCCAAAAGGGAAAACTGGATGTTGAGAATCAGATGGATACATTCAAGGAATGTGAAACTTCACCATCACCAGTCTCTTTAGATATAGGCATCGACATGGACACTGTGAAAGACCACACGCCTACACCAGCCCTTGTTGATATTGAGATCCGGGTAAATACTGTCAATGAGCAGGAGCCTACTACAAACCTTGTAGTTATTGAGATCCTAGAGGCTACATACAAAAGAGCAGGATGCAGACTCTACAGACAGAGATCTAGGAACATACATGCAAAGAACTTGAAGCAGCACTGCCCCCTGTTGACATAGGGATTCAGAAAGCTGCTAAAAAGAAGCAGAAACAGTTCTGGTTTCTGAAGAAACAGAATAAAGTGTCACCAACAGTAAAAGGCATTGATCACCCAGATGGTGCACAAGGGCTGTCCAGTGACTAGTTACACCTCTGTCATAAAAAGATCACTGAAGAAATAAAAGAAAACATGAAACTTTAAAAATGTGATTAGCTTGTATATAATTTTGTTTCAGGAGGGTTTTGTATGGTCCTGACTGAGCCTGTTGGATTCTAGAGGCTTCTCCAGCACATTGACGTGCAGTGACAAGGAGTCTCTAGCACAGTGTTGATCTCAGATCTCCAACACATCGCAAAGCACAGTAAGCACGTGGGGGACATATATGCCAATTAAACGTGCCTTAGCCAATATATATATATATATATATACACATATGCCATTTGCAAATCCAGTCTAGCCTTAGCCAAAAAATATTGGGCATATTGGGTGTGCAGACAGTGCCTCAGTTTCTCCTGACCAAATAAGTTAAAGGAACAGTAATCTTTTTTCATGAAAAAATATATATTGTAGGGATTTTCCTGTTGAGTAAAATAAGGGTACTCCCATTGCCTAGAGATTTATATTTCCAGAGTTATTGCAGTTTAATCCCATGTTTTTTTACATTAGCAGTGCCCTCTAGAAGTCAAATTCTAATTAGTTTTTCTGTTAGTTTCTAATTGAGAGGAAAGTCAGAGACATACAATTCTCCACAGAATGTGATAGAAACTGCCTGTCGCTTCCTGTCAGTTAGAGCTATCAGGAAGTAAACACAGTAAATTCACTTCCTGTCAGTTAGAACTATCTGGAAGTAAACACAGTAAATTAACTTCCTGTTAGTTAGAACTGTCAGGAAGTAAACACAGTAAACTCACTTCCTGATTATTTAAACTGCTATACATTTTGAATAAAACATCTGACAGCAGTGGGAGTGACCTTGTTTTATTCAGCAGGAAATACTGCTCCTTTAAGATAGTCCCTCTCTGCAAGCCATCTGCACACCCCATTTCTGTTCTGAGGTGAACTGTGTGACATCAGTAAAATGGGCAGGAGGGGGATACTTTATCATTCAATTACTCTTGAACTACAACTCTGACAGTATTGAAATAACACTTCTCCATGGCCCAAATACTATGAATATTAATTGGAGCTGCTTTTATTGTGAAACATTACTATCCCTTTAATATTAGGACAAGCATCAATTGCCACAGAGTATATTCAACTGGTGGATTGCAACGATAGCTCCTCCAGGGCACTCAACAGTGACTGAACGTTCATGTGGATATACTTGATTCTGTTGCTGGTATCAACACCAGCATCTGGAGACTTGAAAAGTGTAATGGACAGACTTAAGATGAGCTCAGATATGAAGATGCTCTTAGCGTCTAATGACACAAAAGACTGGATTTTTGGACCTTGTTCTGCTACTTGTAGAATTGGCTTTCAAGAGATCTATTGGACCATTGGTTGCCCAGACAACAAACATAAATGTCTTGTGGGGTATAGAGAATGCAAGGGACCTCTGGATTGTGTATGGGGCATGCCTGTGTCTGAAACAAATGCACCTGTACGAATGGCTTGCATCTCAGTGGCTCCAGAAAATCGATTCACTTATAAATGGAAGATGCTGGCTGCAGGTCAAGAGCCCCAAGTTCTACCGGACAAAATGAGGAATCTTCATGTTTTTAGAGGACCAGAAGTCTTAATGTACCAATTTGACACATGGGAGAAGAATAATTTAGCTGCTTCAATCAAATGTAGGGTTTCCTCAGCTTCTAAAGGTCACAAAGGAGAGCAAGGCCACAATGAACTCACATTGACGATTATCATTCTTGCTGGACTACTAACACTTTATATGATGGCAACTATTGGCATTTTCCTCTACTGGAGATTATATAAAAATGTCCATAAGGGAAAATTGGATGTTGAGAATCAGATGGATACATTCAAGGAGTGTGAAACTTCACCATCACCAGTCTCTTTAGATATAGGCATCGACATGGACACTGTGAAAGACCACATGCCTACACCAGCCCTTGTTGATATTGAGATCCGGGTAGATACTCTCAATGAGCAGGAGCCTACTGCAGTTAGAGATTCTAGAGGCTAAATACAAAAGAGCAGGATGCAGACTATACAGACAGAGATCTAGGAACATACATACAAAGAACTTGAAGCAGCACTGCCCCCTGTTGACATAGGGATCCAGAAAGCTGCTAAAAAGAAGCAGAAACAGTTCTGGTTTCTGAAGAAACTGAATAAAGTTTCACCAGCAGGAAAAGGCATTGATCACCCAGATGGTGCACCAGGGCTGTCCAGTGACTAGTCACACCTCTGTCATAAAAAGATCACTGAAGAAATAAAAGAAAACATGAAACTTTAAAAATGTGATTAGCTTGTATATAATTTTGTTTTAGGAGGGTTTTGTATGGTCCTGACTGAGCCTGTTGGATTCTAGAGGCTTCTCCAGTACATTGACGTGCAGTGACAAGGAGTCTCTAGCACATTGTTGATCTCAGATCTCCAACACATTGCAAAGCATAGTAAGAACGTGGGGGGCATATATGCCAATTAAACCTGCCTTAGCCAATATATATATATATATATATACATATGACATTTGCAAATCCAGTCTAGCCTTAGCCAAATAATATTGGGCATATTGGGTGTGCAGACAGTGCCTCAGTTTCTCCTGACCAAATAAGTTAAAGGAACAGTAATCTTTTTTCATGAAAAAATATATATTGCAGGGACCGAGCCTTCTCTCCTCTCAGCAGATTAACCCTTTCCTGGCCAGATAAGTCCGATTTTAGGCATTTCTGGGGTGAAACTTTAATCTTTCACACTTTTACTGGGTGATTTTTCTTAGTGGAGTATATCTGACGCTGTGAGCATGTCTACTCCACTGGAGTCAGGGGCTAGACCCAAGACTAAAGAGGCTGGGGTGGCCATTTCCCCCATTGCGTTTTGCTCCTCTTGTCACTCTGGGCTGCCTAGAGAATTTTCAGGTCATTTATGCCCAAAATGTGCAGAAAGTCAGGATAGCAACCCTGGGCTTCCCAGCCACGCTATTGAGCCAACTTGGGTAAAAGAGTTTAAAGCTGCCACTAGGGATCTCAGATCCACTCTTCAACTCTTTCCCTCTCAGGTTCAGGGGGCTCTGCAAGTCTGGCAGACCCCCTCCACAATCAGGACCTCTCTGCCTAAGCCACAGGGGGCTCCTGATGTGTCTGATTCTTCTGAGGAAGAACTTTTGCAGGATTCTGTTGCTGAGGAAAGCACTGTTATAGAATCTAATAGGTCCATTGGTGACCCTTATGAATGTGACCCTGAAGTTTCTGCTGAGGGCTTGGAGGTTGAATCCTCAATTCTAAAGAAGAAAGGGTTTTCCTCTTCAGTGGTGTCCATGATGCTTAGAGCTCGCAAGCCTGTGTCTTCCAAGATCTATCATCGCATATGGTCCACCTTTGTAGCATGGTGTACTGATAAGGATCTGTCTCTAGATTTCCATCTTCCCACAGTCCTAGCCTTTTTACAGGATGGGGTTGAGAAGGGACTCAGCCTGAGTTCTCTCAAGGTTCAGACTTCTGCTCTGTCTGTGTTTTTCCAGGAAAGAATTGCTATTCTTCCTGATGTTAAGGTTTTCTTCCAAGGCGTGGCTCATGTTCGGCCTGCCTTCAAGAGTCCTACTCCCCAGTGGGACCTCAATTTGGTGCTGGGGGTTCTCCAGAGACCCCCGTTTGAATCCTTGGCTTCTATTCCTTTGCGTCTCTTGACCTGGAAGATGGCTTTTCTTTTGGCCATTGTCTCAGTAAACCGGGTAGCAGAGTTACAAGCTCTGTCTTGTAAACCTCCTTACTTGGTGTTTCACAAGGATAAGGCTGTGCTTCGCACTTCCAAGGAGTTTTTACCCAAGGTTGTCTCCGAATTTCACATCAATCAGGAGATTGTGGTTCCCTCTTTCTGCCCTAACCCTTCCTCTGACAAGGAAAGAGATCTCCAGTTGTTGGATTTTATGCGTTGTCTTAAATTTTATGTTCATTGCACTGAATCTATCAGGAAGTCTGACGCCTTGTTCGTCATTCCTGAGGGGCCTAGGGCAGGGAGACCGGCATCCAAGGTAACTATTGCCTCTTGGATAAAATCTACCATTCGTGAAGCCTACAAACTGCGGAATAAGCATGTCCCCTTCAGGGTTACTGCTCATTCCACCAGATCAATTGGGGTCTCTTGGGCCTATAAGAATCAGGCGTCTGCTGATCAACGGTGCAGAGCGGCCACTTGGTCCTCTGTGCACACATTTTCGAAGCACTATCGAGTTGATGTACTGGCCTCGGCTGATGCCAGCTTTGGGAGGAAGGTCCTGGAGGCAGTCTTGCCTGTTTAGGACTTTCTACTCTGTGGTTCTTAGTTCTGATTTGCTGTTGAGCCCTGTTGGCTCTAGTTCAGTGTGCTGTGTTAGTCCTTGCCTTACTTCCCGCCTCAGGGACAGCTCAATGTTTGTACATCCCATTGTACCAGTGACCTGTATTGGACGACAGTGAAAATAGGATTTTAGTCTTACCTGTTAAATCGTTTTCACTTAGTCCATACAGGTCACTGGTCTCCCACCCTGTCAAGGGACCAAGCTTGGCTCTCCTGTGGCATTCAGTGGGGGACCTTCGGGGCATGCTCACTGGAGTCTTCCTTTTCTTCTTACCTCTGGTCAGTTTAGTGTCTCAAATCAATCTAGCTTGGCTCTGGCCTGAAGGCAGCTTAAGTAGGAGGGGAGGCTCCACCCCCTGCATACATTTGAATGAATGTTCCTGCCTATTAAAGGGGCGGATCGCCTCCCATTGTACCAGTGACCTGTATGGACTAAGTGAAAAGGATTTAACAGGTAAGATTAAAATCCTGTTTTTTTTACATTAGCAGTGCCCTCTAGAAGTCAAATTCTAATTGGTTTTTCTGTTAGTTTCTAATTGAGAGGAAAGTCAGAGACATACAGTTCTCTACAGAATGTGATAGAAACTGCCTGTCGCTTCCTATCAGTTAGAGCTATCAGGAAGTAAACACAGTAAACTCACTTCCGGTCAGTTACAACTATCAGGAAGTAAACACAGTAAACTCACTTCCTGATTATTTAAACTGCTATACATTTTGAATAAAACATCTGTCAGCAGTGGGAGTGACCTTGTTTTATTCAGCAGGAAATACTGCTACTTTAAGATTGTCCCTCTCTGCAAGCCATCTGCACACCCCTTTTCTGTTCTGAGGTGAACTGTGTGACATCAGTAAAATGGGCAGGAGGGGGATACTTTGTCATTCAATTACTCTTGAACTACAACTCTGACAGTATTGAAATAACACTCTCCATGGCCCAAATACTATGAAGATTAATTGGAGCTGCTTTTATTGTGAAACATTACTATCCCTTTAATATTAGGACAAGCATCAATTGCCACAGAGTATATTCAACTGGTGGATTGCAATGATAGCTCCTCTAGGGCACTCAACAGTGACTGAACGTTCATGTTGGATATACTTGATTCTGTTGCTGGTATCAACACCAGCACCTGGAGACTTGAAAAGTGTAATGGACAGACTTAAAGGGATAGTAACACTTCGTTTTAACTTTATTTTATTTTGTAGGCATTAAAAAAACATGAAGAATGATATAAGTCTTATCTCTCAAACCTTTATGGTTTATGAGATATTCACAAGCAAAGTTCCCCTCCCCGCCCCTTTTACCTAGTGTAAGCCATCTCTTCTCAGATGTGAGTCTGGTTGTATGACAGTGCAGATAACAGAAGGGGACAGTTTTCTTTGTATGAAAACAATGAAAGCCCTTCCCCCCTTGACACGTTTTTCAGCTTTTTCCATTATCTTAATTGAAGATTGTCCCTCTCTGCAGTCTACCTGGGCATCTCCCTTCTGATCTGGTTGAACAGGGGGGGATACTTTGTTTGTGAATATCTCTTAAACCATAAAGGTTTCAGAGATAAGACTTATATCATTCTTCATGTTTTTTTAATGCCTACAAAATAAAGTTAAAATGAAGTATTACTATCCCTTTAAGATGAGCTCAGAGATGAAGATGCTCTTAGCGTCTAATGACACAAAAGACTGTTTTTTTGGACCTTGTTCTGCTACTTGTAGAATTGATTTTCAAGAGATCTATTGGACCATTGGTTGCCCAGACAACAAACATAAATGTCTTGTGGGGTATAGAGAATGCAAGGGACCTCTGGATTGTGGATGGGGCATGCCTATGTCTGAAACAAATGCACCTGTACGAATGGCTTGCATCTCAGTGGCTCCAGAAAATCGATTCACTTATAAATGGAAGATGCTGACTGCAGGTCAAGAGCCCCAAATTCTACCAGTCAAAATGAGAAATCTTCATGTTTTTAGAGGACCAGAAGTCTTAATGTACCAATGTGACACATGTGAGAAGGATCATTTAGCTGCATCAATCAAATGTAGGGTTTCCTCAGCTTCTAAAGGTCGCAAAGGAGAGCAAGGCCACAATTAACTCACATTGACGATTATCATTCTTGCTGGACTACTAACACTTTATATGATGGCAACTATTGGCATTTTCCTCTACTGGAGATTATATAAAAATGTCCAAAAGGGAAAACTGAATGTTGAGAATCAGATGGATACATTCAAGGAATGTGAAACTTCACCATCACCAGTCTCTTTAGATATAGGCATCGACATGGACACTGTGAAAGACCACACGCCTACACCAGCCCTTGTTGATATTGAGATCCGGGTAAATACTGTCAATGAGCAGGAGCCTACTACAAACCTTGTAGTTATTGAGATCCTAGAGGCTACATACAAAAGAGCAGGATGCAGACTCTACAGACAGAGATCTAGGAACATACATGCAAAGAACTTGAAGCAGCACTGCCCCCTGTTGACATAGGGATTCAGAAAGCTGCTAAAAAGAAGCAGAAACAGTTCTGGTTTCTGAAGAAACAGAATAAAGTGTCACCAACAGTAAAAGGCATTGATCACCCAGATGGTGCACAAGGGCTGTCCAGTGACTAGTTACACCTCTGTCATAAAAAGATCACTGAAGAAATAAAAGAAAACATGAAACTTTAAAAATGTGATTAGCTTGTATATAATTTTGTTTCAGGAGGGTTTTGTATGGTCCTGACTGAGCCTGTTGGATTCTAGAGGCTTCTCCAGCACATTGACGTGCAGTGACAAGGAGTCTCTAGCACAGTGTTGATCTCAGATCTCCAACACATCGCAAAGCACAGTAAGCACGTGGGGGACATATATGCCAATTAAACGTGCCTTAGCCAATATATATATATATATATATATACACATATGCCATTTGCAAATCCAGTCTAGCCTTAGCCAAAAAATATTGGGCATATTGGGTGTGCAGACAGTGCCTCAGTTTCTCCTGACCAAATAAGTTAAAGGAACAGTAATCTTTTTTCATGAAAAAATATATATTGTAGGGATTTTCCTGTTGAGTAAAATAAGGGTACTCCCATTGCCTAGAGATTTATATTTCCAGAGTTATTGCAGTTTAATCCCATGTTTTTTTACATTAGCAGTGCCCTCTAGAAGTCAAATTCTAATTAGTTTTTCTGTTAGTTTCTAATTGAGAGGAAAGTCAGAGACATACAATTCTCCACAGAATGTGATAGAAACTGCCTGTCGCTTCCTGTCAGTTAGAGCTATCAGGAAGTAAACACAGTAAATTCACTTCCTGTCAGTTAGAACTATCTGGAAGTAAACACAGTAAATTAACTTCCTGTTAGTTAGAACTGTCAGGAAGTAAACACAGTAAACTCACTTCCTGATTATTTAAACTGCTATACATTTTGAATAAAACATCTGACAGCAGTGGGAGTGACCTTGTTTTATTCAGCAGGAAATACTGCTCCTTTAAGATAGTCCCTCTCTGCAAGCCATCTGCACACCCCATTTCTGTTCTGAGGTGAACTGTGTGACATCAGTAAAATGGGCAGGAGGGGGATACTTTGTCATTCAATTACTCTTGAACTACAACTCTGACAGTATTGAAATAACACTTCTCCATGGCCCAAATACTATGAATATTAATTGGAGCTGCTTTTATTGTGAAACATTACTATCCCTTTAATATTAGGACAAGCATCAATTGCCACAGAGTATATTCAACTGGTGGATTGCAACGATAGCTCCTCCAGGGCACTCAACAGTGACTGAACGTTCATGTGGATATACTTGATTCTGTTGCTGGTATCAACACCAGCATCTGGAGACTTGAAAAGTGTAATGGACAGACTTAAGATGAGCTCAGATATGAAGATGCTCTTAGCGTCTAATGACACAAAAGACTGGATTTTTGGACCTTGTTCTGCTACTTGTAGAATTGGCTTTCAAGAGATCTATTGGACCATTGGTTGCCCAGACAACAAACATAAATGTCTTGTGGGGTATAGAGAATGCAAGGGACCTCTGGATTGTGTATGGGGCATGCCTGTGTCTGAAACAAATGCACCTGTACGAATGGCTTGCATCTCAGTGGCTCCAGAAAATCGATTCACTTATAAATGGAAGATGCTGGCTGCAGGTCAAGAGCCCCAAGTTCTACCGGACAAAATGAGGAATCTTCATGTTTTTAGAGGACCAGAAGTCTTAATGTACCAATTTGACACATGGGAGAAGAATAATTTAGCTGCTTCAATCAAATGTAGGGTTTCCTCAGCTTCTAAAGGTCACAAAGGAGAGCAAGGCCACAATGAACTCACATTGACGATTATCATTCTTGCTGGACTACTAACACTTTATATGATGGCAACTATTGGCATTTTCCTCTACTGGAGATTATATAAAAATGTCCATAAGGGAAAATTGGATGTTGAGAATCAGATGGATACATTCAAGGAGTGTGAAACTTCACCATCACCAGTCTCTTTAGATATAGGCATCGACATGGACACTGTGAAAGACCACATGCCTACACCAGCCCTTGTTGATATTGAGATCCGGGTAGATACTCTCAATGAGCAGGAGCCTACTGCAGTTAGAGATTCTAGAGGCTAAATACAAAAGAGCAGGATGCAGACTATACAGACAGAGATCTAGGAACATACATACAAAGAACTTGAAGCAGCACTGCCCCCTGTTGACATAGGGATCCAGAAAGCTGCTAAAAAGAAGCAGAAACAGTTCTGGTTTCTGAAGAAACTGAATAAAGTTTCACCAGCAGGAAAAGGCATTGATCACCCAGATGGTGCACCAGGGCTGTCCAGTGACTAGTCACACCTCTGTCATAAAAAGATCACTGAAGAAATAAAAGAAAACATGAAACTTTAAAAATGTGATTAGCTTGTATATAATTTTGTTTTAGGAGGGTTTTGTATGGTCCTGACTGAGCCTGTTGGATTCTAGAGGCTTCTCCAGTACATTGACGTGCAGTGACAAGGAGTCTCTAGCACATTGTTGATCTCAGATCTCCAACACATTGCAAAGCATAGTAAGAACGTGGGGGGCATATATGCCAATTAAACCTGCCTTAGCCAATATATATATATATATACATATGACATTTGCAAATCCAGTCTAGCCTTAGCCAAATAATATTGTGCATATTGGGTGTGCAGACAGTGCCTCAGTTTCTCCTGACCAAATAAGTTAAAGGAACAGTAATCTTTTTTCATGAAAAAATATATATTGTAGGGATTTTCCTATTGAGTAAAATAAGGGTACTCCCATTGCCTAGAGATTTATATTTCCAGAGTTATTGCAGTTTAATCCCATGTTTTTTTTACATTAGCAGTGCCCTCTAGAAGTCAAATTCTAATTAGTTTTTTTGTTAGTTTCTAATTGAGAGGAAAGTCAGAGACATACAATTCTCCACAGAATGTGATAGAAACTGCCTGTCGCTTCCTGTCAGTTAGAGCTATCAGGAAGTAAACACAGTAAATTCACTTCCTGTCAGTTAGAACTATCAGGAAGTAAACACAGTAAACTCACTTCCTGTCAGTTAGAACTATGAGGAAGTAAACACAGTAAACTCACTTCCTGATTATTTAAACTGCTATACATTTTGAATAAAACATCTGACAGCAGTGGGAGTGACCTTGTTTTATTCAGCATGAAATACTGCTCCTTTAAGATTGTCCCTCTCTGCAAGCCATCTGCACACCCCTTTTCTGTTCTGAGGTGTACTGTGTGACATCAGTAAAATGGGCAGGAGGGGGATACTTTGTCATTCAATTACTCTTGAACTACAACTCTGACAGTACTGAAATAACACTTGTCCATGGCCCAAATACTATGAAGATTAATTGGAGCTGCTTTTATTGTGAAACATTACTATCCCTTTAATATTAGGGCAAGCATCATTTTCCACAGAGTATATTGAACTTGTGGATTGCAATGATAGCTCCTCCAGGGCACTCAACAGTGACTGAACGTTCATTTTGAATATACTTGATTCTGTTGCTGGTATCAACACCAGCACCTGGAGACTTGAAAAGTGTAATGGACCGACTTAAGATGAGCTCAGAGATGAAAACGCTCATAGTGTCTAATGACACAAAAGACTGGATTTTTTAACCTTGTTCAGCTACTTGTAGAATTGGCTTTCAAGAGATCTTTTGGACCATTGGTTGCCCAGACACCAAACATAAATGTCTTGTGGGTTATAGAGAAAGCAAGGGACCTCTGGATTGTGGATGGGGTATGCCTGTGGCTGAAACAAATGCACCTGTACGAATGGCTTGCATCTCAGTGGCTCCAGAAAATCGATTCATTTATAAATGGAAGATGCTGGCTGCAGGTCAAGAGCCCCAAATTCTACCAGACAAAATGAGAAATCTTCATGTTTTTAGAGGACCAGAAGTCTTAATGTACCAATGTGACACATGGGAGAAGGATCATTTAGCTGCTTCAATCAAATGTAGGGTTTCCTCAGCTTCTAAAGGTCACAAAGGAGAGCGAGGCCAGAATGAACTCACATTGACGATTATCATTCTTGCTGGACTACTAACACTTTATATGATGGCAACTATTGGCATTTTCCTCTACTGGAGATTATATAAAAATGTCCATACGGGAAAATTGGATATTGAGAATCAGATGGATACATTCAAAGAGTGTGAAACTTCACCATCACCAGTCTCTTCAGATATAGGCATCGACATGGACACTGTGAAAGACCACATGCCTACACCAGCCCTTGTTGAGATTGAGATCCGGGTAGATACTCTCAATGAGCAGGAGCCTACTACAGACCTTGTAGTTATTGAGATCCTAGAGGCTACATACAAAAGAGCAGGATGCAGACTATACAGACAGAGATCTAGGAACATACATACAAAGAACTTGAAGCAGCACTGCCCCCTGTTGACATAGGAATCCAGAAAGCTGCTAAAAAGAAGCAGAAACAGTTCTGGTTTCTGAAGAAACAGAATAAAGTTTCACCAGCAGGAAAAGGCATTGATCACCCAGATGGTGCGCCAGGGCTGTCCAGTGACTAGTCACACCTCTGTCATAAAAAGATCACTGAAGAAATAAAAGAAAACATGAAACTTTAAAAATGTGATTAGCTTGTATATAATTTTGTTTTAGGAGGGTTTTGTATGGTCCTGACTGAGCCTGTTGTATTCTAGAGGCTTCTCCAGCACATTGACGTGCCGTGACAAGGAGTCTCTAGCACATTGTTGATCTCAGATCTCCAACACATCGCAAAGCATAGTAAGCACGTGGGGGGCATATATGCCAATTAAACCTGCCTTAGCCAATATATATATATATATATATATATATATATATATGTATGTATATACATATGCCATTTGCAAATCCAGTCTAGCCTTAGCCAAAAATTATTGGGCATATTGGGTGTGCAGACAGTGCCTCAGTTTCTTCCGACCAAATAAGTTAAAGGAGCAGTAATCTTTTTTCATGAAAAAATATATATTGTAGGGATTTTCCTATTGAGTAAAATAAGGGTACTCCCATTGCCTACACATTTATATTTCCAGAGTTATTGCAGTTTAATTCCATGTTTTTTTACATTAGCAGTGCCCTCTAGAAATCAAATTCTAATTAGTTTTTCTGTTAGTTTCTAATTGAGAGGAAAGTCAGAGACATACAGTTCACCACAGAATGTGATAGAAACTGCCTGTCACTTCCTGTCAGTTAGAGCTATCAGGAAGTAAACACAGTAAACTCACTTCCTGATTATTTAAACTGCTATAAATTTTGAATAAAACATCTGACAGCAGTGGGAGTGACCTTGTTTTATTCAGCAGGAAATACTGCTTCTTTAAGATTGTCCCTCTCTGCAAGCCATCTGCACACCCCTTTTCTGTTCTGAGGTGAACTGTGTTACATCAGTAAAAGGGGCAGGAGGGGGATACTTTGTCATTCAATTACTCTTGAACTACAACTCTGACAGTATTGAAATAACACTCTCCTTGTCCCAAATAGTAAGAAGATTAATTGGAGCTGCTTTTATTGTGAAACATTACTATCCCTTTAATATTAGGACAAACATCAATTGCCACAGAGTATATTCAACTGGTGGATTGCAATAATAGCTCCTCTAGGGCACTCAATAGTGATTGAACGTTCATGTTGGATATACTTGATTCTGTTGCTTGAAACAACACCAGCACCTGGAGACTTGAAAAGTGTAATGGACGGACTTAAGATGAGCTCGGAGATGAAGATGCTCTTAGCGTCTAATGACACAAAAGACTGGATTTTTGGACCTTGTTCTACTAGTTGTAGAATTGGCTTTCAAGAAATCTATTGGAGCATTGGTTGCCCAGACAACAAACATAAATGTCTTGTGGGTTATAGAGAATGCAAGGGACCTCTGGATTGTGGATGGGGCATGCCTGTGTCTGAAACAAATGCACCTGTACGAATGGCTTGCATCTCAGTGGCTCCAGAAAATCGATTCACTTATAAATGGAAGATGCTGGCTGCAGGTCAAGAGCCCCAAATTCTACCAGACAAAATGAGAAATCTTCATGTTTTTAGAGGACCAGAAGTCTTAATGTACCAATGTGACACATGGGAGAAGGATCATTTAGCTGCTTCAATCAAATGTAGGTCTCTCAGCTTCTAAAGGTCACAAAGGAGAGTGAGGCCACAATGAACTCACAATGACGATTATCACTCTTGCTGGACTACTAACACTTTATATGATGGCATCTATTGGCATTTTCCTCTACTGGAGATTATATAAAAATATCCATACGGGAAAATTGGATGTTGAGAATCAGATGGATACATTCAAGGAGTGTGAAACTTCACCATCACCAGTCTCTTTAGATATAGGCATCGACATGGACACTGTGAAAGACCACACGCCTACACCAGCCCTTGTTGATATTGAGATACGGGTAGATACTCTCAATGAGCAGGAGCCTAGTACAGACCTTGTAGTTATTGAGATCCTAGAGGCTACATACAAAAGAGCAGGATGCAGACTCTACAGATAGAGATCTAGGAACATGCATACAAAGAACTTGAAGCAGCACTGCCCCCTGTTGACATAGGGATCTAGAAAGCCGCTAAAAAGAAGCAGAAACAGTTCTGGTTTCTGAAGAAACAGAATAAAGTGTCACCAACAGTAAAAGGCATTGATCACCCAGATGGTGCACCAGGGCTGTCCAGTGACTAGTTACACCTCTGTCATAAAAAGATCACTGAAGAAATAAAAGAAAACATGAAACTTTAAAAATGTGATTAGCTTGTATATAATTTTGTTTTAGGAGGGTTTTGTATGGTCCTGACTGAGCCTGTTGGATTCTAGAGGCTTCTCCAGCACATTGACGTGCAATGACATGGAGTCTCTAGCACAGTGTTGATCTCAGATCTCCAACACATCGCAAAGCACAGTAAGCACGTGGGGGGCATATATGCCAATTAAACGTGCCTTAGCCAATATATATATATACATATTCCATTTGCAAATCCAGTCTAGCCTTAGCCAAAAAATATTGGGCATATTGGGTGTGCAGACAGTGCCTCAGTTTCTCCTGACCAAATAAGTTAAAGGAACAGTAATCTTTTTTCATGAAAAAATATATATTGTAGGTATTTTCCTATTGAGTAAAATAAGGGTACTCCCATTGCCTAGAGATTTATATTTCCAGAGTTATTGCAGTTTAATCCCATGTTTTTTTACATTAGCAGTGCCCTCTAGAAGTCAAATTCTAATTAGTTTTTCTGTTAGTTTCTAATTGAGAGGAAAGTCAGAGACATACAGTTCTCCACAGAATGTGGTAGAAACTGCCTGTCGCTTACTGTCAGTTAGAGCTATCAGGAAGTAAACACAGTAAATTCACTTCCTGTCAGTTAGAACTATCAGGAAGTAAACACAGTAAACTCACTTCCTGTCAGAACTATCAGGAAGTAAAAACCGTAATCTCAGTTCCGGATTATTTAAACTGCTATACATTTTGAATAAAACATCTGACAGCAGTGGGAGTGACCTTGTTTTATTCAGCAGGAAATACTGCTCCTTTAAGATTGTCCCTCTCTACAAGCCATCTGCACACCCCTTTTCTGTTCTGAGGTGAACTGTGTGACATCAGTAAAATGGGCAGGAGGGGGATATTTTGTCATTCGTTTACTCTTGAACTACAACTCTGACAGTATTGAAATAACACTCTCCATGGCCCAAATACTATGAAGATTAATTGGAGCTGCATTTATTGTGAAACATTACTATCCCTTTAATATTAGTACAAGCATCAATTGCCACAGAGTATATTCAACTGGTGGATTGCAATGATAGCTCCTCTAGGGCACTCAACAGTGACTGAACGTTCATGTTGGATATACTTGATTCTGTTGCTGATATCAACACCAGCACCTGGAGAATTGAAAAGTGTAATGGACGGACTTAAGATGAGCTCGGAGATGAAGATGCTCTTAGCGTCTAATGACACAAAAGACTGGATTTTTGGACCTTGTTCTACTACTTGTAGAATTGGCTTTCAAGAGATCTATTGGACCATTGGTTGCCCAGACAACAAACATAAATGTCTTGTGGGGTATAGAGAAAGCAAGGGACCTCTGGATTGTGGATGGGGCATGCCTGTGTCTGAAATAAATGCACCTGTACGAATAGCTTGCATCTCAGTGGCTCCAGAAAATCGATTCACTTATAAATGAAAGATGCTGGCTGCAGGTCAAGAGCCCCAAATTCTACCAGACAAAATGAGAAATCTTCATGTTTTTAGAGGACCAGAAGTCTTAATGTACCAATGTGACACATGGGAGAAGGATCATTTAGCTGCTTCAATCAAATATAGGGTTACCTCAGATTCTAAAGGTCACAAAGGAGAGCGAGGCCACAATGAAGTCACATTGACGATTATCATTCTTGCTGGACTACTAACACTTTATATGATGGCAACTATTGGCATTTTCCTCTACTGGAGATTATATAAAAATGTCCATACGGGAAAATTGGATGTTGAGAATCAGATGGATACATTCAAGGAGTGTGAAACTTCACCATCACCAGTCTCTTTAGATACAGGCATCGACATGGACACTGTGAAAGACACACACGCCTACACCAGCCCTTGTTGATATTGAGATCCGGGTAGATACTCTCAATGAGCAGGAGCCTACTACAGACCTTGTAGTTATTGAGATCCTAGAGGCTACATACAAAAGAGCAGGATGCAGACTCTACAGACAGAGATCTAGGAACATACATACAAAGAACTTGAAGCAGCACTGCCCCCTGTTGACATAGGGATCCAGAAAGCTGCTAAAAAGAAGCAGAAACAGCTCTGGTTTCTGAAGAAACAGAATAAAGTGTCACCAACAGTAAAAGGCATTGATCACCCAGATGGTGCACCAGGGCTGTCCAGTGACTAGTCACACCTCTGTCATAAAAAGATCACTGAAGAAATAAAAGAAAACATGAAACTTTAAAAATGTGATTAGCTTGTATATAATTTTGTTTAGGAGGGTTTTGTATGGTCCTGACTGAGCGTGTTGGATTCTAGAGGCTTCTCCAGCACATTGATGTGCAGTGACAAGGAGTCTCTAGCACATTGTTGATCTCAGATCTCCAACACATCGCAAAGCATAGTAAGCACGTGGGGGGCATATATGCCAATTAAACGTGCCTTAGCCAATATATATATATACATACGCCATTTGCAAATCCAGTCTAGCCTTAGCCAAAAAATATTGGGTATATTGGGTGTGCAGACAGTGCCTCAGTTTCTCCCGACCAAATAAGTTAAAGGAACAGTAATCTTTTTTCATGAAAAAATATATATTGTAGGGATTTTCCTATTGAGTAAAATAAGGGTACTCCCATTGCCTAGAGATTTATATTTCCAGAGTTATTGCAGTTTAATCGCATGTTTTTTTACATTAGCAGTGCCCTCTAGAAGTCAAATTCTAATTAGTTTTTCTGTTAGTTTCTAATTGAGAGGAAAGTCAGAGACATACAGTTCTCCACAGAATGTGATAGAAACTGCCTGTCGCTTCCTGTCAGTTAGAACTATCAGGAAGTAAACACAGTACATTCACGTCCTGTCAGTTAGAGCTATCAGGAAGTAAACACAGTAAATTCACTTCCTGACAGTTAGAACTATCAGGAAGTAAACACAGTAAACTCACTTTCTGTTAGTTAGAACTATTAGGAAGTAAACACAGTAAACTCACTTCCTGATTATTTAAACTGCTATACATTTTGAATAAAACATCTGACAGCAGTGGGAGTGACCTTGTTTTATTCAGCAGGAAATACTGCTCCTTTAAGATTGTCCCTCTCTGCAAGCCATCTGCACACCCCTTTTCTGTTCTGAGGTGAACTGTGTGACATCAGTAAAATGGGCAGGAGGGGGATACTTTGTCATTCAATTAGTCTTGAACTACAACTCTGACAGTACTGAAATAACACTTCTCCATGGCCCAAATACTATGAAGATTAATTGGAGCTGCTTTTATTGTGAAACATTACTATCCCTTTAATATTAGGACAAGCATCAATTGCCACAGAGTATATTCAACTGGTGGATTGCAATGATAGCTCCTCTAGGGCACTCAACAGTGACTGAACGTTCATGTTGGATATACTTGATTCTGTTGCTGGTATCAACACCAGCACCTGGAGACTTGAAAAGTGTAATGGACAGACTTAAGATGAGCTCAGAGATGAAGATGCTCTTAGCGTCTAATGACACAAAAGACTGGATTTTTGGACCTTGTTCTGCTACTTGTAGAATTGGCTTTCAAGAGATCTATTGGACCATTGGTTGCCCAGACAACAAACATAAATGTCTTGTGGGGTATAGAGAATGCAAGGTACCTCTGGATTGTGGATGGGGCATGCCTGTGTCTGAAACAAATGCACCTGTCCGAATGGCTTGCATCTCAGTGGCTCCAGAAAATCGATTCACTTATAAATGGAAGATGCTGGCTGCAGGTCAAGAGCCCCAAATTCTACCAGACAAAATGAGAAATCTTCATGTTTTTAGAGGACCAGAAGTCTTAATGTACCAATATGACACATGGGAGAAGGATCATTTATCTGCTTCAATCAAATGTAGGGTTTCCTCAGCTTCTAAAGGTCACAAAGGAGAGCAAGGCCACAATGAACTCTCATTGATGATTATCATTCTTGCTGGACTACTAACACTTTATATGATGGCAACTATTGGCATTTTCCTCTACTGGAGATTATATAAAAATGTCCATAAGCGAAAATTGGATGTTGAGAATCAGATGGATACATTCAAGGAGTGTGAAACTTCACCATCACCAGTCTCTTTAGATATAGGCATCGACATGGACACTGTGAAAGACCACACACCTACACCAGCCCTTTTTGATATTGAGATCTGGGTAGATACTTTCAATTAGCAGGAGCCTACTGCAGACCTTGTAGTTATTGAGATCCTAGAGGATCTCAAAAGAGAGGGATGAAGACCCTATAGACAGAGATCCAGGAATATACAGACAAAGAACTTGAAGCAGCACTGCCCCCTGCTGACACAGAGATCCAGAAAGCTGCTAAAAAGAAGCAGAAACAGTTCTGGTTTCTGAAGAAACAGAATAAGGTTTCACCAGCAGAAAAAAGGCATTGATCACCCAGATGGTGCACAAGGGCTGTCCAGTGACTAGTTACACCTCTGTCATAAAAAGATCACTGAAGAAATAAAAGAAAACATGAAACTTTAAAAATGTGAGTAGCTTGTATATAATTTTGTTTTAGGAGGGTTTTGTATGGTCCTGACTAAGTCTGTTGGATTCTAGAGGCTTCTCCAGCACATTGACGTGCAATGACAAGGAGTCTCTAGCACATTGTTGAACAACTTGATGCCCTCCATCTCTTGAGGACTACAATTCCCATCAACACTGGCTTGTCAGAGATGGGAGTTGTAGTCCTCAATAACCATTTTCCAATATAATTATAATTTCTCTGTTGTCCAGTACAGGTACTGGTAACTCTGGGAGGCGATCCGTCCCTTTAAGTAGGCAGGAACATTTCTCTAAATATATGCGGGGGTGGAGCCTCCCTTCCCTCCTAGGCTGCAGCTTAGACATCTATCTCCAGAATGATTTGTTCTTGGGCGTGACAACACCAGGTGGAGAAAATTTGTTGTTAGTTTTAGTTTCTTTGTTATTTTTCTGTCAGATATGGAATACCACCATGACTGACAAAAGCCCTTCACTGTGGCTAGCTCAGTATCCAGGTGCTTTTTTGTGGACCTTAAGCCCTGAGGGGGAAAATCTTGGGTATAAGTGCTTCCCCAGGGATTACCCACTGAGGTAATTCTTGTTGCATGGTAATCTGAAGACAGAAGATCTGCAGGAAAGGTGAGCTACCCTTTGAGTGCTGCAGGTCCACTTGTCCCAAAGTGCCCCTTTACTGGGCTTGTATTTGGGAGTTCTCACTGCGCACTCCTGAATTCATTGGGTATATAGGTGTATGTCTGTTGGGTATTTGGAGCAGGTTTATGTGGTAACTTAACCCTTTGTCTACTGGTTTGGCATGTTTTGAGGGTTTTTTCTGACACTTTCCTTACTGGGTTAATGTTTTCTTAGTTTGCACACATGTTCCCTGTATGTTTTTAACTTATATTTTAACTTTTATTATTGTTGTGTACTGCGCCTTTAAGGCGCGCTTTACTGCATAGACGCCGTTGCTCCATTTACTTTCTGTCGGACAACACTGTTTGGGATGTATCTCTGCAACCGCTTTACACAGCAACTTCAGAGTGGGCTCATTTTAATTGTCTACCTTTGCTCTATCATCCGGTTTATAGTTCATGTGTGTTGGGGGGCTTCAGGCATTGCTTTGGGGGACTTTTTGGGAAAAGCTACATTTACCATGAACGCTTGTTTTGCGCCTTTTTTATGATTGGCTCCCATCGCGTCAACCATTTTGTGAGCTTTTCTCAGCGAGTATCCTAAGCAGGGCTTGGACCCTCCTTCTCTCCTCTGCAGATTAACCCTTTGCCTGCCAGATAAGTCTATATTTAGCATTTCTGGGGTGAAATATTAGTCTTACACACTACAATTGGGTGATTTACTGTACAGCTGGTTATTTTGACACTGTGAGAATGTCTATATCACTGGAGCTAGGGGCTAGACCTAAGACTAAGGAGGCTGGGGTATCAGTATCCCCCATTGTGCATTGCTCTTCCTGTCACGCAGGGCTACCTAGAGTGTTCTCTGGTCATTTATGCCCAGCATGTTCTGAAGTTCCTGACAGCAACCTAGGGACTTCCAGCCATGCTATTGAGCCAGCTTGGGTGCAAGAGCTTAAGGCTGCGACTAGGGACCTTTAGTCCACTTTACAACTCTTTCCATCCCAAATACAGGAGGCACTTCAAATATGGCAGACCCCCTCTACTATCAGATCCTCCTTGCCTAAACTGCAGGGGGCACCTGATGTGTCAGATTTTTCTGAGGAGGAATTGTTGCAAGATTCGGATGTTGAGGATGGTACTATTTTGGAGTCTTCTAGGTCCCTTGGGGACCCTTTTGAAGCTGATCCTGAACCCTCTGCTGAGGGCCTGTTCAGGGCTGTATTAACCACACTCAGCATTCCCTTGGTTCAGCAGGTCCCTTCTGATCCCTCTGTTTTTCAGGAGCCCCCTTACTTATTTTCCTCCTAACCCCACTCTTGACCGTTTGGTTTCTGACACGTGGAAAATTTCGGACAAGCCTGCTTCTGTGTCCAGGAAATTTGCTAAGCTTTATCCCTTTTCTGAAGCAGAACTGGCTAAGTGGGTTCATCCCCCTAAGGTGGACACACCCATATCTAGACTGTCTAAATCTACTGCTTTACCTGTTTCTGATGCTTCTGCTCTGCAAGACTGAACTGACAAGAAACTTGAAGTTTCCCTCAAGTCCATTTTTGCTTCTAGTGGCAACGCTATGCGTCCAGCATTTGATGTTTCGTGGGTTAACCGGGCTATTGCAGTCTGGACTGAACAACTCACTACGGCTGTCCGTCAGGATGCGCCTACTTCGGAGAAATTGCGTTTTCTTGCCAATATCTCTTAAGAACAACACTATGTCTCTGCTGCTGCTTTTGATGCCGTCTGCATGATGGCAAGGGCCTCTACTACCTCTGTGGTGGCCAGGCGTGCACTTTGGCTCAAGATTTGGTCTGCTGACACTGCTTCCAAAAAAGTCTTACTTTCTTTGCCCTTTCAGGGTATTTCCTTGTTCGGGCCTGATCTTAAGGAACTAATTAGCGAGGCCACAGGGAGTACTCTTCTACCCTTGGTCTTTAAGAAGAAGTTACCGTTTAAACATAACCGGTCCTTTCGTTCCTTTCAAACTGAGACATGTTCGACGAACCAGGCTGTTCCATCAGCTCCGCATCCTTCCTCCAAGCCCAAGCAGCAATGGAAGCCCAAGGCTGCCTCCAAGCCCAAGGCCCCCAAGACAGCTTCGACATGACTTACTGAACCTGGGTCCGCATCCCGCTGTGGGTGGTCATCTCTAACTCTTTCGCGGGACTTGGGAAGATTCAGTGTCGGACCCATGGGTTTTACAGGCAGTGACAGAGGGATACAAGATCCCTTTTCTCTTCCTCCTTTTTGCTTTCATCTTTCTTGTTCTCCTCAGGACGTCGAGAAAGGCCATCTTTTCAAAGGCGCTGTTCAGACTCTTCTGGACAAAGATATCTTGGAGCCAGTGCCTCATTCAGACAGGGGTTCGGGGTTTTACTCGAACCTCTTTGTGGTGACCAAAAAGGACAGCGGATGCCACCCTATTTTGGATTTGAAAAATCTCAACTACTTTGTGATAAAGACTCACTATCTCCAGGAGTCTCTGCTCACAGTGATTGCTGCCATGTCTCTGGGTGAGTTCCTTGCTTCTCTGGATCTTCAGGATTCGTATTTGCACATCCCAATTCATCAGGAGAGCAGGCGGTACCTGAGGTTTGCCTGCGACAGGGGTCATTTTCAGTTCTCAGCTCTTCCATTTGGTCTGACGATGGCCCGTCAGGTTTTCCAATAAGTTCTGGGGGCCTTGATATCCGTTCTCCATCGGGACGGCATCAGAGTTAATCCCTACATGGACGACTTGCTTGTGAAAGCCTCCTCTGCGGACCTTCTTCATCAGCAGGTGCAGACCTGCATTCAAGTCCTCACCCATCACGGTTGGATTGTCAACTTGGACAAGTCGGATCTTGTCCCATCCCAGCAACTGATCTTCCTGGGTCTTCTATTCGATACTCAGAGGAGAATGGTGTTTCTACCGGACGAGGCCCACAGGGTTTCAACGATTCTATCTTGGGATCGTATCCCAGTTCAGAAGTTGTCCTCTCTGGTGGGAAAATTCATTTCCACGATAGAGGCAGTTCCCTTCTCCATGGCACACACCAGGGAACTTCAGAGGTTTGTGATACAGACGTGCAGGGATCGACCAGATCATCAGAAGTTATTGGTCTCACTTCCTCCTCATGTAGAGCTGAGCTTGGAGTGGTGGCTGGACCTATCCAGTCTACTGAAAGGGAGATCCTTCCTGATTCCCTACTGTACCACGGTCACGATGGATGCCAGTCTGTCGGGCTGGGGAGCAGTGCTGGGTCGCTTCAGCGCTCAGGGGAAATGGTCCACAGAGGAGTGCCTTCTCCCGATCAACATCTTGGAACTTCGGGAGATATTTCATGCTCTGCATCATTGGGTATCTCGGAGTACTGTCCAGTCCGAGTGGAGTCCGACAATGCCACAGCTGTGGCTTACATCAACAGACAAGGCGGTTGGTTAGAGGTCAAGGCCATACTGTCCTGGGCAGAGGTTCATGTTCCTGTAATTTCCGCTGTGCACATTCCAGGCGTAGACAACATCATGGCAGACTTCCTTAGTCGTCACACAGTTGACAGCGGAGAGTGGGAGCTACATCCCGAGGTGTTTCAATTCCTAGTTCAGAGATGGGGAATGCCCCAAGTGGATCTGATGGCAACAAGACACAACAGGAAGGTTCCAGTGTTTTGCGCTCGGTGGAGAGACTCTCTAGCTCTGGCTGCCGATGCAATGTCCATTCCTTGGACATTTTCTCTTGCCTACATCTTTCCTCCCCTCCCAATGTTAATAAGGATGTTACAGAAATTGAAATTGGAACGTTGTCTAGTAATTCTGATTGCTCCGGATTGGCCACGGCAATCCTGATTTCCGGAGCTTCTGGACCTATCCATGGCGGAGCCATTCCAGCTACCTTCTTGTCCAGATCTTCTTCTGCAGGGTTACCTGTGGAAAGAGGATGTTCATCGGCTCAATTTGAAGGCCTGGAGGTTCAATCCTCGATTTTAAGAAAGGGTTTTCTTCTGCTGTGGTGTCTAATATGCTTAGTGCCCGTAAGCCTGTTTCTTCCAAGATCTATCACCGTGTCTGGTCGACATTTGTGTCTTGGTGTGCTGACAGAATTCTGTCTCATGACTTTGATCTTCCCACTTTCCTGGCCTTTTTGCAGGATGGTATGGACAAGGGACTCAGTCTGAGTTCTCTCAAGGTTCAGACTTCAGCACTTTCTGTCTTTTTCCAGAAACGCCTTGCTATCCTTCCTTTTGTCAAGGTTTTCTTCCAGGGCGTTGCTCATGTGTGTCCTGCCTTTCGCAGCCCAGCTCCTCAGTGGGACCTTAATTTGGTCTTGGGAGTTCTCCAACATCCTCCCTTTGAGACTCTGGCTACTATTCCTCTACATCTCTTGGGGTGGAAAATGGCCTCTCTTCTGGCGATTGTGTCCATTCACCGGGTTACGGAGTTGCAAGCTCTATCCTGTAAACCATCTTATCTGGTGTTTCATAGGGATAAGGCGGTGATTCGCACCTCTAAGGAGTTTTTGCCTAAGGTGGTCTCCGAGTTTTACATCAATCAGGAGATTGTGGTGCCCTCTTTCTGCCCTAATCCCTCAACTGACAAGGAGAGAGATCTCCACTTGCTGGATGTGGTACGTTGTCTCAAGTTTTATGTCCATCGCACTGAATCTGTCAGGAAGTCTGACGCTCTGTTCGTCATTCCTGAGGGTCCTAGGGCAGGACGACCTGCATCCAAAGTGACTATTGTGTCATGGATCAAGTCCACTATTCGTAGAGCATACGAGTTGAGGAATAAGCATGTTCCCTTTCGGGTCACAGCTCATTCCACCAGGTCCATTGGGGCCTCTTGGGCCTATAAGAATCAGGCTTCTGCTGATCAGCTGTGCAGGGCGGTCACTTGGTCCTCTGTGCACACATTTTCGAAGCACTACCGTGTTGATGTGTTGGCTTCGGCTGATGCCAGCTTTGGGAGGAAGGTCCTGGAGGCAGTCTTGCCTGTCTAGGATCTTCTCCGTAGGTTCTTGGTGCTTCCTTACTTTTGAGCCCTGTTGTCTCTAGTTCAGTGTGTTGTGTAACAGTTTCTGGGGGTGTTTTTATCCCTGTTTGGTGTCTGTTGACACTTCAGTTTTGTTGGGATCTCTGACCGGTTGGTTCATAGAGGTTCTGGTGACTTTGGGGGCCTTGCGCCTTGTCCTTATCTTCTTCCTGGCTCTGGGAAACTTAATGGTTGGACAAGCCAGAGTTACCAGGAACCTATATTGGACAACAGAGAAAACAGGATTTTAGTATTACCTGTTAAATCCTTTTCTCTTAGTCCATACAGGTTAATGGTCTCCCACCCTGTCAAGGGACCATGCTTGGCTCTCCTGTGGCAGTATGTGGGAGTCCTTCGGGGCATGTTCACAGGAGTCTTCTTTCCTTCTACTATCTAGTCATAGTGTCTCAAATCATTCTGGAGATGGTTGGGTAGCTGCAGCCAAGGAGGGAAGGGAGGCTCCACCCCTGCATACATTTAGAGAAATGTTCCTGCCTACTTAAAGGGGTGGATCACCTCCCAAAGTTACCAGTAGAGTTACCAGTAACCTGTATGGACTAAGAGAAAAGGATTTAACAGGTAAGACTAAAATCCTCTTAAAACAAAAAAGAAGAGAATACTAACGGATCCTGAATCATTTGAACAGTCTACAAAATGTGCTTGCAAACCAGCCACGCTTTGCAGACCGTTCAAATGAAGTATTTATTTCTATACTGCACTATTTCTGCTCTGCTAAAGAGCCGCAGGACGGTCTGTGGCCCGGGATCTCCTGTTGTAGGATAGAGCCTGAGAAACTTTCTAATCTTATAGCTCTCAAACATCTAACTGGGCTCAATTCATTTTTTTTTTACTATCTACAGTATTAAATTTCCTTAAATCGATCTATTACTATCCCTTTAATTCTTCATACAAATGTCACTCAGTTTATCCAGTGTCATAGGTCACTGTCATAAATAAAGGAAATGAGGACAAAAAGTCCCTTATTATGAAGAATACAAAATAGAGAGTGCAAATCCTTACTTACTTTTAAAGGGGATGTATCACCTTATAAAATTGTTTTACCATAGCTTTTGTTAACATCGTAGTAATAGGAAAGCTTTTTTGTTTGTTTTTTTAATGTAAGTGCTTTAAAAGATATTTCTTCTGTGCTGTGCACTTCCGCATAATTTGCACAGCTCTTTTCCTCCCACCTTCCTCCCAGCTGCCCCAGGGAGCATGTTCACGCTTCCCTTTGGTGTGCTGTGAATGGCTTCTATAGTTATATCAACGATAGAAGCCATTCACAGCACACCAAAGGGAAGTGTGAACGCACTCCCTGGGGCAGCTGGGAAGAAAATTAAGCAGTCAAGTATAGCTTTGCTGAAGAATCAGAGTGGTACATTATGCTGACCGGCAAAGCTTAAAGAAGCAATATCTTTTAAAGGACTTAGATTTAAAAAACAAAAACAGCTTTCCTGTTACTATGTTATTAACAAAAGCTACGGTAAAAAACCTTTTCTAAGGTGATCCATTCCATTTAAGTAAGGATCGCTCCGCTCTTATCCCAGATGGTCATGAGTAGATATATCCCAGCATATTGGGGTATTTGAGGTATTTCGCCTTTCCTCCAATCTCACAACCCCAGATTCTCCTGACACAGAGATGATAGCCAGATCAGGAAGGAACTTGGATCACAGCTGCCTGTGTCTACTCTGTCACACAAAATGTTGGTGTATTTGGGGTAAACCTCCTTTGTTCCTTTTCTCACCACCAGACCCCCCAGCACAGAAATAACAGCCAGATCAGGAAGAAACTTGAATCACTGCTGCCTGTCACGCCCTTTGGCACAACACCCTCTGGCACCCTAGTCCTGCCTTTACCCCACCCCTAACCTCACCCCTTGCTTAGCCACACCCTCTTGTGGTCACACTCATTCCTCACAGTCTGTGGCAATTTTTCCCAGAGTTAGAGTAAAATGATATATATATATATATATTGATGGCTGTGGGGATATATATATCATATATACAAACAGCATAAATTACCTTTATTAGATATGTAGCCTGCTCTTTTTTCCTAGTGTTTAAGACCCAAGTAATGGGAAGAGTTGGGTACCAAAGATCATCCCAATACTGATAACTCAGTGAGCTCTCAATTATACCAAGGGTTGAAATCAGTGCCCCTCTGGGGCAAAGCTGGCAACCAAAGAGGAGGGAACCACATAGGGAACAAAATACCATGTGTTATAGCCCTCAAATTCAAATATCAGATTCTCATTGACTGAATTGGGCCTTTTAACCCCTTAAGTGCCTACTGTGCTTTGCAATGCGTTGGAGATCTGAGATTTTATTTTTTTTATTATTAAGATTTTATTATTGAATCTGGTATTTTAATTTGAGTGCTATGTAACCCATGGTATTTTGTTCCCTCTGTGGTGCCCTCCTCTTTGATTGCACTGTTTGCCCCAGAGCACTGCTTTCAGCCCTCAGTCGGTACATACAGAATTTGTGATCAGTGGAAGCAGTGCCCCAATGGGGCAAATGTGGCAACCAAAGAGGAGGGAACCACATAGGGAACAAAATACCATGTGTTATAGCCCTCAGATTCAAATATCAGATTCTCATTGATTGAATTGGGCCTTTTAACCCCTTAAGTGCTTACTATGCTTTGCAAAGTGTTGAGAGATCTGAGCACAGTAAGCACTTAAGGGGTTAAAAGACCCAATTCAGTCAATAGGAATCTGGTATTTTAATTTGAGTGCTATGTAACCCATGGTATTTTGTTCCCTCTGTGGTGCCCTCTTCTTTGATTGCACTATTTGCACAAGGTGCACTGCTTTCAACCCTCAGTCGGTACATACAGAATTTGTTATCAGTGGCACAGCCCCAAATTCCCATTGACTGAATTGGGCCTTTTAACCCCTTATGTGCTTACTGTACTTTGAAATACGTTGGAGATCTGCTCCACAGAGATCTCAGATCTCCAACACATCGCAAAGCACAGTAAGCACGTGGGGAGCATATATGCCAATTAAACATGCCTTGGCCAATATATATATATATATATATATATATATATATATATATATATATATATGCCATTTGCCAATCAAGTCTAGCCTTAGCCAAAAAAATTGGGCATATTGAGTGTACAGACAGTGCCTCAGTTTCTCCTGACCAAGTAAGTTAAAGGAGCAGTAATCTTTTTTCATGAGAAAATATATATTGTAGGTATTTTTCTATTGAGTAAAATAAGGGTACTCCCATTGCCTAGAGATTTATATTTCCAGAGTTATTGCAGTTTAAACCCATGTTTTTTTACATTAGCAGTGCCCTCTATAAGTCAAATTCTAATTAGTTTTTCTATTAGTTTCTAATTGAGAGGAAAGTCAATAACATACACTTCTCCACAGAATGTGATAGAAACTGCCTGTCACTTCCTGTCAGTTAGAACTATCAGGAAGTAAACACAGTAAATTCACTTCCTGATTATTTAAACTGCTATACATTTTGAATAAAACATCTGACAGCAGTGGGAGTGACCTTGTTTCATTCAGCAGGAAATACTGCTCCTTTAAGGTTATAATACAGTACAATAGATATATGGAGGCACTAACTGTCTTTAGTGGCTAACCTTGATACTGTGTCAGGAAGCTTGACAACATTGTCCAGATGCAGCATGTTTCTCACTTTTTTTCTTGGGGTCCTGTAGCCTTTCACCTTCTTTGAGCCATAGAGAGTGTTATTTCAATACTGTCAGAGTTGTAGTTCAAGGGTAATTGAATGATAAAGTATCCCCTTCCCGCCCCTTTTACCTAGTGTAAGCCACCTCCCCTCAGATGTGGAATCTGGTCTTGAGACCAGACAGCTCACAGCAAGGGACATTCTTCTTACTGTGATCATAAGGAAAACCCTGCCCCCTTGACTGGTTTGTCCCTTTGCTAATTGAAGATTGTCCCTCTCTGCAAGCCATCTGGACACCCCCTTTCTGTTCTGAGGTGACCTGTGTGACATCAGTAAAAGGGGCAGGAGGGGGATACTTTGTCATTCAATTACTCTTGAACTACAACTCTGACAGTATTGAAATAACACTCTCCATGGCCCAAATGCTATGAAGATTAATTGGAGCTGCTTTTATTGTGAAAAATTACTATCCTTTTAATATTAGGACAAGCATCAATTGCCACAGAGTATATTCAGCAGGTGGATTGCAATGATAGCTCCTCCAGGGCACTCAACAGTGACTGAACGTTCATGTTGGATATACTTGACTCTGTTGCTGGTATCAACATCAGCACCGGGAGACTTGAAAAGTGTAATGGACCAACTTAAGATGAGCTCAGAGACGAAGACGCTCATAGCGTCTAATGACACAAAAGACTGGATTTTTGGACCTTCCTCAGCTACTTGTAGAATTGGCTTTCAAGAGATCTGTTGGACCAGTGGTTGCCCAAACAACAAACATAAATGTCTTGTGGGGTATAGAGAATGCAAGGGACCTCTGGATTTTGGATGGGGCATGCCTGTGGCTGAAACAAATGCACCCGTACGAATGGCTTGCATCTCAGTGACTCAAGAAAATCGATTCAGTTATAAATGGAAGATGCTGGCTGCAGGTCAAGAGCCCCAAATTCTACCAGACAAAATGTGAATTCTTCATGTTTTCAGAGGACCAGAAGTCTTAATGTACCAATGTGACACATGGGAGAAGGATCATTTAGCTGCTTCAATCAAATGTAGGGTTTCCTCAGCTTCTAAAGGTCACAAAGGAGAGCGAGGCCACAATGAACTCACATTGACGATTATCATTCTTGCTGGACTACTAACACTTTATATGATGGCAACTATTGGCATTTTCCTCTACTGGATATTATATGAAAATGTCCATAAGGGAAAATTGGATGTTGAGAATCAGATGGATACATTCAAGGAGTGTGAAACTTCACCATCACCAGTCTCTTTAGATATAGGCATCGACATGGACACTGTGAAAGACCACACTCCTACACCAGCCCTTGTTGATATTGAGATCCAGGTAGATACTTTCTTTGAGCAGGAGTGTACTACAGACCCTGTAGCTGAGATCCCAGAAGCCACATACAAAGAGCAGGATGCAGACCCTACAGATAGAGATCCTGAAACATACATAGAAAGAACTTGAAGCAGCACTGCCCCCTGCTGACATTGAGATCCAGAAAGCTGCTAAAAAGAAGAAGAAACAGTTCTGGTTTCTAAAGAAACAGAATAAAGTTTCACCAGCAGGAAAAGGCATTGATCACCCAGATGGTGCGCCAGGGCTGTCCAGTGACTAGTTACACCTCTGTCATAAAAAGATCACTGAAGAACTAAAAGAAAACATGAAACTTGAATGTTAAAAATGTGATTAGCTTGTATATAATTTTGTTTTAGGAGGGTTTTGTATGGTCCTGACTGAGCCTGTTGGATTCTAGAGGCTTCTCCAGCACATTGACGTGCAATGACAAGGAGTCTCTAGCACAGTGTTGAACAACTTGATGCCCTCCATCTCTTGAGGACTACAATTCCCATCATCACCGGCTTCTCAGTGATGGGAGTTTTAGTCCTCAATAACCATTTTCCAATATAATTATAATATAACAAAAAAGAAGAGAATACTAACGGATCCTAAATCATTTGAACAGTCTACAAAATGTGCTTGCAAACCAGCCACGCTTTACAGACAGTTCAAATGAAGTATTTATTTCTATATTGCACTATTTCTGCTCTGCTAAAGAGCCGCAGGACGGTCTGTGGCCCGGGATCTCCTGTTGTAGGATAGAGCCTGAGAAACTTTCTAATCTTATAGCTCTCAAACATCTAACTGGGCTCAATTCATTTTTTTTTTACTATCTACAGTATTAAATTTCCTTAAATCGATCTATTACTATCCCCTTAATTCTTCATACAAATTTCACTCAACTCATCCAGTGTCATAGTTCAATATCATATGTAAAGGAAAGGAGCACAAAAAGTCCCTTATTATGAACAATATTAAACAAAATAGAAAGTGCATATAGTTACTTACTTACTTTTAAAGGGGATGTATCACTTTATAAACTTGTTTTACCATGACTTTTGTTAACATCGTAGTAATATGAAAGCGTGTTTGTTTTTTTAATGAAGAGAATTTTAGTCTTACCTGTTAAATCCTTTTCTCTTAGTCCATACAGGTTACTAGTAACTCTGGGAGGCATCCACCCCTTTAAGTAGGCAGGAACATTCTCTAAATGTATGCAGGGGGTGGAGCCTCCTTTCCCTCCTAGGCTGCAGCTTAGTCAGCTATCTCCAGAATGATTTGAGACAGTAACTATTGACTAGATAGTAGAAGGGAAGAAGACTCCTGTGAGCATGCCCCGAAGGACTCCTACATACTGCCACAGGAGATCCACGCATGGTCCTTTGACAGGGTGGGAGACCAGTAACCTGTATGGACTAAGAGAAAAGGATTTAACAGGTAAGATTAAAATCCTCTTTTCTCTGTCGTCCAGTACAGGTTACTGGTAACTCTGGGATGTCCAACCAGTGAGTTCCCCAGAGGCGGGAAGAAGGCAAGGACCAGGCGCAAGGCCCCCAAAGTCACCAGAATCTCTATGAACCAACCGGTCAGAGAGCCCAACAAATCTGAAGTGTCAACGGACACCAAGCAGGGGTAAAAACACCCCAGGAACTGTTACACAACACACTGAACTAGAGCCAACAGGGCTCAACAGTAAAGAAAGCACCAAGAACCTAAGGAGAAGATCCTAGACAGGCAAGACTGCCTCCAGGACCTTCCTCCCAAAGCTGGCATCAGCCGAAGCCAGCACATCCACACGGTAGTGCTTCAAAAAAGGTGTGCACAGAGGACCAAGTGGCCGCACTGCACAACTGATCGGCAGAAGCCTGATTCTTATAGGCCCAAGAGGCCCCAATGGACCTGGTGGAATGAGCTGTGGCCCGAAAGGTAATATGCTTATTCCTCACCTTATAGGATCTACGAATAGTGGACTTGATCCAGGATGCAATAGTCACTTTGTATGCAGGTCTGCCTGCCCTAGGATCCTCTGGAATGACGAACAGAGCGTCAGACTTCCTGACAGAGTCAGTGTGATGGACATAAAACTTGAGACAACGCACCACATCCAACAAGTGGAGTACTCTCTCCTTGTCAGAGGAGGGATTAGGGCAGAAAGAGGGCACCACAATCTCCTGATTGATGTGAAACTCGGAAACCACCTTAGGCAAGAATTACGTAGAGGTGTGAAGCACCGCCTTATCCCTATGAAACACCAGATAAGGTGGTTTACAGGACAGAGCTTGCAACTCCACAACCCAGCGAACGGACACAATCGCCACAATCACCATATTTCAAAAAGGCCAGGACAGTGGGAAGATCAAAGACATGAGACAGCTTTCTGTCAGCACACCAAGACACAAATTTCGACCAGACACGGTGATAAATCTTGGAAGAAACAGGCTTACGGGCACTAAGCATAGTAGACACCACAGCAGAAGAAAATCCTTTCTTCCTTAAATTCAAGGATTCAACCTCCAGGCTGTCAAACTGAGCTGATGAACATCTTCCTTCCACAGATAACCTGCGGAAGTAGATCTGGACGAGAGGGGAACTGAAATGGCTCCGACACAAATAGGGCCAGAAGCTCCGGATACCAGGATTGCCAAGGCCAATCCGGAGCAATCAGAATTACTAGACAACATTCCAATTTCAATTTCTGTAACACCCTTATTAACATTGGGAGAGGATGAAAGATGTAGGCCAGAGAGAATGTCCAAGGAATGGATATTGCATCGGCAGCCAGAGCTATAGAATCTCTCCATCAAGACCAAAACACCGGAACCTTCCTGTTGTGTCTCATTGCCATCAGTTCCACTTGGGGCATCCCCCATGTAACGGATACCCAAGTCCTTGGGTTGGACTCAGGCCGTCGTTTCAGGATTCTCCCTCCAGAGGTCAGCTACAAGTAGGCAACTCCACCGGTTATTCAGGCATCATTTCTTCCTAGGATAGGGGACAACAGAAGTCCCTTGATACCATCCAGCAACAGAGAGACAGGAGCCAGTTGAAGTTCAAACTGTACACACTTTATTGAACAAAACCACATATTTTATACAGTCAAATACAATACCACAATAGGGATGGGAAGGGCCAGGTATTCTAATACAGGCTTGGCCCAGGGACCAATCAGACACAATGGGCATGTGACACAGGGAACAAAAGACCAATGGTAACTGGAGACAAAGGGCCAGTGGCAGAGAGTGACAAAAAGACCAATAGCAGTTAAGGGAAAAGGGCCAATGGCAAGTGACCTCACAAACACAATACTGCTAAGGGTAGTACAAACAGATCTGATTAATTCTAGACAAGGACAAAGACTTGATTAGAGGGAATACACATCTTTACACAATGGTCAGGGGGTTGAAGCATCTTTGAATATTCTGCTTCAACCCCTAGCCAATCAGGAGCCTTGAATCTGATGGCCAGTCCTGGCCATGATCATCATGGCCATCTCAGCCAATCAGAACTGGTAGGCGGGCAAACAACCGACCAATCCGAAGGGCGCCTACTTTTCCCATGCAAAGTCAAAGGAGTCCCTTTAACTCAGACTGGCCAATCAGGAAGCCGCCTACCTTCCCATGTTAAGTCTATGGGGCTTTTGAATAATTTGCCCCACGCAGCAGCCAGCCTGCGGATGGGTTATAGTCCGTGAATTCTGTCTTTTGGAGGAGCTGTTCTTCACGTAACCCCTAACCAGACTGCCAGACACTGATCCACGGCCGCCACAATGACCCTTAGGCGGAAGGCTGCCATAGTTTTCCCAATCGCTGCAAAGTAACGGCCTAGGGTCCGTTACACCCCATCTCTGAACTAGGAGTTGAAACACCTCGGGATGTAACTCTCACTCTCCGCTATCGATTGTGTGACGACTGAGGAAGTCCGCCATGATGTTGTCTACGCTTGGAATGTGTACTGTGAAAATGACAGGAACATGAACCTCTGCCCAGGACAGAATGGCCTTGACCTCTAACCAAGCGACAAGACTTCTTGTTCTGCCTTGTCTGTTGATGTAAGCCACTGTCGTGGCATTGTCGGACTCTGCTCGGACTGGACAATCTTCCAGTTGAGATACCCAATGACGCAGGGCATGAAATATCTCTTAAAGTTCCAAGATGTTGATTGGGAGAAGGGACTCCTCCGTGGACCATTTCCCCTGACCGCTGAAGCGACCCAGAACAGCTCCCCAGCCCGAGAGACTGGAATCTGTCGTGACCGTGGTCCAGTAAGGGATTAGGAAGGATCTCCCTTTCAGTAGATTGGAAAGGTCCAGCCACCATTCCAAGCTCAGCTCTACATGAGGAGGAAGTGACACCGACAGCTTATGATGATCTGGCCGATCCCTGCACATCTGTATCACAAACCTCTGCAGTTCCCTGGTGTGTGTGCCATGGCAAATGGAACCGCCTCTATCGTGGAAATGAACTTCCCCACCAGAGAAGACAACTTCTGAACTGGGATCCGATCCTGAGATAGAGTTGCTGATACCCTGTAGGCAATTTGATGGGCTATCTTGTCCAGTAGAAACACTATGCTCTCAAAGGCAAGTTGTCCATATAGGGAGTCACTCTGATGCCGTCCCGATGGAGAATGGATATCAAGGCCCCCAGAACTCGTTGGAAAACCTGAGGGGCCGATGTCAGACCAAATGGAAGAGCCGAGAACTGAAAATGACCCCTGTCGCAGGCAAACCGCAGGTACCGCCTGAACTCCTGATGTATTGGGATGTGCAAATATGCATCATGAAGATCCAGAGAAGCCAAGAACTCCCCCGGGGACAGTGCAGCGATCACTGTGCGCAGAGACTCCTGACGATAGTGAGTCTTGATCACAGCGGAGTTTAGCTCTTTCAGATCCAAAATAGGGAAGCATCCGCCATCCTTTTTGGTCACCACAAAGAGGTTCGAGTAAAATCCCGAACCCCTGTCCGAAGGAGGCACCGGCTCCAGGACATCTTTGTCCAGAAGAGCCTGAACAGCGCCTTCGAACAGCATTTCTCAACGTCCTGATGAGAACGAGAAAGATGAAAGCGAAAAGGAGGAAGAGAAAAGAAAGGGATCTTGTATCCATCTGTCACCACCTGTAAAACCCACGGGTCCGATATAGAATTCTCCCTTGGTGAGTCATGCCGAAGCAGTCTTGGGGCCTTGGGCTTGGAGGCAGCCTTGGGCTTCCATAGCTGCTTGGGCTCAGAGGAGGGACGTGGAGCTGATGGAACCGTCTGATTCGATTAACGCTTCTCAGTCTGAAAGGAACAAAAGGATCGGTTACGTTTAAGCGGTAACTTCTTCTTAAAGACCAAGGGTAGAAGTGTACTCTTACCCCTAGTGGCCTTGCTAATTAGTTCCTTAAGATTAGGCCCATACAAGGAAGCACTCTGAAAAGGCAAAGAAAGCAAGACTTTCTTGGAAGCAGTGTCAGCAGACCAAATCTTGAGCCAAAACGCACGCCTGGCCACCACAGAAGTAGTAGAAGCCCTTGCCATCATGCATGCGGCATCAAAAGCAGCAGCAGAGACATTGTGTTGCTCTTCAGAGATATTGGCAAGAAGACGCATTTTCTCCGAAGTAGGCGCATCCTGATGGACAGCCGTAGTGAGTTGTTCAGTCCAGACTGCAATAGCCCAGTTAACCCACTCAAGAGCAAACGCTGGGCGCATAGCGGTACCAATAGAAGCAAAAAATGGACTTGATGAAAACCTCAAGTTTCTTGTCAGTCCAGACTTGCAGAGCAGAAGCATCAGAGACAGGGAAAGCAATGGATTTAGAAATGGGAGCATCCACCTTAACCCATTTAGCCATCTCAGCTTCAGAAAAGGGATAAAGCTTAGCAAATTTCCTGGACACAGGAGACTTGTCCGGGTATTTCCACGCGTCAGAAACCAAACGGTCAAGAGTGGGGTTAGGAGGAAAATAAGTAAGGGACTTAGCAAGCTCCTGAAAAACATCAGAGGGATCAGAAGGGGCCTGCTGAACCAAGGGAATGTGGAGTGTGGTTAATACCGCCCTGATCAGGCCCTCAGTAGAGGTTTCAGGATCAGCTTCAAATGGGTCCCCAAGGGACCTGGAAGACTCCAAAACAGTACCATCCTCAACATCCGAATCTTGCAACAATTCTTCCTCAGAAGAATCTGACACATCAGGTGCTCCCTGCGGTTTAGGCAAGGAGGATCTGATAGTAGACGGGGTCTGCCATATTTGAAGTGCCTCCTGTATTTGGGATGGAAAGAGTTGTAAAGTGGACTAAAGGTCCCTAGTCGTAGCCTTAAGCTCTTGCACCCAAGCTGGCTCAATAGCATGGCTGGAAGTCCCTAGGTTGCTGTCAGGAACTTCGGAACATGCTGGGCATAAATGACCAGAGAACACTCTAGGTAGCCCTGCGTGACAGGAAGAGCAATGCACAATGGGGGATACTGATACCCCAGCCTCCTTAGTCTTAGGTCTAGCCCCTAGCTCCAGCAGTATAGACATTCTCACAGTGTCAAAATAACCAACTGTACAGTAAATCACCCAATTGTAGTGTGTAAGATTAATATTTCACCCCAGAAAGGCTAAATATAGACTTATCTGGCAGGCGAAGGGTTAATCTGCAGAGGAGAGAAGGAGAGTCCAAGCCCTGCGTAGGATACTTATTGAGAAAAGCCCCCCAAATGGCTGCCGTGACGGGAGCCAATTAGAAAATAGGCGCGAATCAAGTGCTTATGGGAAATATAGTTTTTCCCAAAAAGTCCCCCAAAACAGTGCCCGAAGACCCCAAACATACTTGAACTATAAACCGGATGATAGAGCAAGGGTAGACAATTAAAATGAGCCCACTCTGAAGTTGCTGTGTGAAGCGGTTGCAGAGATACGTCCCAAACAGTGTTGTCCCATAGAAAGTAAATGGAGCAATGGCGTCTATGCGGTAAAGTGCGCCTTAAAGGCGCAGTACACAATTCTAACAAAAGTTAAACTACAAGTTAAAAACAAGAAAAACATAGAGGGAACATGTGTGCATACTGAGAAAACACTAACCCAGTACAGAAAGTGTCAGAACCCCCCAAAAACATGTCAAACCAGCAGACAAAAGGTTAAGTTACCACATAAACCTGCTCCAAAAACCCAACAGACATACACATATATACCCAATGAGTGCAGGAGTGCGCAGTGAGAACTCCCAAATACAAGCCCAGCAAAGGGGCACTGTGGGACAAGTGGACCTGCAGCACGCAAAGGGTAGCTCACCTTTCCTGCAGATCGTCTGTCTTCAGGTTACCATGTAGTAAGAATTACCTCAGAGGGTTATCCCTGGGGAAGCACTTGTACCCAAGATTTTCCCCCTCAGGGCTTAAGGTCCACCAAAAAGTACCTGGATACTGAGCTAGCCATATTTGAGGGCATTTGTCAGTCATGGTAACCCTCCTAATGGTGGTATTCCATATCTGACAGAAAAAGAAACTAAAACTAAAGACGAATGTTCTCCACCTGGTGTTGTCGCACCGAAGGAACAAATAATTCTGGAGATAGCTGACTAAGCTGCAGCCTAGGAGGGAAGGGAGGCTCCACCCCCTGCATACATTTGTTCCTGCCTACTTAAAGGGGCGGATGCCTCCCAGAGTTACCTGTAACCTGTATTGGACGACAGAGAAATATATCTTCTGTGCTGTGCACTTCCGCATAATGTGCACAGCCCTTCTCCTCCCACCTTCCTCCCAGCTGCCCCAGGGAGCGTGTTCACGATTCCCTTGGAACGCACTTCCCCCACGCTGATTCTTCAGCAAAGCTATACTTGACTGCCTAATTTTCTTCCCAGCTGCCCCAGGGAGTGCGTTCACACTTCCCTTTGTTGTGCTGTGAATGGCTTTTATCGTTATCTCAAGCTCTGTTTAGCATTATACTGAGGTTGCAACCTCAGTATAATGCTAACTGGAGCTTGAAATAATAATATAGAGGCTGGTGTTTGAGAGAAAACAAAAGAATTTTTACGTGATCAATCTGATTATGCTAATAATAGAGTTAGGGTTAATCGCACACAGGGTTTTCATACTTCCATGAAGGTGCCTCCATCTTCTTGTTCTTCTTCTTTTTCTCAGGCTCGCTCTTCTCACGCATCTCACAAACCTTCACGTATTTCTTCACATAATCTTTCTTCTTCCCACCGGGCCCATAATGGGGCTCGAGGGGTTACACAGACTTCCCACTTCAGCTGGTACACGGACAGCTTCTACATCTGCAGCTCCCATTATTCACACAGTGGACTCTATCCACAATAGTATTTCCTCCATTAATACCTCAGATAGATATGGGGTTCTTAGAAAATTGGATGATACACAAGATCATTCTGTACAGTCAATTATTTCATTAGACACAGATGTAGAACCACCTATTAGCTATGCATAAGTAGTCACCACTTCTCCGTCTTCTCACACATCTTTACATTTTTTAGAGTGGACCATCATACCAAAAGGAGTCGAAGTTCGTCCCCCTAACAACTCTAGGTAAAACTAAAAGGGGAGTGAGAGCAGGTACTAAAAGATTTAATAAGAAAATGCACAACTTAATTTATATATTAATACAGATATTGAAGTATCGGAATCACAAGTGGGTATTAGAAATGAAGAATTACAATTGATGGGAATTTTTAACCTTTCAAAACATATTTTCAACAAAGAAGAAGTAATAAGGGGCTTAAATTTGTATCCACAGCAGGACCGAATGATTTTGATTTATTTTTGCAGCTTAATCGTTTTATTAGAAACCTCACTTTAAAGAGACACTTTGCTAAAGGGCCTGTTGGTAATATTAAAGACCAACAGGTTATAAGTGATCTTGAGGAACTGCTGTGTGAAGAGGGCCCATATCCTTCTGATGATGAGATGACTTTGGAGGGAGGTTTTTCTTATATTCACTCCCATTTCCAGCCCAAGTCCATCTTTTATCCTCAGCAGGATCGGGGTCCACATATTGACAACTTCTACTCTTTGGTTTTAAAAGATTTCAAAACAATGTGTTGTAAATATTATGGGAATAAACATAAAAGTAGTAATATCTCAAATATTCAACAAAAGGCATTAAAACAACTTAAACAAAATAAAGATTTTTATTTTGGAGGCGCATAAAGGGGGGGCTACAGTCATACTAGACTCTATAGATTACTATAAAGAAGCATACAGATTATTGGCTGATACCAATACCTATATTAAATTATCTCATGATCCCACCAAAGAATATTCTCTAGAACTACAAGTATTGTTAGAAAGAGCCCTTAAGGAAGGTATATTGACTAAAAAATAATTTTTATACCTTATGGTCAACTACCCCAAAACACCATATTTTTATTTTGTTCCAAAGATTCATAAATCCCTTGTGGACCCACCAGGTCGCCCCATCATTGCAGGCATGGAGGGGGTGACATCTCTCCTCTCCTGCTACATTGATTCCTTCCTCCAGAAGTACGTTATCCAGCTGCCGTCTTACATTAAAGGTACCCAACATGTCCTTCAGGTGTTGGATGGCCTTCCGTGGAGGGAGGATTATGTGTGGGCGACAGTAGATGTCTCCTCTTTGTATACCAGTATTATACACACTAAGGGATTGGAAGCTGTTTTGTATTATTTGGGACTGAATGTTGCCCTGCCAGATCTTCAGAAGACCTTTATTATTGACAGTATACATTTTATTTTACATCATAATTATTTTCATTTTGATTCTTCTTTTTATTTACAGATGACCGGAGCTGCCATGGGGGCTAGTTTCGCCCAGCCTATACATGGGTCATGTGTGGGGGGCTGGGCTGGGGGCTAGACTTATATATTACGGACGTTATATAGATGATCTTCTGATCATCTGGCAGGGTGACATCCCATCCTTAGAAGAGGTCATTAGGGGATTTGATACCAATGATAAGGGACTAAAATTTACATATAATATTAGTTCTATGTCTATTAATTTTTTGGATATTACGTTCTCACATCAGGACCAGGTTATTACTTCACAAACTTTTGTTAAGCCCACTGGTATTAACAATTACCTTCATTATGATAGTTGTCACCTGGATGTGTGGAAGCTTAATATCCCCAAAGGGCAGTTCTGCCGCCTGAGACGCAATTGTTCCAATTTTCAGGTTTTTGAGTCTCAGTCAGCTGATCTGTATGATAAATTTGTAGGGAGAGGATATCCCAAGGTGTTGGTAGAGGATGCATTTAGAGACATAGCTTCTTTGGATAGACAGTCTCTTTTGCATCCATCTACATCCTCCCATACCTCTACTTTTTCTACTCCTTCCAATAGGGGGACCAAGGGACTCCATGGTAATGGGGACCACTTTGTCACCACATACAATAATTCACATTCACAAATTAAAAGGATTCTTAATAAACACTGGTTTATATTGTTGAATGATCCCATACTTAAACCACATATCCCAACAAAACCCACAGGTATTTATACAAAAAATAAGAACTTGAAAAATAGATTTTCAAAAAAGAAATGTAGCCAAAATAATAAACACAACAATTTTCTAAAATGTAAGGGTACATATAAGTGCGGAATGTCACGCTGTATCACCTGTAAATTTATAGCTCACAACAATAAAGAGTTTACAGATGGACAGGGGAATATTCATACTGTTAAAACTTTTATTAATTGTAACACAAGCCATGTGGTATACAGTATAAAATGTCCACGTGATAAGCTTTATATTGGCCGCACTAAGCGAAGATTAAAGGATAGGTTCCTTGAACATAGGAGGGTCATCATTTCTATAGATCATAAATATCCATTGGCTCTACATTATAGGGACTATCATCAAGGTAATATAGAAGGTACCACTCTTCTCCCCCGGAACATATTTCTAGTCATTTTAATAAGGGGGAACGCTTTTGACTCCTTTGTCAAAGGGAGACCTATTGGATCTATCGTTGTGACTCCATTGTTCCAGGAGGTCACAACGACAGATTGGATGTGTCCACCTTCATTTGATCAGGTTTTATATGTTTTACATGTATTTTACTTTTTTGTTTCTTTTCCTCTTACCTTTATTACCTATTCTTATGCACATGTTACACTTCTAGCAGTTTCTTTTTCTTATCTGCATCTTGGGCATTTTCGTAGAATTTTTTGTTTCCACTGTGTGTGATCTCCTTTCCCACATGTTATATACAGGAGATCCATTTAGATGAAAGTGGGAATATCTATTTTTTTATGTGTATTTTTGATATTTATTATAGCTCTATGGCTATAGTGTGTAGTAATGATATGTAGATACTTTATTTCACACTTTCTATAAAATATAGGGTCAGATTTTTATTGTACTTATTTGATCATGTTTTTGCAGCACTAGACAGAATGTATGTGTTGATTCATTATAATTAACATGCTTCACCTGGATTTGCTCAGATCATTGATTGGTCAAAACAAAATGATACTACTATTTAATTGACATAAAATCTATTGCACTCATATCCCTGAAGAAGTATCTACAGATATGAAATGTGTTGGACATTGCTGACCCCATTGTGCTTCTATACAGTTTTTATTTTATTACAACTTTTATACAGACTCGTGAATATTTGGAATTTTATACTCCTATAGCCGGGAGGTGCTGTGGATTGTAGTTTACAGACCAGCCTGGTTGTGCTCACCTGGCAGTATCAGCTGCTGTCCACTGCCTCTGAGACAGACTTCTGCTGGGATTCAGACATTTGGACTCACAGCCAGGGAGCACTGACATATGTGCTTGAAAAATGTACACCTCTGCCCGCTGCTGAATAAGTAAGATCTTTATGCTTGGGAAATGGATCCCTAATGATACAGCCGTGAAGATGTGAGAGATTCTGTATATCAATTGTGAATATCATCTATAAGGCACCTGCCCTCTGGATATTAGTTTATTTACGGTACTGTTTTTTTTTTTTTATACATGAGACCAATTTTTGAACTTTGCATATCAAGGGGTTAATGCTTTTTTAATTTTTTTTTCCCTTTTTGTTTCTTTTATTATTTTTTATTGTTATTAGTGAATTCACTAATTTAACCCCTTAAGGACCATTGCTGTGCCAGGACCATCACGGTGGTCCGGCACTTAAGGACCAATGACGGTCCTGGCACGGCATGTCACTCAGGGCTCCCGTTGCGGCTGCACGCGCCGGTCCTTAAGGGGTTAAGCTATTTTTATTAGGATTGTTTATTTTATTAAAGTGAATGTTATTTAGATATATTGTATCCTAGGCTTTATGCATTAAATTGTTTTTGATTATTTCACTAGCGCTCTCCTCTCATTACCGTTTTTTTTTTTTTATATATAATATATATATATATATAATTTAGAAAGGCAAATGGGCACTCCTATTAGACCAAAAGTAACTAAATAATAATTAATGCCTGGGTGCTACTTCAATAATGTATATGAACAGAAATGGCAAAAAGTTACCATGGAAAGAGTGCACACTCAGGTCTTTACCAAGCCTTGATAAAGGCCCATTTAGGGGGCCAAAATGTTGACAAATAAATTAGCACTGTTTCACAAGACCTGAGTGTGCACTCTTTCCATGGTAACTTCTTGCCATTTCTGTTCATATATATAATATACACTAGCAATTTGGGACGGCGTTGCCCGTCATGTGGAATGTTTTTGTTTTTTAATAAATGTTATGATAGTGAAATATAGCATAGGGTGTACATTTCAGAAAGGTACACACAGTGATACACAGATATATGAGCAGACACACAGTGATAGACAGACGCATGCAACACACATACATATACACACACACATGCACTGACATATATAAACAGCGACACACCGATGCAAATCAGAACATACATACATGCAGTGTGAGCAGTGTAAGTAACATACCTCCCAACATTTCAAATGGCCAAAGAGGGACACTTGTGTTTTAGGTGGTGTTACTGGGGGCGTGGCTGGTGGTGTATTTTAGAGAATTTTTAACCCTTTGAGTGCCAGGGGGTAAGCAATGCATTGCATACCCCTCTGGCATTGAAATGGTTAAGTTACTCTTTGTGTAAGTGATTTAGAAGAAGATGAAAGTGTTTTTTTACACAGACTAATTTTTAAGATATATAAAGAAGTTTATACCCTCATTACTGTGGGTTTTACTGATGTGGAGCAATCTGATGCACTGGTATATACACCACACAGTGTGATCTCCGAAATAGAGGAGCAGAGGGATTTGGGTGTCAAACAGGGACTGTCCCTCCTATACTGTATAGTGCCAGTCCTTATACACAGACACATGCAGACTGTATATTATACAGCAGAGGTTCTCAGCTAGGCTGACCAGATCTCACCTTTAACCGGGGACGCATAGGAGAAATGCAGACTGCAGGACAGCTTTGATTTCAGTGAAGTACTGCAAAATGGCTATTTTCTATGTGTCCCCAGTTAAAGGTGAGATCTGGTCAGCCTATTCTCAGCCCATGCCCTCAGTGACCACTAACAGGCCAGGAATTTCCCTGCTAGAACACAAGTGTGTTGATCAGAGGCTCAGTTGTATTGATTAACTCACCTGTGCTCTTAACAGGAAATTCTAAAATCCTGGCCTGTTAATAGCCACTGAGAGCACAGGTTGAGAACCACTGCTATACAGTGCCAGACCATTGTAGAGAATTTTTAACCCTTTGAGTGCCAGGGGGTAAGCAATGCATCCCCTCTGGCATTGAAATGGTTAAGTTACTCTTTCTGTAAGTGAATGATTTAGAAGAAGATGAAAGTATTTTTTTTTACACACACTACTTTAACAGATATATACAGAAATTCATACCCACATTACTGTGGGTTTTATTGATGTGGAGCAATCTGATACACTGGTATATACACCACACAGTGTGATCTCCTAAATAGAGGAGCAGAGGGATTTGGGTCTCAAACAGGGACTGTGTCTCCTATACTGTATAGTGCCAGTCCTTATACACAGACTGTATACTATACAATGCCAGACCATATATAAATAGTTTGTCATACATGCTATACAGTGAACTATGTACAGCATGGAGATGATTGCAGGAACTGGCACCTCTACTTACAGACAGACTGACAAGCAATCTGCTCTCTTTCTCTCTTTGTGCAATATATACATACAATCACAACCATGTCTCTGCCACTTACCAGCTCAGCTGAAGCCCTGCTCTGCACTGCCTGATCATGTCTCTGCTGTTGTTCCACTTTCCCAGCTTCTCTGTCAGCTCCCCAGCATCCTGCCTGCTGATTGTTTAGAAATCAGCTCACTTGTAGTAATTGGCAGGGCTGTGCAGGCTCACAGACAGGGAATGAAGAAGCTGCATAATACCGATTGGACCATGGCCTTCCAGCTGTAGCTTGAACATAGTTCCCATCATTCTCAGCTGCTCAGTGTGCGTGTGTGTGTGTATGTGTCTGCCAGTGTGTGGGGGGGCATGTATGTGTGCATCTGTGGTGTAGGAGTGAGTGGCAGCCATTTTTTTTCTTTCAGCCTTAAATAGTGGTGGGCGGGCTGGATAGTGGGGGTGGGCCAAAAATCACACCCCCATTGAATCACCCAATGGGAGCAGTAATTCTCTTTACTGCTGCCCCTGGGTGTGTTTTGCCAGACACACAGTCTTCTTTTATATATATATTTAATATACTCATATTAATGCAGAACTATCACCCAAATAAAAGTTACCCCCCAAAAATTATGCACATAACAATAAGCATTTTCATACTAGTATTATCTGGGATAAGTCCACCGTTACAGAGAAACACAACTCTTTCTGAGGCAATCAGGAAGCCATCAGGGCAGACATCTTGCCAAAGTGACATCTGCGAGACTGAGCTGTCCTTCCCAGTCTCCTCTAGGAGGAGGTGCATTGTACCTTAACCCTTTCAGTGCAAGAGGGGTACGGAATACAATGTAAAGCAATGCATTCCGTACCTCTCTGGCATTTAAAAGGGTTAATGTATTGGAAGGTACTGACGGAGCAGGCATACAGATGCCTCAACTGCTTGCCTGCCCGTCTCAGAACGAGTTAGATTTCTCTGTAACGGTGGAATTATTCTGGATAATACTAGTATGAATATGGTTATCGTTATGTGCATAATTTTTGGAGGGTAACTTTTATTTGGGTGATAGTTCCGCTTTAAAGGGATAGTAATGTTTCTAAATAAAAGCAGCTCCAATTAAAGGGATAGTTTTACTTAAAATGTAAAAAAACAATATGTTGCAGGGTTTATCCCCCTGAGTAAAACAAGAGTACTCCCACTGCTGAAACGTGTTTCATTCAAAAGTTATTAATTTTCAAAGTTGAATTTTTTTAGGTGCAATATCAGTGGCCTGAAATTGCACAGTGGCGCTGTTGCTACACCGTCCTATGGAGATTTATGGTCCCGGGACCAGAGCTGTCCATAGGATTGTGTAGCAACAGCGCCACTGTACAGTTTCAGGCCACTGTGATATTGCACCTAAAAATTCAACTTTGAAAACTATTAACTTTTGAATGAAACACCTTTCAGCATTGGGAGTACTCTTGTTTTACTCAGGGGGATAAACCCTACAGCATATTTTTTTTACATTTTAAGTATTACTATCCCTTTAAGCTTCATAGTATTTGGACAATGGAGAGTTAGTTCAATACTGTCAAGACTTGTAGTTCAAGAGTAATTGAATGAATTGAATTATCCCCCTCCTGCCCCTTTTATCTAATGTAACACTGCTCACCTCAGATGTGGAATCTGGTCTTAAGACCAGACAGCTCTCAGCAAGGGACAATCTTCTTAGTGTGAGAACAATGAAAGCCCTGCCCCCATTAACAGGTTTTTCAGTTTTTTCCTTTATGCTAATTGAAGATTGTCCCTCTCTGTAAGCCATCTGGACAAACCCCTCTGTTCTGAGGTGAACCGTGTTACATCAGTAAAAGGAGGGGGATACTTTATCATTCAATTACTCTTGAACTACAACTCTGACAGTATTGAAATAACACTTTCCATGGCCCATATACTATGAAGATTAATTGGAGATGCTGTTTTTGTGAAACATTACTATCCCTTTAGCAGACTGGATTGGCTAAAATCTGCCATCAGATTCTGTTTCTAGATTACAGTTGGGCACATCAACATACAATGTGACGGTGTCTCCTCATCCTAACTTCAACTTTTGAGTGTGTACCCTTCTGGCACTCAAAGGGTTAAAGGAGGCTCAACCACCTAAGAAAGCAGCCACTTACATTACCTGTTATCGACAGGCTGCGGGAAGTGATTTTCCTTGGCATCTCTTCCTTTCCTCGTCAGGGCATCGGTATATGGAAATATTTGGTGTACAGTTCTTTTGGTCTCTGAATAACTGATGTGTTAAAAGAACATTTTAGCTGTTTAACATCTGGCAATAAAAATGTTACTCATGAGTGTACATATAACTACTTCACTACAAAAGACCATGCAACCTGTATTAACCCACATTTTCCAAAAACATAAGAAATGAGAAGGATGAAAAGGTAACATGTGGTCTCTATTATTTTAGAAGGAAATGTTTTCCACAAGAACACAAACTAGGTGCACAACTGGGGTGGTCAATGCAGGCCTTTGGGACTGCAAACAAGAGAGATATTTTGAGATTTTCTAAATAAATGCATCTGTAATCATTTGGACCAGCCTTAAACACTGGCACTGAAAAGTCAGCATCCAGAATCTTTAACCCTTTGATTGCCAGAGGGGTAGCAATGCATTGCAAAGCATACCCTCTATGGCACTCAAAGAGTTAAACACACTTTGCCATTGTCACAATTAATAAGACTGAAAAAGTTAACTTCAAAACCAAATCAGCTTAAAAAGAAGAGATACCGCTCTACCCTCTGCTTTTCGCTCTGTGTATGGAGCCACTAGCCTGTGCTGTGCACCTATTAAAAGTCAGAGATGCTCAACTAAAAACAAGTCTGCAATACAAATTTGCAGGCTCTATAGGAATGGTGTCCTACCCAGGGTGCAATCTCTTTTAGCCCACTAGTGCCTTTCACAGAGAGGAAATATCCTAAAGCACATCATATTGGTCCTGCCATAACAGCAGTCCAACCACAAAATGCCAGACAATTCCTCTCTGAACAAGAGAAGCGGCCAACCCCAGACGTACGTTTCGGCCTTGTTGGGCCTCGTCAGTAAGGTGTAGCTGATCTCTCTAAGCCAGTGATTCTCAACCAGGGTGCCGTGGCACTTTGGTGTGCCACTGACATCAACTTAGGGTGCCTTGTGTTTTCTATAAAGACTAACAAAAATTGATTTTTAAATAAAGATTTATAGAAATTGTTATGTACAATATGTTTAGGTATGGTATTATGATTATAAGACCTAATAATACTGTATATTTATGTATTGTACTCTTCATTTTGCCCTTGATAAAGTCCATTAAATATGTTAGGGGTGCCCCAAATGTTCAAGATTACGTGTTAGGTGTGCCCCGAGTAAAAAAAGATTGAGAACCACTGCTCTAAGCACTGTGAGCAAGAGGTCCAATGCTGGATTCGCCTATTACCCTTGAGATGACTAATCCCAAGGATAATTAGCATATGTAGATTGGGAGTCAGAGACACTCAACTAGGAACGAGCCTGCAACATCTCTGACTCCCAATCTACATGTGCACCTGAATCCTGACATCAAGTGGGTGGCAATGACTGTAAGCTCACCTTATTTACGGACAATTTATCTCTCATGTCCCCCCTTGACCTCTCTCCCGAATCTGTATTCGCTGTTGGCTACGTTCTCTTCAATCTCTGTTTTTCGTATCAGCAATTCTAAATGTGAGACGCTCTATATCGCTCTAACTCAGGGCCAGCGCTACCATTAAGGCAGGACAGGCAGCTGCCTTAGGGCGCCGCAACGGAGGGGTGCTGAAAAGGTAGAAGCTGAGAGATAGATAGATAGATAGATAGATAGATATATTTCACTGTCGTCCAATACAGGTCACTGGTACTCTGGGAGGCGTAAGTCCCCTTTAATAGGCAGGAACAACTATGCAAATGATTTGCAAGGGGCGGAGCCTCCCCTCTTACTTAAGCCACCTTCTGGCCAGAGCCACTTAGATTGATTTGTTCCTGGTGTGCTTGCACACCAGGTAGAGAACATCTATGCATCTTAGTGTTTTATTATTTTTTATTCAAATATGGAATACTACCATTAGGATGGTGACCATGGCTGTGAATTGCCTTCTTTAAAGTGGCTGGTGCAGCTTCCAGGGATTTTCTGTGGACCTTATGCCCTGAAGAGGGGACAGCTTGTGTTAAGCAGCTCCCCTACTGGGGAATTTTCCTCTGGTTCTTTCCCACCTTATCATGGTCACCTGAAGACAGAAGTCCTGCAGGAAAGGTGAGTCACCCATTGAGTGCTGAAGGTCCACTTGTCCCCACAGTGTCCCTTTGATGCGCTTGTATTTGGGAGTTTTAATACACTCCAGCACTCATAGGGTGTTTCTATTGCATTATTACTGTTTTATGCAATTTCTGTGGTATTCTCTGGGTTTTGGAGCTTTGGGTATTCATTTATTTATGTTTCTCATGTGTTTCATGCTTGTTTGGGCACTTTTTAATGTTTTCCTAAACTTTATTAAAAATGGTGTTCCGCGCCTTTAAGCGCGGCTTTTTCCCGCTCAGACGCAAGGGCTCCTTTACTCTCTATTCACAGTGTGGGACATATCTCTGGAACCGCTTGTCACAGCAACTTCAGAGAGGGCTCATTTTAATGCTAGGCTCCTGCTCTATCATCCGGAATGTGTTTTATTTATGTGGGGTGTTCAGGGGGGCTTCGGGCACTGTTTGGGGTACTTGTAAGGGAAAACTACATTTCCCATGAGCACTTGGTTCGCGCTCGTTTCTGATTGGCTGTCATGACGGCCGCCATTTTGTGGTACTTTTCCTAGGCGAGTACACTACGCAGGGACCGAGCCTTCTCTCTCCTCAACAGATTAACCCTTCGCTGGCCAGATAAGTCCGATTTTAGACATTTCTGGGGTGAAACTTTAATCATTTACACTTTTTCTGGGTGATAGTGTTATTAGTGGGGTATATTGACGCTGTGAGCATGTCTACTTCACTGGAGCTAGGGGCTAGACCCAAGTCTAAGGAGGATGGGGGGTCTGCTACCCCCATGGCGTTTTGCTCCTCTTGCCACATTGGGCTGGCTAGCGATAATGTGGGGGATCTATGCCCTAATTGTACTGGTCAAGATAGCAACCCTGGGCTTCCCAGCCACGCTATTGAGCCATCTTGGGTGAGGGAGTTTAAAGCTGCCACTAGGGATCTCAGATCCACGCTTCAACTCTTTCCCTCTCAGATTCAGGGGGCTCTCCAGGTCTGGCAGACCCCCTCTACCATCAGGACCTCCCTGCCTAAGCCACAGGGAGCTCCTGATGTCACTGATTCTTCTGAAGAAGAACTCTTACAGGATTCTGATGCTGAGGAATGTACTGTTATTGAATCTAACAGGTCCATTGGGGACCCCTATGAGTGTGACCCCGAAGTTTCGGCTGAGGGTCTGATCAGAGCGGTTCTGAATACGCTCAACCTTCCTCTGACTCAGGAATCCACTTATGATCCTACTGATGTTTTTCAGAAAAAGTCATCTAAGCCAGTTGTTTGTTTTCCAACTAACCCTACTCTTGCCCGTCTGGTCTCTGAGGCATGGAAGAATCCTGATAGATCTTCCTCTGTCTCCAAAAAGTTTGCTAAACTTTACCCTTTTCCTGAGGCTGAGCTGGCAAAATGGGTTCATCCTCCCAAGGTGGATGCTCCTGTTTCTAGACTATCCAAATCTACCGCTTTGGCTGTCTCAGATGCCTCTGCCCTGCAGGATTGGACGGATAAAAAGCTAGAGCTTTCTCTTAAATCTATTTTTGCCTCCATTGGCACTGCCATGCGCCCAACCTTTGCTGTGGCATAGGTTAATAGAGCCATTGCGGCCTGGACTGAGCGACTGACTGAAGCAGTTCGCCAGGATGCGCCAGTATCTGAACAGTTGCAGCTACTTGCTAATATCACTGAAGCTCAGAACTATGTTGCTGACGCTGCTTTTGATGCTGTGCGCATGATGGCGAGGGCCTCCACTTCTTCTGTGGTGGCTAGACGCGCTCTTTGGCTGAAAATTTGGTCTGCTGATACAGCCTCTAAGAAAGCCTTGCTTTCCTTGCCCTTTCAGGGGAATTTGCTTTTTGGGTCTGAAATCAAAGAAATGATCAGTGAGGCTACTGGCGGTAAAAGTACTCTTCTACCCTCAGTCTTTAAGAAAACGTTTCCAGCCAAACGCAATCGGTCCTTTCGTTCCTTTCAGACTGAGACACGCTCCTCTGCCCAAACGGGTCCTCCCACTACGCGCTCCTCCTCCAAGCCCAAACAGTCCTGGAAGCCCAAAGTTGCCCCCAAGGCCAAGACCTCCAAGACTGCTTCGGCATGACTCGCCGAACCCGGGTCCGCATCCGGCTGTAGGCGGTCGTCTCCGCATCTTTCGCCGGACTTGGGAGGAGTCAGTGGCGGACCCATGGGTTCTTCAGGTGGTGTCAGAGGGATACAGGATCCCTTTCTCTTCCCTTCCTCCTTTTCGGTTCCATTTTACTCGTCCTTCTCAGGAACCCACAAAAAGGCGTCTGTTCGACGACGCTATTCAGGATCTCTTGGACAAAGAGGTCCTGGAGGCGGTTCCTCAAGGGGACACAGGTTCAGGATTTTATTCCAACCTGTTTGTGGTAGCCAAAAAGGACGGAGGAGCTCGTCCCATTTTGGATCTCAAAGATCTCAATGCCTATGTGGTGACTTCCCACTTCCGCCAGGAGTCCCTGCGCTCTGTGATTGCAGCAATGTCTCCAGGGGAGTTTCTTGCCTCCCTGGATCTTCAGGATGCTTATCTTCACATCCCTATTCATCCAGAGAGCAGGCGGTATCTCAGGATTGCCTGCCACAGGGGACACTTTCAGTTTGCAGCGCTCCCCTTTGGGCTGACTTCAGCCCCTCAGGTCTTCCAGAGGGTGTTGGGCTCCTTGATAGCGGTGCTCCATCAGGATGGAATCAGAGTGACCCCCTACATGGCCGATCTCCTACTGAAGGCCTCCTCAGCGGAGCTTCTCCATCAGCAATTACAGATGTGCATGCACACCCTGAACCGTCATGGCTGGATCCTGAATCTGGACAAGTCGGACTTGATTCCGTCTCAGAGGCTTCTGTTCCTGGGTCTCCTGTTCGACACTCGCCAATGCATGGTGTTTCTTCTAGAGGACGTGGCTCACCAGATAGCCGTCAGAGTGGCTGGGATTCTGGACATGGACGAAATTCCAGTACCGAAGTTGTCGTCCTTAGTGGGGAAGTTCATTTCCACGATCGAAGCAGTACCATTTGCCATGGCCCACTCCAGGGATCTTCAGAGATTTGTGATCCAGGCGTTCAAGAATCATCCAGATCATCAACATCTGTCTGTTTCTCTTCCTCCTCATGTCGAGTCGAGTCTGCACTGGTGGTTAGATCTCTCATCTCCTGAAAGGGAGATCCTTTCTAGTTCCTCATTGGACCACAGTCACTACGGATGCCAGCCTTCGGGGCTGGGGTGCAGTCTGGGGTCGCTTCAGTGCTCAGGGGAAATGGGGTCTGGAGGAATCCATGCTCTCCATCAATGTTCTGGAACTTCGAGCTGTCCGGCTAGCCCTGAGGCACTGGGAGTCTCAATTGACCGGTCTTCCGATCAGAGTGGAGTCCGACAACGCCACGGCGGTGGCTTACATCAACAGGCAAGGCGGCACAAGAAGCGGTTCCGCCTGGTGGGAGGTCAAGGATATTTTGTCTTGGGCAGAAGATCACGTGCCTGTCATCTCTGCAGTTCATATTCCAGGCGTGGACAACGTCATGGCAGACTTCCTCAGTCGTCACACCGTCGACAGCGGAGAATGGGCTCTTCACCCAGAGGTGTTTCACATGCTCACTCAACGGTGGGGGATGCCTGTGGTGGATCTGATGGCTACCAGACACAACAGGAAGGTTCCGGTGTTTTGCTCCCGGTTGAGGGACTCCCTTGCTCTAGCAGTGGATGCCTTGTCGATCCCTTGGGACTTCCCCCTGGCTTACATCTTCCCTCCTCTTCCTCTATTGATCAGAGTTATCCAGAAGTTGAAGAGAGAACGTTGTCCTGTCATCCTGATCGCTCCAAACTGGCCTCGCCAGTCCTGGTATCCGGAGTTGATGGCCATGTCAGTGTCGGATCAGATTCCGCTTCCTGCCCGTCCGGACCTACTTCTTCAGGGGTATCTGTGGAAGGAGGATGTTCACTCTCTCCATTTGATGGCATGGCGGTTGAATCCTCGATTCTAGCAAAGAGAGGATTTTCTCCTTCTGTGGTGTCGTCTATGCTCAGTGCTCGTAAGCCTGTGTCTTCCAAGATCTATCCTCGCATATGGTCAACTTTTGTGACATGGTGTTCTGATAAGAAGTTATCCCTTGAATTCCATCTTCCCACTGTCCTGGCCTTCTTGCAGGACGGTGTGGATATGGGGCTCAGTCTGAGTTCCCTCAAAGTTCAGACTTCTGCCTTGTCTGTGTTTTTCCAGGAAAGGATTGCTATCCTTCCTGATGTGAAAGTTTTCTTCCAAGGTGTGACTCATGTTCGACCTGCCATCAAGAGTCCTGCTCCCCAGTGGGACCTCAATTTGGTGCTGGGAGTTCTCCAGCGACCACCGTTTGAATCCTTGGCTTCCATTCCATTACGTCTAGTGACTTGGAAGATGGCCTTCCTTTTGGCTGTTGTCAGTGCGCCGGGTAGCAGAGTTACAGGCCTTGTCTTGTAAACCTCCTTACCTGGTGTTCCACAAGGATAAGGCTGTGCTTCGCACTACCAAGGAATTCTTACCTAAGGTTGTGTCCGAGTTTCACATCAATCAGGAGATTGTGGTTCCCTCTTTCTGCCCTAATCCTTCATCTGACAAGGAAAGAGATCTCCATCTGTTGGATGTGGTGCGTTGCCTCAAGTTTTATGTTCATCGCACCGAGTCTATCAGGAAGTCTGACGCTCTATTCGTCATTCCTGAGGGGCCTAGGGCAGGGAGACCGGCTTCCAAAGTTACCATTGCATCTTTGATTAAGGCTACTATCCGTGAAGCCTATAAGTTGAGGAATAAGCATGTTCCCTTCCGGGTGACTGCCCATTCCACCAGATCTATTGGGGCCTCTTGGGCCTACAAGAATCAAGCTTCTGCTGATCAACTGTGCAGAGCGGCCACTTGGTCCTCTGTCCACACCTTTTCTAAGCACTATCGAGTTGATGTACTGGCTTCGGCTGATGCCAGTTTTGGAAGGAAGGTCCTGGAGGCAGTCTTGCCTGTGTAGGTCTTCCGCTCTGTGATCCTTAGTGCTTCCTTACTGTTGAGCCCGGTTGGCTCTGGTTTCGTGTGCTGTGTTAGTTCAGGGATTGTTCCCTTGGTTGGTGTCCGTTGACACTTACAGTTTGGGCTATGTTATTAACTGGTCATAGCAGGTCTAGTGACTTGGGCCTTGCGCCTGGTCCTTGCCTTTCTTCCCGCCTCTGGATCAGCTCAATGTTTGTACATCCCAGAGTACCAGTGACCTGTATTGGACGACAGTGAAAATAGGATTTTAGTCTTACCTGTTAAATCCTTTTCACTTAGTCCATACAGGTCACTGGTGTCCCACCCTGTCAAGGGACCAGTCTTGGCTCTCCTGTGGCATCCAGTGGGAGACCGTTCGGGCATGCTCACAGGAGTCTTTCTTTTTGCTTACCTGAGGTCAGTTTTTAGGGTCTCAAATCAATCTAAGTGGCTCTGGCCAGAAGGTGGCTTAAGTAAGAGGGGAGGCTCCGCCCCTTGCAAATCATTTGCATAGTTGTTCCTGCCTATTAAAGGGGACTTACGCCTCCCAGAGTACCAGTGACCTGTATGGACTAGGTGAAAAGGATTTAACAGGTAAGACTAAAATCATATTATAATAATTTTTTTTTTTTTTTTTTTTTTTTCTTAAATATATAGATCTGCGAGGGAGCGCTGATTTACACTACCAAGAGCTCCCTAGCGGCGTCTATGTGACCCAGGCTCTGTAGTAATACAGAGCGCTGGGAGATGACATCTCCCAGCGCTCTGTATTACTGAGCGCAGCACGCGGGAGCTTCAGCTCTGTGCTGAAGGAGGCACAGAGCTCTAAGTTATGGTACGCCGCTAGACCACCAGGGAATGAAGGTAGGGGATGAAAGGGCATCGTGGAAGGGAGCATTGTGGAGGTGAAGGGAGCATTGTGGAAGGGGCAATGTGGAGGTGAAGGGAGCAATGTGGAAGGGGCAATGTGGAGGTGAAGGGAGCATTGTGGAAGGAGCAATGTGGAGGTGAAGGGGGCATGTGGAGGTGGGGAGAGAGTGGAGGTGAATATGTGGGCGGGGGCAGGGGATTGTGGCAAGGTCATGGGGGGGTTGTGTCCGGTGGGGTGGGCATCAAAATGCACCTTCGCCTGTGTATACAAAAATCCTTGCACCGGCCCTGCTCTAACTGCACCTATGGAAAAGCTTTTAGCTTAGAATTTTGGTTTTATTTGACAGCTGGTATCGATCACTTCCTTGTGCATCCGGATCACCTTGTTCAAATCTCTCTGCAATGACCTACACTGCTGGGACAGATTTATGCTGTGAAGATGATGCTCTTACCTAAACTTCTTTATTTGTTCAGAACCTTGACTCTCCCTGTTCGGAGACATGATCTCTGTCTCTCTCTGCAGAAGTGTCCTCTGCAATTATCTGGGCTTCTAAGAGACTCCGCATTCATTCGGCCCTCCTGCATCAACACAAATCTGTGGGTGGCCTTTCGGTTCCGCATTAGTGGTCTTACTACTAAGAGGCCCAATTTGCCAAGGCAGTGAACCTACACCATACTGTGGACCCCCTGCTGGTGGGTAGACCTGGAGAGGTCTCTATGCGGGGTGATCTCTGCAGCTGATCAATTATGTGCCTTAAACTGATTTAACATAGGCCGCCTCTATCACACATGCTACTTTTATGGAGTTGGCATGGCATCAGAGATGCCCTGACTAGCCCCATTTCCTTGTTATGTCCCCTATTCTGCAACCCGGGCCTCCCTACGGATCTTTCATCGGATAGCTTTCGCTGATTGATCCACAAGGGGATAACCAAAGTGCAAAGCTTGGTGGTGGTTTCCACCTTACTTAAATGGGATCAATTTCAGGAAAAGAATATGATGCCCCTTCTGGTGAATATTTTTGCTTTTGTCAAGTGCACTATTTCATTCAATTCTACTTTAACTGCTCCCCCTCCCCCAGCAAGACCCTCTTGATGAAGAAAAATAGCTATAAGGTGTTGTCCTGGTGGTATGGAAAGAGTAAGTCAAGCACTAATAAAAATAAAACTTCAGTTTATTGTAAAACTACAAAAAAAAATGCATATATGTCAGCATATAAGCCCAGGGCTTAAATGCTGACAAATATATGGTTTTTAGTTGAAGTTTTATTTTTATGAGTACTCGACTTACTCTTTCCATACTTGTCTGGAGCACCTTATCTTTAAAGAAGCGTGTGCAGCGAAACTTGGAAAGTGTTGTCCCGGTGGTACCTTTGCCCTACCAGGCTGGCTCATATTTTTCAATCCTCTTCTCTTTTTCTTCTGAGGTTGTGGTCACATGTGGTGGGACTGCCCATCAGCAGTTCCTTTATGGGTTTAAGCTTTTCAGCGTTTGGGTGTGGCGCTCAGGGTTCCCTTATTCCCAGACCCCTAGATGGGTCTTCTGAATCGGCCTTTGCAGTTATCCAGCCACTCTAATCTTATTTATAGGATCTGCACTGCAGTTCGGTGTCACATTAGGTATCAATGGAAATCCATGCCACCGGGGAAGGCCGAAGTGGAGGTTCGCATTTGGCAGCTTTTGAAGATGGAGAAACTGACTGCATATATAAACCATCCCTCTTCCATACCTCCCTGGGAAGGGAATGTTTGTGCACCTGATTTTTGCCGTGATCTTCTTCTGCACTGATCCATTGGCTCCCTCCTCTCCCTTAGACTGGTCCCCTCTCTCCCCTGTCCTCACCCCCCTTGTGTGTGTGGTTTTTTTTTTTTGTTTTTTTTTTTTTCCCCCTTTCCACTTCTCCCCTCCCCAGTCGCTCTGTTCTGTCTTTCTTTCTTTCCTCTTCCTCTCATTATTTAATTTTTACTTTAGTACCGATGTCTTTCCTGTGCTAGCTTTGTCATTTATGTCCCACCCATGAAGCTATGTGCGGTAGTGCCTTCATCCTGCAGGGGGCTGGATTTGGGACCTCGTATGACAGTTGTTTGGGTCACTTGACCTTGTTTTGTTGACCTGTTTTCACAATGTTTCATGCTTGTATTACTTGCTGTACTTTTTACTTACAGAGCTCCACCGGGAGCAATGTAAGTAAAAATGGGTCCTAAAATTGACCGCTCCAAGACTGGAGCGATCTCTTTCAGGCCCCGAAGTGGTGCGCCGATGCACGCAACAGGTCCCGTGTACCGGTATGTCAGCAAGGATCAAAGTGGTCCTTATGGGATGAAAATGTCCCAGGACCGCTGGTCCTTAAGGGGTTAATGAACAAACAAAAGAAAGTAAATAGAATGGATAGAAGTGAAATCATGAGACCCAAACAACAGAACTCAGGTTCTGGTAAAGACTTTTATATAATTACCATTTGTACTCCATTCTCCAGTAAACCGACATCTCTGATCAGAAAATAGTGACATAGATTATGCACATTTACCGAGAGATAGGAATATTAAATAGTATCAAGTACAAATGTATCTCGTCGATAAATACAGAAAAGGTAATTAGCTGAAGTCAATATTCATCCTCTTTAAAAATGCTTTGCTATTCTCACAGTTACTGAGAGTGAAAAAGATAACGTCAAAACCAGATTACAGCAGGGAAAGGGGAATGAGTGATGAGATGTCACAAAAACCTCTCTCTCTCCCCCCAGTGTTGCTGTATACAAACTTTGGATTATTACACTGTTTTCTTTATTGGAACTTTATCCAGCATCAATGGATGCGGCTTCTTATTGCATCAACATTGTATCATCACAATAACTCACAGTGAAGTTTCCATCAGGACCAGCACCATGGGTAGTGCGAGCTACATCAGCCAGACATGGAAAAGAAGGGTTCAAGACACACACTACGTGGGCCACTATAGGAAGGGACCTCTTCCACATATAAAGCCCAGGATGGGCAAAATGTGAGTACGATTATGATTTCTTATTTTATATGTTTTTGTAATATATATATATACTACACTAAGATTTCTTTTTATCCTCGCTTGTTTTTCTGCCTAGCTTTGCACTTTTACAATATTGTATATTCTGGCCTTCGGGTGGACAAGGCCACCAAAACTTTATTGGGGGCATCTGACAGAACTACAGGAATTAGCTATCATTCATTTTACCGGATAAAACTGCGTGGGGGGTTATGAGCGCCAGCTATCCTGAGGGAAACTTCTGACTAGGTCTACCTCGAGGGCTGATTCTGTATATAAGAAAAAGGTGGGGCAGGAGAAGGGACCGATGATAAACCCTTGGTCTAGCTCACTGGTTGAGATCTGATCAACAGCTGCGGGGTCTGTCCAGATAGACAGGAGGTTGGGACATTTGAGGATGGTACAGGGAAAGATTATGCCTATTTGGAATCCTTGTGAGATCTGATGAGGGCAAACAGACCCGGTGATTGAATGGGTGTGATAGAGTGATATTGAGAGACAGGGAAGAAATATGGATTGCTCAGAAGTGACTATATGGTATTCTTCTCTTTAATAACTGTTGCATCAGCTACAGAATGATCAAATATCAAATGCAGGCAGACTGCTGAATGGTCTCGGCATTGGCACTGATGTAGAAGGAGATGGTCCTGGTGTATCAGAGCCTGATGTATAATAGCTTTTGCCATGTTCTTATGAAGTCTTACTAAGAGTGTGAGTAAGCATAAAGGTTAGAACAGGGCATTTTGTGTAGGACTGAATCAATAGTTGGGGAAGGGAGTTAGAGGGAAAGTGGTCCTTTGACCTCTGAGAAAGAAGGTATGCTTTTGAAATGTCGCCCCCTATTGGGCGACCAACAAAACTGTTGTTACGGTTCAGTACACTCAGACAAGGAGGTATAGGTAAAAACACAGCTTTATTGAGACACACACGATGAACAAGGTAACCCTCATGGGTCCAGTATAGCACACTGACACAAGACAGGTTACAAATGGTTAACCCATACGGGCCCAGTATAGTGAACACAATACTGACACAGGTCAGGTATGTAATAGATACAATGTATGACGCCCACTTAACTAGTGAAGTGCTGGTCGCAACACTCTGAGGGCTCAATGCCACCTGAAATACAGGAGGCAACAGGAACGGACTGCCAACTCAGGCTCTGGACGCCTGTGAATGTGACCAATGGTGGACGCCCACCAAAGACTAACGGAGAGGTCAGAACTCGTGCTTAATGGAGGCCCTACTGAAATAACCCAGCTCCGTGTGCATGCACTACCTGACAGGGTTAATGGGCTTTGGTATATATGGATGGCCACAGGAAGCGCCCTACTCGACAGCTGAATACCAAGCCCAAACAATACTGCCCAACGGAACCCAATGGTAGTAATAACGAGGCCCTTCCCCTGAAGGGGTTAATGCGCTGAGGTCTGTACAACGGAGTGTAACGGAGGCGCCCTATTAACCAACACAGACCAAGCGAGTGCAACACTGAGTGGAAGCAGCGAGACTCTGACAACGGATGAGTGTGCAGACAACGGGCTCAGCACTTTGACCAGACACAGGATTGGTGCCCAACCGGGAGGCTGGCTACAGCAACACAAATCGCCAACTGGAACAGCAGAACAGGAATCTACGCCCGGATGGGCGATAGCGAGATCAGGAACATCAGCCAGGCCAAGTCAGCACATGGAGCAGGATCCTCAGACGTGCCGGTTCGGTACACAGAGCAGGATCGTCATTCACGCCGGGTTGGTACACGGAGTAGGAACGTCAGCCGGGCTGGGTCAGAACAGGAAGCAGGAACGTCAGCCAATCTGAATCGGTGCACAGCAGCAGCAGGAACGAGACTAGAGAGTGGTCAAACAGTCCGGGGTCATACTCTGGATCAGAATAACGATACTAGCGCCAGGCATCAGGTACACCACGAAAGGGCACTCGCGGAGTGACAGCCCATGGTATAAAAAGGCTGTCACTAGGAGGAGCAGTACAGGCAGCCAATAGGAGAATAGAATCAGCCATGATGGACAGAATGTCGCCCAGATCACGGGCGCTGTGATAACAGTGCATTTAAAATGACACCTGGTTGAAAAGGGCGACATTCTGATGTTGCAGGCTTAAGTGTCGAGACATCTGTCACAGTCCGCCCCTGTCTGGGCAGACTGCCAGGCATGGTCATCCTTCTGGCAGGATGTACTCTGTTCCTGCTTTCTTGCCTTTGAGCCACTGCTGAATCTGTTCCATCAGTGTGATTCTAGCCTGTATTATTTGCTTTGCCTGCAGCACTAGGGGGCTGGACTACTACTATCAGATTTCACCTGTCATTCAGAGTCCACCTGAGGCAGCTTGTTAACTAAGCTGCTCATTACCTGGGTATAAAACACTGCCTCTCTGTGAGGGCTGGGTCAGTTCATTGTTGTATTTCTGTTCCTGTGGTTTGTTTCCAGATTACCAGACTGATTTGGCTTGTGACCCCAGCTTGCTGGGTCTGACTACTCTTCTTGGTTTGCCCTTGTCTGATTCTACGCATCTGGTTACTGTTCCTGCCAGCCCCCATGCACAGATTCACAGCCCAGGTGGCTTTTTACCTGGTCACTTTGGGCTGTGCCTATCTGCAAGGGTGAGCGACATCTCTGCACTACGGACTCCCATCAAGGTAAACCGCTACAACATCATAATGTTGCCCGCATAAGTGTCGAGTAGCAGGTACACATACCACAACTACCGTGTCAATACAATAACTACAACTACCGCCTGCATCAATATTTGCCCAGGTAGAAGTTACTCTATATTTTATGTAAGCTACATGTTTCAATAATGTAGCCAGTGAATATTCTCACAGCGGGGCGATTGGTTATTGGTATCTCTGACAAGCCAGCTATATGAACTAGCTGGTATTCTATTTAGCTATATATTTCACTGAATTAGGTTATTCAGTGAAAATTTTTGATATTGAGGAGATTGAGCTTTGTTATTCCTGGCAAAACGGATAAGCCCTGGCAAGACTAATTATGCATTTTGCCGACACAATGTTTGAGTCAGTGAAGTTCAGTAAATAACAAGTACGTTTTATGATTGATTGACTGGGGGGTAAACTTATATATACCCTTGTAACATTTATCTATGCAATGGCCAACTGGCAACATTTTAAATACGCTGTTATGTTGGTAGCCCATTAGTAGGCGACATTTCTATAGTGAACCGAGAAAGGAGTAGTTCTTCAGCCTCAATGAAAGATGTAAGGAGTGGGGGGGGGCTTATCTTTCAGCCTCTTCAAAGAGGGAAGGTGCAAGGAGCTACCTCAGAGAAAAAGGTAAGGAGCAGGGGTCTTAATTGCCGCTGCAAAAGAGGTAAGTATCAGGGGCTATTGGCATCTGTGAAAGAGGTAAGGTGGCTAGTCCTTCAGCCTCAGTGAAAGATGTGAGGAGGGGGGAGCTAGTCCTTTGGCCTCTGCAAAAGATGTAATTTTTTTTTTTTTTTGAGAGTTAGGAAGGAAATTGACAGACAGAAGTTGTGCTGTTCTCTGTACTGTTCTCATGTTCATGTAACTGTCCACCATATTATCAGTTCTTCCATCACCATGTTGTGTCTATGTATTGTTGTTTTGCTGCCATCTGCTGGCCAGAATTTGTATGCGTAGACTGCAGAGAGGGACAATCTTCAATTAAGATAAAGGAAAAACCTGAAAAACTTGTCAAGGGGGGCATTACTTTTATTGTTCTCATAGGAAGAAGATTGTCCCCTTCTGTTATCTGTCTGGTCTATGGACTGCATTCCACATCTGAGAAGAGATGGCTTACACTAGGTAAAAGGGGCGGGAGGGGAAACTTTGCTTGTGAATATCTCTTAAACCATAAAGGTTTGAGAAATAAGACTTATATTGTTCTTCATGGGTTCTTTTTTAATGCCTACAAAATAAAATAAAGATAAAACAAAGTATTACTATCCCTTTAAAACCTTTAATTTGCATAGCATGTTTATACTCTGACCGTCCATCTGGTTTTTGTATTAGGTAAATGGACAGTCCCAATTTATCAAGGACCAAGTAAGGGCCTTCCCAACTCTGATTTTGAAATCTCTTTAAACCACCTTTACCTTGTTTCAACGTAAGGACATATTCCCCAACTTGATACTGTCTGATGTCAGATTTTGCATCAAAATCATTTTTGGTTTTCTGTGTAGCTAACGCTTTATTGCTAGCTACTTGGCCCTGGACTGTTAGCCACAGCTGTAAATCCTTTACCCATTGTTCTGATGCAAGTGTTTATGGGGATTAATAATCTTTCCCATAAGGGCATTTGTCTGCCTAGTAGTGCTTCATAGGGGGTGACCCCTGTGTTCCTGTTAATTCTAGAACAAAGGCGACATAGAACAATAGGTAATAATTCATCCCATTTGCATTACAAATTTTGGCTAGCTCTTTTTTTTTTTTGCCCATTAACTCTTTCTACCATCCCTCCTGCTTGTGGGTGATAAGGAATATGCAAATTCCATGTCATTATTTAATTAACAAATTCCCCACCATTATCTGAATCAATTCTGTAGGGAATACCCCATCTGCAGAACACATGTTGTACAAGGATTGTAACAGTTTTCCAGGCTGATGTGTCTGATGTTGGAAATGCTCCTACCCATCTATGATAACCAGGATAAATCTGTTTTTGCGTTTTGTCTGAGGCATTGGACCAATGTAGTCAATTTGTAACCTTTCAAATGGGCCAGTAGGGGCATCTTTCATTAAGGCACCTCTAGTAAGCTGTTTTGCAGGATCTTTCTGAGCACAGGTTAAGCATCTATTAATGTGTTCTTCAGCCTCCTTTTTTACATTTTAGCCACCACCCTATCAGAGTGAGTCTATCCATTATCACCTAAAGTTTAGGGTGACCTCCTACCTCTGACCCATGTGAGCATTAATTTACGTAGATGTTGAGGAATAACACATAAGAGTTGTCCATTTAGGTCATAAGTATGCCTTTGTGCATTTGCAGTGAGTGTTTCCCAAATTTTTTTTATTTATTTATTTGTTTGGGGGGGGGGGGTGGAGTCTGTGGCACACAGCAATGTTTCCGCCGCCTCTGCAGCCACACATAGCGGTGGATACATTATAATTATTAGCTAAGTAGATTCTTATTATGTTTTTGGACATATGATATTGCAACTTTATTATAATAACTTCTGGCTTAACATAATAATGGCGGAATATTTTTAATACACTGGGGCACATACATTGCTTAACTGTTTGTGCCCCAGAGAGGTCAGCAACACATTGCTTTACCTATCTGGCACTCAAGGGGTTAAACGATGTATTGTATTCTGCATTGTGTTCATACTATTTTTTTCTTTTACAAATACAAGAAGACTGAAGAGAAGAACAGAAGAAGAGGACCAGGAAGCAGAGGCCTCAGCTGGACATCAGGATTAATACTGTTACTTTTAATGGGATGGGTTTTTTAAACTTGGGTTAACCCTATGAATGCCAGCACGGTAATTATACCCCACTGGCACTCAGAAGGTTAATTCTACCAACTTTTGACACGTTTCATACTTTGGATGTATTTATATGGGGCTTAGGGCCTCATATCAATACATCCACTGAGGACTTAGGGTTTTTTTTTAGACTTCTTCTTTTTCATTCAAGTTTCTGCGTCGGCTGTTTGAAGAGCCGATGAGGGACTCAAGTCAGAAAAAAACTGGGTCTTAACTTTACTGCAATAACCTGAGTCCCTTATCGGATTTTCATGGCTAACGCAGACATTTGAATTGATACTTTACGGTGTTTTCATCATTTTCTATGGGTGAAAACGCCTCAACTATATCACAACGGCTTTTTTTTTTTTTTTTTTTCTGTATTTTTTCACAGCACAGGCATTACACTAGCTTACTGTGCCTGAAAAAAATGCCATCGGCAGAAAAAACACCCGTCTCCAACGTTTGGATCGAGCCCTAGGACAGCTTCCAGGTATGTCAAAGAGTAAAAATGTGTAATCTTAGTCTTCCAGTTGTTGTTGGACTCCTGCTCCTGGCCTTTGGCTAGCTAAGGATGATGGGAGTTGAAGTTCAGCAATAGCTGCAACATATCAGACTGCTCACCTATGAACTATCAGTATACCTGGGAGCTGTGTTTTCTGGATCCCCAGACAGGCTCCTGTGGGGACGCTAGGGGATAAAAAAAATGACATGAGTTGTCAAAAAGGGGAGATGCTTAGCAAGAGTGCCACAAAGTGGGATGAATTAGGTGGGGAAGGAGGAGAAGTGGGAGGAACAGGGAAGAAAGGAGGAGAAGTGGGCAGAGTTCAATCAGAAACTTCCCACCACCAGAGAATCAGCTTCTTTCACAGGAGACCCAATAATTCTCTACAAACACCGGAGTCTCCCCGGAGGGTTCCCAGGTATGACTATCAGCTGTTCAAGCATTCTGGGATGACCTGTCTCTAAGAATTGTTGTTATCATGGAAATGTAATTAGTTCAGATCCTTACAGTAGGCAAGATATGGCTTAGCACAAGAATAAAACATGACCTGTTTACTTCTCCTAATGACTACGAAGAGAGGGGTTAATTTAACTCCATTTATGTCTCCAAGTTAAATCAAAACAAATGTGGCTACTGCAAACGCATAAACTATTCTAAGTCCTAACTCCCTTACTGGAGAGAATATCAGGGGAACGTGGCAAGGAAACAAGACTGCACTCAGTGGTAGAACTTTATATGAGATTTCTAAGGAACAAAACTAAATTTACCTACTTTAACCCTTTGAGTGTCAGAGGGGTACGCAACACATTGCAAAGCAATGTGTTGCGCACCCCTCTGGCACTCAAAGGGTTAAAACAGTGGGGGGGGTACAATCTGTCAGCATAGCTCATTTTCTGAGTTAACCTTTTGTGTGCCAGGGAGTTATCCAATGCATTGCTTCTCAATGGGTTGTATACCCCTCTGGAAAACAAATGGTTAAAACGTTTGGCTCCAAATCATGTGACCACAACTCAGTGTATGTACCAGAATATATGAACTTTCATGGAGGGGTTCTGAAACACTTTGTGTCAAGTTAATTCTTCATAAAACCATAAAAAAATCAAGCCCTTGCTATGTACACGCTATGTGTTATCTGAGTAATATTTTATTTAACGGAAGAGTCTGGAATATGTATCTTCATTCATCTGTCAGTTTATGCCAGTTACACAGTACTGATTGGCTCAGCAGAGTTCCAGACACTAACATCAAGGCCGGATTTCCCACTAGACCAAGTAGGCAACTGCCTAGAGCTCCAGATTTTGAGTAGCGGTGTTTCAGCTGTGCTGGCCACACCCACGTTGCTTTTGGCCACACCTAAAATAAACAATCTCAATGTCCCATACACTAGCTGTATACCCATTTACAGGCTATTATTTAATTATACTGTCTAACTTGTATAAACTGACCCATAAATAAAGCTAATAGAACCTATTATTTAAGCAACAAATGTCTTACATAACATATATCGGATTCTTAAAGCTCTATCAAATGTACATAAGTTGTAATAAGGTGTTACTTGCATTTTAACTGACATTAGAGATCACAATACAATGATACTTGGCAGCTAATAAGCCTGCGGGATGCTGAATGTTTGTGTTGGATATACTTGATTCTGTTACTGGTATTAACACCAGCAGCTAGAGACACAAAAGTCTGATGGACCGACGTAAGAAGAGCTCGCAAGTGAACAAGGTCATAGAATCTAATGATATAAAAGACTTGATTGTGGATGGGGTATGCCTGTGGCTGAAAAAAATGTTATTTTACGAATGGCTTGCATCTCAGTGGCTCGAGAAAATAGATTTGATTATAAATGGAAGATGCTGGCTGCAGATCAACAGCCCCAAATTCTACAGGACAAAATGAGAACTCTTCATGTTTTTAGAGGAAAAGAAGACCTGACACACTGAGTTGCCTCAATCAACTATCAGATGAACTCAGATTATACCAATGTGAGATATTTGTTATGTTAGTTATGTTATATGTTATGTATTTATATTGGGTGTTCTTAATAAATTGGTATTTTTGTGTGTATGTATATTATATATATATATATATATATATATATATATAATATAGGTGAGGGTTTGGGTTATTTAGCAGGGTCCCAGTGAGGACTGCATTTTATTTTGTAAAACATTTTTTTTTTTTTTTTTTTGTAATTTTGAAATAAAAAGGATTATTGGGTAAGTCCTGTGGGTGCAGTGTGCTTGACTAGCTGCATATGTTGTTCCTCACTAGCACCCAGGCATCCTATTCTATATAATAATAATTCGCTAGGATGTTTGTCACGATTCAGTCATGCTCAGTAGAGACTGCCTGCTTTCGGCCACTCTCTACTGTGCATGATTGCATCGTGTGAGTGCAAGACTGCATTGCATGGAGCAGTTAGGTAGCGGTCGCTTAACCCTTTGACTGCAAGAGGGGTATGCAACGCATTGCAAAGCTTGTCCAGCTTTGAAAAAGGTGCAAACAGACTGCCGAAACGCGTCAGCACAGTCTTCAAGCAGTGAGATCAGAAAACGCGAGCAAAGAGGGCTGATCCCGGACCTGCAATCGAATAACTTGGGAGAAACAGAGGAAAGACCAGAGACGGACGGAGAACAGGAGGGAGAAAAAAGAAAAGATTGCCTGATACGCAGAGACTCAAAATACAATTAAAGTAAGAGGCCACCCTGATAGATTGAGCACCGTGAGCCAAGCTGTACCTTACAGTATTGTAGCGGGCTCCGGTAAACCGCTCTCTAGCAAGGGGCCATTTTATTTCTATATATTTTAGCTTATTTTATACGAGCTAACCAACCATCTCTCCAACCCCATAACGATCTTTGGACATAAAGAGCTTATCTATGGACATGCTCTAACCATCCTCAAAAAACTCCCTATATACTTTTAATAAAGTACTGTGATCATAATATCTATACAGCTTATCCGCTTTAACTGTATTGGACACTACCTGATTACTCTGGTCCGCTTTTCATAGCAGACTCGTATAAGACCCATACATGCATTTTTTTATATATATATATATTATTATTTTTTTTTTTTTTTTTACACTTATTTTTTAAAGATTTTTAAATAATGTTAATTTCTTATATATGCCTCTATTGACATTTTTAATTATATCCAAAGATTCCAAGATTTTATAGGGAATTTATACTTATATGCCAGTATTCTTTTTATCATTTTATATATATCTTATGATTTCACAGAAAGGTATTCTATCTGTTACATTTGTGCTAATAAAATTTAACCGTATTTACTACACTTAGATGCTTCTGCGCTGTCTCCCCTTCTCTAAGATTGCTATGATAGCCAGTACTGTCTAACTTGTATAAAAGGACTCCTAAATAAAGCTAATATAAACTATTATTTAAGCAACATAACATATGGGATTCTTAAAGCTGTATCAAAAGTTGTAATAAGGCGTTACTTCCACTTTAAGTGACATTACAGATCACAGTACTGCGATAATACAGCTAATAAGCCTGCAGGATCCTGAACGTTTGTGGGGGTATATACTTTATTCTGTTGCTGGTATCAACACCAGCAGCTGGAGACTTCAAAAGTGTAATTGAGCAGCTTAAGATGAGCTCACAGATGAACAAGCTCATAGCATCTAATGACACAAAAGACTGGATTTTTGGACCTTGCTCAGCTTCTTGTGGAATTGGCTTTCAAGAGATCTATTGGACCAGTGGATGCCCAAACAACAAACCTAAATGTCTTGTGGGATATACAGAATGCAAGGGACCTCCTGATTGTGGACAGGGCATGCCTATGGCTGAAAAAAATGCACCTGTACGAATGACTTGCATCTCAGTGGCTCCAGAAAGTAGATTCAGTTAAAAATAGAAAATACTGGATGCAGGTCAAGAGCCCCAAATTCTACTAGAGAAAATGAGAATTCTTCATGTTTTTAGAGCACCAGAAGACATAATGTACCAATGTGACACATGAAAGAAGGATCATTTAGCCGCTTCAATCAAATATAGGGTTACCTCAGATTCTAAAGGTCACAAAGGAGAGCGAGGCCACAGTGAACTCACATTGAATGAATATGTTTATTTATATAGCGCCACAAGTGTATGCAGCGCTTTACAATTTCAGGGTTTAAACAATACAGGGTTACAGGTGCTTTGTAAAGTGAAGCATTGGGTGCGAGGTCCCTGCCCGAAAGCTTACAATCTAAAGTGGTAATGGGAGACATACAGCGTACATTAGGGTCAAGTGCTGAATACAGTGCTAGTTGTGATGATGATAGAGGACATCAGTAATGTAAATAGTTTATAAGAGTGTTCATTATACAACATCAGTGCCTTCTAGCATGTTTACATTTTATCCAAGAGGTGCATTTTCAAATGAGATTTGAAAGTTATCAGAGAGGTGCAGTGGCGCAGGTTGGATGGTAGAGCATTCCATAGATATGAAGCAATAAGAGAAAAAGGTTTGATAAGTGACAGAGCTATAGAGACAAAAGCAGCTGAGAGAAGACAGTCGTTGGCTGAACATAAGTGGCGGGATGGGGTATAACGGGAGATCCGAGTGGAAATGTAAGAAGGAGTAGAGGAGAGAAGTGTCTTGAAAGAGAAGTAAGATATCCGGAGTTTGATAGGCAGTCATTGGAGAGTTTTGAGGAGGAGTGGGGCAGGGACAAACCTAGGTGACAGAAGAGTAATTCGTGCTGCAGCATTCTGTATAGATTGAAGTGGTTGGAGATGGGAAGCAGGAATGCCAGAGAGAAGAATGTTGCAATAGTCCATGCGGGAGAGGATGATTGCGTGTATTAGAATTTTAGCTGTGGAGGAACAGATTTTAGCAATGTTACGCAAAAGAAAGTGACAGGATTTAGTACTGGCATTAATATGAGAGGAAAATGAGAGAGAGAGAGTTGCCAATTATCACCCCTAAATACCGTGCTTCTGATACTGGATTTATAGTAGTGCCATTTACAGTCACCTGGAAGAGCGCTACAGGGCCAGTTCTAGGTGGGATGATGAGTAGCTCAGTTTTAGACATACTGCGTTTGAGGTGCCTATGAGCCATCCAGTCTGAGATAGCCGAGAGGCAATCTGTGACTTTAGCCTGGATATCAGTAGTGAGTCGAGGTACCAATAAGTAAATCTGGGTGTCATCTGCATAGAGGTGATATATGAGACCAAATGAGTTAATAAGATCACCAAGTGTTATTGTGTAAAGAGGAAACAGAAGCGGTCCTAGAACAGAACCTTGAGGAACCCCAACAGAGAGTTGGACGGTGGAGGATGAAGAGGTGGCAGAGGAGTCACTGAAGGATCTGTTAGATAGATAAGAGGAGAGCCAGTCCAGTACTGTTGCGGATTCCTAAAGAGTGAAGAATGCGGAGGAGGAGTGCATGATCAACAGTATCAAAAGCTGCTGAGAAATCAAGCAGGATAAGATTTGAATAGCGACCTTGAGATTTGGCAATGTGAAGATCGACTACTCTTGTAAAAGCAGTTTCAATGGAGTGAGCAGTACAAAATCCAGATTGTAAAGGGCCGAGCAGGTTGTATGCATTGAGGAAGTCAAGCAGGTGTGAGTAGGCTAAGCGTTCCAAGAGTTTAGAGGCAAAAGGCAGAATTGAAACTGGTTGATAGCTAGAGGGTGTGTTACAGTCAGAAGAGTTGTTCTTGAGGATAGGTTTTACTAAGGCATGTTTGAAGTCATCAGGAAAGGTAGCAGTGGCAAAGGAGGAGTTAAAGATTTGTAATAGGATAGGGATTAGTGTGGGGGAGAGGGATTGGATGAGGTGAGAGGGGAGCGGATCAAGAGCACATGTAGTGGACGGAGCGGAGGATAGTAGGTTAGTCAGTTCCTCCTCTGTGACTAGTGAGAGAGTGCCAGGAGGGGAACGAGGGAGGCCACCTTGGTTTTGAAGTAGTCCGCAAAGTCTTGTGGCTGTATGGAGTTAGTGGGGGAAGCAGATGGAGTGCGAAGGAGGGAGTCAAAGGAAGAGAAAAGTCATCGGGGGTTGGATTTATGAATGTTGATTAGTTGTGAGAAGTAATGTTTTTTTGCGAGGGACAGAGCAGAGTTAAAGCAGGAAAGGAAGAACCTGTAGTGGAGAAAGTCTGCCAGAGAGCCAGACTTTCTCCACAGTAGTTCTGCTGAACAGGTACAGAAGCGGAGGAAGCTGGTGTCTTTATTAAGCCATGGCTGCGGGTTAGTTCTGCGAGCCGATCGGAGAAACAGAGGCGCATGCAGGTTCAAAGAGGATAGGACTGAGTTGTATGTTTTGACAAGGCTGTTAGTGTCAGGATTAATGGAAATAAATGAAAGTCCAGTAGCCAGGGAGGACTGGAGGGCCATGAGATTAAGGGATTTGAGGTTATGCGTGAAGCTGGGAGAGGAAGCAGGGATTGCGGAAGTGTATAAGTAGTGCTGAAAGTTAGAAGATGGTGATCTGATAGTGGAAGAGGAGAGATATTAAAATCCAAGAGAGCACAGCCTCTAGTAAACATAAGGTCTAGGAAGTGACCATCCTTGTGAGTACTAGCATTCGTCCACTGGGTTAGTCCAAATGCAGATGTTAAAGAGAAAACTGGATGCCCAGGAGATGGAGGGATCATCCACATGACAGTTGAAGTCCCCCAGAAGAAGTGAAGGTGTGTCTGATGAGAGAAAGAAGGAGAGCCATGATTCAAAGTCAGAAAGGAAGTCTGAAGGTGTAGCGGTAGGTGGGCGATAGATGACTGCAATTTGTAGATAGACTGGAGCATTGACTATTATCATTCTTGCTGGACTATGAACACTTTATATGATGGCAACTATTGGCATTTTCCTCTACTGGAGATTATATAAAAATGTCCATAAAGGAAAATTGGATGTTGAGAATCAGATGGATATATTCAAGGAGTGTGAAACTTCACCATCACCAGTCTCATTAGATATAGGCATCAACATGGACACTGTGATATCGAGATCTGGGTAGATACTTTCAATGAGCAGGAGCTTACTACAGACCTTGTAGTTATTGAGATCCCAGAGGCTACATACAAAAGAGCAGGATGCAGACCCTATAGACAGAGATCCAGGAACATACATACAAAGAACTTGAAGCAGCACTGCCCCCTACTGACAGAGAACCAGAAAGCTGCTAAAAAGAAGAAACAGTTCTGGTTTCTGAAGAAACAGAATAAAGTTTCACCAGCAGGAAAAGGCATTGATCAGCAGATGGTGCGCCGGGGCTGTCCAGTGACTAGTTACACCTCTGTCATAAAAAGATCACTGAAGAAATAAAAGAAAACATGAAACTTTAAAAATGTGATTAGCTTGTATATAATTTTGTTTTAGGAGGGTTTTGTATGGTCCTGACTGAGCCTGTTGGATTCTAGAGGCTTCTCCAGCACATTGACGTGCAATGACAAGGAGTCTCTAGCACAGTGTTGAACAACTTGATGCCCTCCATCTCTTCAGGACTACAATTCCCATAATCATCGGCCTGTTAGAGATGGGCGTTGTAGTCCTCAATAACCATTTTCCAATATAATTGTAATATAACAAAAGAGAATACTAACGCATCCTAAATCATTTGATCTCCTGTTGTAAGATAGATCCTGACGTCAGTGCAAGGGGAGGGGAGGGAAAACTTTGTAATCTTATAGCTCTCAAACCATAGAGGTTTGAGACATCTGACTGGGCTCAATTATTTTTTTTTTACCATTGTCAGAGACTTTGTCTTGGTGGAGCGTAGAGGGTTAATTTTAAAAACAAAATTAATTGAAACTCTGTTTTCAGATGTGTGTAAATGACTTCATCCTTAAAACAAAGGAGGCCAACATGAGAGTGAAATATTTTCGCGACTTTAATGGCAGATTGATATTCAGTTGGAGACAAAATAGCTGAGTGTAATGGAAGCTAAGAAGGGACCGGGTCGCCTTCCGCCTTCGTTCCCGGGTCTCTCCTTCTCGACGCTGGCCTGGCGCCGTCGGATGCACCGGTCAAGCAAATCAACGTTCCGGTGGTCGACTCAAAGTGGCGTTGAACCCTGGGAGGACCGACTCTACCTCGAAGGATGCAGATACACAAGGGGTCACGGCTCTCAACCAATCGAACTCCGCAGAACCAGGACAGGGAAAAGTGATGCAGGAACCAAAGTAGCGGTAGCCAAGACGTTTGAGCACTCCGGTTCTTGACTCGAAGGTTGGAACTTGAACAGAAAAAACCACAAGGCAGAGTCCACGTTGCCGCCTGACAGGATACGAAGTCCGGTAGCGGGATCCTGGCAGCAGACGGACGAACGATACAGGAACCTGGGCTCAGATGTGCGGCAGAGTGGCCACTTTAACCATAAGAACACAAAGGATTCCAGGACTCTGGTTCACTCCAAAACATGACTCCCTTTATTGGCAAAGACCACAGATATATATACACAAATCTTACTTATGGGGAAACCAGAAACAATAGGGTGTGATCCAATCACAAACACAAACGCCAGCAACAGATGGTCTTAACAGTTACAATAACATAGACTGGATTTAATTTCAGATACAAAAGGGTTTGGTTGAACAAAGACTTGAGGAGCGTGAATGGATTAACACACAGCAGGGGGTCTCAGGACAGTTCTCAATACATCTTACAATACACAATACAATGGCTTGAGGGATTGCAATACACATTCAAAGAATTAATCCCTCACTGCCCCTTCCCTTGGAAGCAAGCCAGCAGTCTAACGCAGGGCAGTTTTGTACATTAGCCCCATTCACATAAAGACTATCAAAAGTCTTTAGTGCACAACCAGGGCAAAATGTCCACAGTCTTTGGATAAATAGTTCTAGGGCCAGACAAGGGTTCAAGTAACGGGTAGGATCCGTTATATTTCTCCCCCTTGTTTGTACCAAGCCAGCAGTTGCAGCTTGGGACTCTGGAAGAGCCTCACTGTGTTGAGCCACTTGTCTGGATCTGGGAGTCCATTAGAGTCTCTTGTCATGTGTCAGGAAAACATCAGCTCTTTGTCTGGGCCAGGAAAAGAGTTGGGTCCTTTATGTGAACCAGGGGAAAACGTCAGTCTCTTGTCCAGGCCAGGAAACAGCAGGTGTGCCCCTTGTCCTGGGCCAGGAGTAAAGCTGGGTCCCTTGGTCCTGGGCCATGGGAAACCATGAACAAGCATCTGGGCCTGGGCCAAGTGTAAAAGGTTGGTCCTTAGTTCTGGGCCAGGGATATTGGTGCCTGCTGGTCCTGGCGAGCACCAAATTGGGCGGCCTCTCCTGGGCCATGCTCCATGCAGAGCTGGTGTCCAATGTTCCTGGGTCTGGGGCCAGTGGCTCAGGGTCCAAAGCCAGTCTATAAGGGGGATCCTTTTGGGGTAGCGGGGCTTCTGGGCTCTCAAAGGCCTGGGGATCACAGTGTGGGGAGAGGGGAACATCTCCCCCTTTTTGTTGGGCAAGTGCCCCAGAAGGATAGGAGAGGCTGTTATTCCCAATCTCCTGGGCTGGGGCAACGTTTAGAGCGCTGGCAGTATCACTGGGCACTTGTTTGGCCAGGGCAGGGGTATCCAAAGTTTCAGGAGACCGAGTGGGGGACACATTCCCACCCAACAGGCAGAGCTCAGGGAATCCAGGGGGCCCAGCAACATCCCTGGTGAGGACAGTGGTCCCACTCACCAGGTCAGGGGTCAAAGGGGGGCCGATGGGGAGCGCACTCCCACTCACCAGTTTGAAGGTAATAGGGGCACAAGCAGCAACATCCCTGGTGAGCACTGTGGTCCCACCCATCAGGTCAGGGGTCACCTGAAAAGGGAGACTCACTGTTGGGCTGGAAGTGAGGACTGTTGTCCCACTCACTCCAGCCAGGGGTTCACAGGGAAAAGGGAACATAATCGTTGGGCTGGGGATGAGGACTGTTGTCCCACTCATCCCAGCCAGGGTTTCACATGACCTGGTGCGCTCGCTCCCACGCACCAAGCCAGGGGTTACAGGGGGACTGGAAAGCTCTATCCTACTCGCCAGCATAGGGGTTTTGGGACAGCACATAGGGGTTCCAGGGCCAGCAGCAGCACTGCAGGGTGGAAGCCTGCTAGACCCTTCTTCCTGGCCCCCCACATCAGGGCCATCTCTTGTCTTAGGGAGGAGGGCAATCTCAATCCTCCTCGCCATCTTATTCAGATACCTGGAGAAGACACTCTTCTTTCTCCAGGACAGTAGTAACGGGACGGACTGGGGCTGCTGGTGGGGACCTGCATCTCCTTCACCACAGCAGGGGTATCCCAGGCTCTGGTGAGCTCACTCCTACTCACCAGGCCAGGGGTCACAGGGGGGCTGATTGGGCACTCTTCTCCACCCATCAGGTCACACAACATTTCCTCAGGAGGGCCAGCAGCACTGCTCTCTCCCAGTCCGCTGGGGTCCTCCTCTTGTAGGCCATCACTCACAGGCTCTTTTTCTTCCTTGAGGGAGACAGCAGTCCCATTCCTCAAGGCGGCATCATCCGTGACCCTGGGGAGCACACACTGCTCTGCTCCCAAGGCATTCTCCAACAAACCAGGGGGCAACATCCTGGTGCTGCTGGTGAGCTCTTCTACACTCACCACAGCAGGGGGGGTTCTGGGGACTAATGGGCTCTCTCCCACCCATCAGTTGGAGCATACAATTGCTGCTGGCGGGGACCTGCGTCTCATCCACCGCAGCTGGGAAGGCAGGGTAAGGCGCAACATGCCTATCAGGGGAGACGTCTGTCCCATCCCCTGATGCAGAGGCATCTTCTTCACTAAGGAGGAACGCAGTCCCACTCATCAGCTCAGGGAAAATACAGTCTCGGGGCAAAGGGGTATCAGGCAGGACCGTTGTCCCACTTCCTGATGCAGGGGCAACAACAGGGGCACTTATGAGGAGCAAATTCCCACTCACCAGTGTGGAGTGAACAGGACCAGCTCCATCCAAGTCCTCAGCATCACTAAGGTCCTCTTCAGATGAGTGCCCCCCCCCCCATTCTTCTTCCTCTCGTAGAAACTCCTTGATTTCTCTCATAAAGCCAGTGTATCTTTGCTCCAGGTCCCATTCCCATAAAATCAGGACATTGAAATTTCCCTGGAGATCCACAGGAACATACCCCCCAAGCATGGCGTCTCTCTTGTCCCGGATCTCCCAGTATTGGCTGGAGCCTGGGCAACCAAAAGTGAAATCCTTGTGGTAGGCCTCCCTCACAAGTCCTTGAATCTCATACCGCAAGAGGTATGGGTAAAAGTCCACAAGAATTCCGGGCCCATACTCTCGTTCCATGTGCTTGACCAGCTCACAGTACTCGTCTTGTACTCTGAGCTCTTCCTCGAGACACCAGGCCAGCTCCCTGTCGAACTCGTCAACAATATCGCCTACCTGTTTCTTCCATCGGACTCGTATGTTGTCATACCAGTCATTGTAAGATCCTAGAGTGTCTGCCAGCACAGGTTTGCCCGCCATGTCGTCTCCGATGCAACCGATGTCGAAGGAGAAATCCCACCGCTATACCACCAGTGTAACGGAAGCTAAGAAGGGACCGCGTTGCCTTCCGCCGTCGTTCCCGGGTCTCTCCTTCTCAATGCCAGATAAGCGCCGTCGGATGCACCAGTTGAAGTATGGACGGTTTCTGGAACAGTCGCAGGATCACTGGAGCAGGGAAACACGGGCAGTAGAGAATGAAGCCTCTACTCCCAGGCTATGAAGAACAGGGAAAGTGTTGCAGGAACAAAGGGTAGCGGTTGCCAAGCCATTCGAGCACTCCGGTGCTCAAACTGAAGGTTCTACTGAAACTGGAAGAAGCAGGGCAGTTTTGTACATTAGCCCCATTCACATAAAGACTATCAAGTCTTTTTAGTGCACAACCAGGGCAAAATGTCCACAGTCTTTGGATAAATAGTTCTAGGGCCAGACAAGGGTTCAAGTAACAGGTAGGATCCGTTACACTGAGAAAGATGTACTCCTATGTGAAAAAGGCTGGTAGAATGGCATGTTTATAGGGTTTCTGATAAACTTATTATCTCTCCATTTTGAGATGGTTGCCAGGCCAGATGTCATTACTAGTGTTTCTCAAATTATCAGGGAAAACTCTAACGTAGAGTGAGAGCGCCACCTCCAGTGTAAATAGCGTTATTACTGGTGCCTTGGAATTCCTCATAAAATTATAATAATATACATGATGTCACTGCATAATGAGATGACTCTTTAACCAATCAGAGCAGATTTTGATAAGAGTAAATTCACATTATAAATATGTAAGTTTAGAGAGAAAAGGGGTCTTTTCCTCTTGGTCTGGGCTGGTCTAGTTTGGTGGCTCCTGTTCTGAAGTGTTCCTGGTTCCAGATGCTGAATACCAGAGAGATACAAAAAAAACACTTATTGGACTGGTAATTATAAATCTTTCCTTATTTAAATTCTGCAAAATTCAGAATCAATTATATATTTCTTCTATATCTGAAGAAAAATAATTTTCTTATAATTTGTCTTAATTGGACTGGCCAACCATTTGGGATTAATTATAATAAGCTATATTAGCTATAGAAATTCTGGAATTAAGCAAAATTTATTGGTAAATTGCCATATTTTACCAGATAAGAGTAAAATAGTGATAGCAGTGAGATCTATTCATCCTTGTATATATTGGTTAATATAATTTCTGTTATTTCTAGAATATTGTGTTTCTAGAAAGATTATAATAGCTAATATTTGATCTGGGGAATTTTTGGAATTTGTTTATTAACCCTTTAACTGCTATTTGTCTATTTAATTTGTGGTGTTTCTTTGGATTTCTTTGTGTGTGTTTTGGGTCTAAAACTTTTGTAAAGTTAGTTTCTTTTAAACTTTCACTAGACAAAAGAAGCTGTCATATTAAGTGTGGCATCCTATCCTTATAAGTGGATTAAGCCTTGGAGTACCTTATAGATTTCTTTGTGCATATACTAGGCCTAACTTTTGGAAAGTGAAGTTTTCTTTTAAACTTTCACTAGACAAAAGAAGCTGCCATCTTGGGTGTGGCACCCTATCTGCATAAGGGGATTAACACTTGAAGTACCCTATATGTTTTACATAATATTGCTATAGTCATGTTTATGATATATGTTGCATGAAGTTTGGTATATTGTCTACATATATATTACTGGATTAATTCCAAGTATATTCTTGGTATAATCTGTTATTGACTATATTAAATGCAAATCATATGTTTTATTCAGGAGGTATACAATAGTTGAAATCCGTAAATAGTTAACTTATAGTGATCTATCTGGGATCTTATTCCAGTTAGTTTCTCTAAAATTTGCTAATGCATATGGTACAAGGATAATGGTCAGAGGACCTGGCTTAATATTAATGTCAATTCACATGATAATATACCTTAAACCTTAATTAGCATTGTTTATACAGTTCCTGAGGCAGAGGTATTCATATACGCTGCTGCCAACTGTATTTTATTAATTGTAAGGATTTATTATCCTTTCCTGTGTTACTGAGTTCAATTATTGTTATTCCATACTTCTGAATATACCCAGGTACTGTTAACACTATCTGCTGGTCATAATAATTGTCATATTGGTTTGTGAGTTATTGTTATCTATTCAATTGGTGTTCACTCATTGATATTGTTGTTTAATCAATTCTTTGCTGTGAAGTAGTGTGTCAATACCTAGTATTGTGTAAAGTTCTCAAAATTATTTAATATTGTCATTTATCAAGATATCCAATCTGATTGGTTCTCTTGTTTAAACCTTTTGGATACCTTCAACATAATTGGTTCAACATCTACAGTATTACATTTCCTTAACACGATCTATTACTATCCCTTCAATTCTTCATACAAATGTCACTCAGTTCATCCAGTGTCATAGTTCACTGTCATATGTAAAGGAAAGGAGCACAAAAAGTCCCTTATTATGAAGAATATTAAACAAAATAGAAAGTGCAAATCCTTACTTTACAAAGGGGATATATCACCTTAAAAAAAAATTTCAATCGCTTTTGTTAACAACGTAGTAATAGGAAAGCTTTTTTTTTTTTTGTGTTTTAATGTAAGTACTTTAAAAGATATATCTTCTGTGCAGTTCTGCATAATGTGTACAGCTCTTCTCCTCCCACCTCCCTCCCAGCTGCCCCAGAGAGCGTGTTCATGTTTCCCTTTGGTGTGCTGTGAATGGCTTCTATAGTTATATCAACGATAGAAGCCATTCACAGCATGCCAAAGGGAAGTGTGAACGCGCTCCCTGGGGCAGCTGGGAGGAAAATGAGGCAGTCAAGTATAGCTTTGCTGAAGAATCAGCGTGGTACATTATGCTGACCGGCAAAGCCTGAAGAAGCAATATCTTAAAGTACTTACATTAAAAAAACAGCTTTCTTGTTACTATGTTATTAACAAAAGCTACGGTAAAAAAATGTTCTAAGGTGATACATCCCCTTTAAGTAAGGATTGCTCCGCTCTTATCCCAGATGGTCATGAGTAGATATATCCCAGAATATTGGGGTATTTGAGGTATTTCTCCTTTCCGCCCATCTCACAACCCCAAATTCTCCTGACACAGAGATGATAGCCAGATCAGGAAGGAATTTGGATCACAGCTGCCTGTGTCTACTCTGTCACACAAAATGTTGGTGTATTTGGGATTAACCTCCTTTGTTCCTTTTCTCACCATCAGACCCCCCCCTAGCACAGAGATAACAGTCAGATCAGGAAGAACCTTGAATCACTGCTGCCTGTCACGCCCTTAGGCACAACACCCTCTGGCACCCTAGTCCTGCCTTTACCCCACCCCTAACCTAACCCCTCACTTACCCTCTTGTGGTCACATTCATTCCTCACAGTCTGTGGCAATTTTTCCAAGAGGTAGAGTAAAATGATATATATATATTAGGGCTGCAACTAACGATTATTTTGATAATCGATTAGTTGGCCGATTATTTTTTCGATTAATCGGATAAAAAAAACAATATACTAATTTTTAATTATTTAAACTGATTTAATGAACAAACAGTGTTAAAAACAAACAGCAGAATAAAAACTTTACATATTAACATGTGTCATTGTTATTATTTCACCATGGGGTCTATGCACCTCTTTCTCCCCCTGCGCCTCTCTCTCCCCCCTTGTGCCTCTCTTTCTCCCCCCTTGTACTTCTCTCTCACCCCCTTGTGCCTCTTTCTCCCCATGTACTTTTCTCTCTCCCTTGTGCCTCTTTCTCCCCCTTGTGCTTCTCTCTTTCTCTCCCCCTTGTATGTCTCTCCCCCGTACCTCTTTTTTACTTTCCTGCACTGATGACATCCGGGGCGCAACCACGCCAAACGCGGAGACGCCACGTTGAGCGTGCAGGGGTTTTCTTCCTCAGTCTGGGTGCCAGTTTTAAACTGGCCTCAGAACAGAGGAAGAAAATACCTGCAAACTCCACGCGGCGTCTCCGCGTTTGGCGTGGTTGCACCCCGGATGTCATCAATGCGGGAAGTAAGAAGACAGCATCCGGCGGCTGTGGGGCTGCTGGGCAGCACAACGAATCGCTGCACAATGAATCGATAATGAGAATCGTTGGCAACGATTCTCATTATCGATTTTATCGATTCGTTGTTGCAGCCCTAAGATATTATATATATATATATATATATATATATATATATATATATATACATATACAAACAGCATAATTTACCTTTATTAGATATGTAGTCTGCTCTTTTTTCTTAGTGTTTAAGACCCAAGTAATAGGAAGAGTCGGGTACCATAGATCAAGCCAATACTGATAAGTCAGTGAGCTCTCAATTATACCAAGGGTTGAAAGCAGTGCCCCAATGGGGCAAACGTGGCAACCAAAGAGGAGGGAACCACATAGGGAACAAAATACCATGTGTTATAGCACTCAAATATCAGATTCTTATTGACTGAATTGGGCCTTTTAACCCCTTAAGTGCCTACTGTGCTTTGCAATGCGTTGGAGATCTGAGATTTTATTTTTTTTATTATTAAGATTTTATTATTGAATCTGGTATTTTAATTTGAGTGCTATGTAACCCATGGTATTTTGTTCCCTCTGTGGTGCCCTCCTCTTTGATTGCCCGGTTTGCCCCAGAGCACTGCTTTCAGCCCTCAGTTGGTGCATATAGAATTTGTATCAGTGGCACAGCCCCAAATTCCCATTGACTGAATTGAGCCTTTTAACCCATTAAGTGCTTACTGTGGTTTGCAATATGTTGGAGATCTGCTCCAGAGAGATGTCAGATCTCCAACACATTGCAAAGCACAGTAAACACTAAAAGGGTTAAAAGGACCAATTCAATCAATGGGAATTTGGGGCTGTGCTAGTGCCGCTGCATATATTACATTATATATATATATATATATATATATATATATATATATCGCTTTCTGAATAGCAATAGCACGTGGGGGGGCATATATGCCAATTAAAGCGGAACTTTCACTTCTGTTTGAGTTTGTTTCTATCTGTTCCATTGTGTCTCCTGTTACTATTTATGTGTGTATGTTGTAAATGAAAATCGTATAAACGGAGCTTTTCTTATTCTATAAAAATACCTAGTGACGTAATGGCTTCATTCCCTCTGCAGCCGTGCACCGTATGGTGCATAAGACACTCCCACAGGGCTTGTGTTCCACACCTCCGTCCTGCCCCTGAATCTGACGTCGGTCCCTTCCATTTCATGGAAGGGACCGACGTCAGATTCAGGGGCAGGACGGAGGTGTGGAACACAAGCCCTGTGGGAGTGTCTTATGCACCATACGGTGCACGGCTGCAGAGGGAATGAAGCCATTACGTCACTAGGTATTTTTATAGAATAAGAAAAGCTCCGTTTATACGATTTTCATTTACAACATACACACATAAATAGTAACAGGAGACACAATGGAACAGATAGAAACAAACTCAAACAGAAGTGAAAGTTCCGCTTTAAACATGCCTTGGCCAATATATTATATATATATATATATATATATATATATATATAAATAATATACACACACACATGCCATTTGCCAATCAAGTCTAGCCTTGGGCAAAAAAAATTGGGCATATTGGGTGTGCAGACAGTGCCTCAGTTTCTGCCGACCAAGTACGTTAAAGGAGCAGTAATCTTTTTTCATGAAAAAAAATATATTGTAGGGATTTTCCTATTGAGTAAAATAAGGGTACTCCCACTGCCTAGATATTTATATTTCCAGAGTTATTGCACTTTAAACCCATGTTTTTTTACATTAGTAGTGCCCTCTAGAAGTCAAATTCTAATTAGTTTTTCTGTTAGTTTCTAATTGAGAGGAAAGGCAGAGACATACAGTTCTCCATAAAATGTGACAGAAACTGCTGAGTCCCTTCCTGTCAGAACAATCAGGAAGTAAACACAGTAAATTCACTTCCTGTCAGAACAATCAGGAAGTAAACACAGTAAATTCAATTCCTGATTATTTGAACTGTTATAAATTTTGAATACAACACCTGACAGCGATGGGAGTGACCTTGTTTTATTCAGCAGGAAATGCTCTAAAAAATATGTTTTCATAAAAAAAGTTTACTGCTCCTTTAAGATTATAATACAGTACAATAGAAATATGGAAGCTCTAACTCTCTTTAGTGGCTAAACTTGATACTGTGTCAGGAAGCTTGAGAACATTGTCCAAATGCACCATGTTTCACACTTTTTTTCTTGGGGGTCCTCCAGCCTTTCACCTTCTTTGAGCCATAGAGAGTGTTATTTCAATACTGTCAGAGTTGTAGTTCAAGAGTATTTGAATGATAAAGTATCCCCTTCCCACCCCTTTTACCTAGTGTAAGCCACCTCCCCTCAGATATGGAATCTGGTCTTGAGACCAGACAGTTCACTGCCCCCCTTGACTGGTTTGTCCCTTTGCTAATTGAAGATTGTCCCTCTCTGCAAGCCATCTGGACACCCCCTTTCTGTTCTAAGGTGAGCTGTAAAAGGGGCAGGAGGGGGATACTTTATCATTCAATTACCCTTGAACTACAACTCTGACAGTATTGAAATAACACTCTCCATGGCCCAAATGCTATGAAGATTAATTGGAGATGCTTTTATTGTGAGGCATTACTATCCCTTTAATATTAGGGCAAGCATCAATTGCCACAGAGTATATTTAACTGGTGTTTTGCAATGATAGTTCCTCCAGGGCATTCAACAGTGACTGAACGTTCTTATTGGATATACTTGATTTTGTTGCTGGTATCAACACCAGCACCTGGAGACTTGAAAAGTGTAATGGACCGACTTAAGATGAGATCAGAGATGAAGACGCTCATAGCGTCTAATGACACAAAAGACTGGATTTTTGGACCTTGTTCAGCTACTTGTAGAATTGGCTTTCAATAGATCTATTGGACCAGTGGTTGCCCAGACAACAAACCTAAATGTCTTGTGGGGTATAGAGAATGCAAGGGACCTCTGGATTGTGGATGGGGCATGCCTGTGGCTGAAACAAATGCACCTGTACGAATGGCTTGCATCTCAGTGGCTCCAGAAAATCGATTCACTTATAATCTGTTACTGGTATTAACACCAGCAGCTGGAGACACAAAAGTCTGATGGACCGACGTAAGAAGAGCTTGCAAGTGAACAAGGTCATAGAATCTAATGATATAAAAGACTTGATTGTGGATGGGGTATGCCTGTGGCTGAAAAAAAATGTTATTTTACGAATGGCTTGCATCTCAGTGGCTCCAGAAAATAGATTTGATTATAAATGGAAGATGCTGGCTGCAGGTCAAGAGTCCCAAATTCTATTAGAGAAAATGAGAATTCTTCATGTTTTTAAAGGACCAGAAGTCATAACGTACCAATGTGACACATGGGAGAAGGATCACTTAGCTGCTTCAATCAAATATAGGGTTACCTCAGAGTCTAAAGGTCACAAAGGAGAGCGAGGCCACAATGAACTCACATTGACAATTATCATTCTTGCTGGACTACGAACACTTTATATGATGGCAACTATTGGCATTTTCCTCTACTGGAGATTATATAAAAATGTCCATAAGGGAAAATTGGATGTTGAGAATCAGATGGATACATTCAAGGAGTGTGAAACTTTACCATCACCAGTCTCTTTAGATATAGGCATCGACATGGACACTGTAAAAGACCACATGCCTACACCAGCCCTTGTTGATATTGAGATCCGGGTAGATACTTTCAATGAGCAGGAGCCTACTACAGACCTTGTAGTTATTGAGATCCCAGAGGCTACATACAAAAAAAAGCAGGATGCAGACTGTACAGAGATCCAGGAACATACACTACAAAGAACTTGAAGCAGCACTGCCCCCTGCTGATATAGAGATCAAGAAAGCTGCTAAAAATAATGAAACAGTTGTGGTTTCTGAAGAAACAGAATAAAGTTTCACCAGCAAGAAAAGGCATTGATCACCCAGATGGTGCACCAGGGCTGTCCAGTGACTAGTTATACCTCCGTCATAAAAAGATCACTGAAGAAATAAAAGAAAACATTAAACTTTAAAAATGTGATTAGCTTGTATATAATTTTGTTTTAGGAGGGTTTTGTATGGTCCTGACTGAGTCTGTTGGATTCTAGAGGCTTCTCCAGCACATTGATGTGCAATGACAAGGAGTCTCTAGCACAGTGTTGAACAACTTGATGCCCTCCATCTCTTGAGGACTACAATTCCCATCATTACCGGCCTGTTAGAGATGGGAGTTGTAGTCCTCAATAACTATTTTCCAATATAATTATAATACAACAAAAGAAGAGAATACTAACGGATCCTAAATCATTTGAACGGTGTACAAAGTGTGCTTGTAAACCAGCCACGCTTTGTAGACAGTTCAAATGAAGTATTTATTTCTATATTGCAGTATTTCGGCTCAGCTAAAGAGCCGCAGAACGATCTGTGGCCCGGGATCTCCTGTAGTAAGATAGAGCCTGATGTCAGTACAAGGGGAGGGAAGGGGGAAACTTTGTAATCTTAAAGCTCTCAAACCATAAAGGTTTGGACATCTAACTGGGCTCAATTTTTTTTTTTTTTTACTATCTACAGTATTAAATTTCCTTAAATCGATCTATTACTATCCCTTTAATTCTTCATACAAATGTCACTCAACTCATCCAGTGTCATAGTTCAATATCATATGTAAAGGGATGGAGCAGAAAAAGTCCCTCATTATGAAGAATATTAAACAAAATAGAAAGTGCAAATCCTTACTTACTTTTAAAGGGGATATATCACCTTATAAAATTGTTTTACCGTAGCTTTTAACATCGTAATAATAGGAAAGCTTTTTTTTTTTTTTTTTTTTTAATGTAAGTACTTTAAAAAATATATCTTGTGTGCTGTGCACTTACGCATAATGTGCACAGCTCTTCTCCTCCCAGCTGCCCCAGAGAGCTTGTTCACGCTTCCCTTCGGTGTGCTGTGAATGGCTTCTATAGTTATATCAAGCTCCGTTTAGCATTATACTGAGGTTGCAACCTCAGTATAATGGTAACTGGAGCTTGATATAACGATAGAAGCCATTCACAGCACACCAAAGGGAAGTGTGAACGCACTCCCTGGGGCAGCTGGGAAGAAAATTAGGCAGTCAAGTATAGCTTTGCTGAAGAATCAGCGTGGTACAATATGCTGACCGGCAAAGCTTAAAGAAGCAATATCTTTTAAAGGACTTAGATTTAAAAAACAAACAAAAACAAACAAAAAACAAAAAACAAAACAAAACAAAAAACAGCTTTCCTGTTACTATGTTAACAAAAGCTACGGTAAAAAATTTTTTTTTGTAAGGTGATACATCCCCTTTAAATAAGGATCGTTCCGTTCTTATCCCAGATGGTCATGAGTAGATATATCCCAGAATATTGGGGTATTTTAGGTATTTCTCCTTTCCTCCCATCTCACACCCCCAAATTCTCCTGACACAGAGACGATAGCCAGATGGATCGCAGCTGCCTGTGTCTACTCTGTCACACAAAATGTTGGTGTATTTGGGGTAAACCTCCTTTGTTCCTTTTCTCACCACCAGATTCCCCTATCACAGAGATAACAGACAGATCAGGAAGAAAACTGAATCACTGCTGCCTGTCACGCCCTTAGGCACAACACCCTCTGGCACCCTAGTCCTGCCTTTACCCCACCCCTAACCTCACCCCTTGCTTAGCCACACCCTCTTGTGGTCACACCCATTCCTCACAGTACTGTGGCAATTTTTCCCAGAGGCAGAGTAAAATGATATATATATATTGATGACTGTGGGGATATATATATATCATATATACAAACAGCATAAATTACCTTTATTAGATATGTAGCCTGCTCTTTTTTCCTAGTGTTTAAGACCCAAGTAATGGGAAGAGTTGGGTACCAAAGATCAAGCCAATACTGATAACTCAGTGAGCTCTCAATTATACCAAGGGTTGAAATCAGTGCCCCTCTGGGGCAAAGCTGGCAACCAAAGAGGAGGGAACCACATAGGGAACAAAATACCATGTGTTATAGCCCTCAAATTCAAATATCAGATTCTCATTGATTGAATTTGGCCTTTTAACCCCTTAAGTGCTTACTGTGCTTTGCAATGCGTTGGAGATCTGAGATCTCTCTGGAGCAGATCTCCAACTTATTGCAAAGCACAGTAAGCACTTAAGGGGTTAAAAGGCCCAATTCAGTCAATGGGAATCTGGTATTTTAATTTGAGTGCTATGTAACCCATGGCATTTTGTTCCCCCTGTGGTACCCTCCTCTTTGATTTCCCAGTTTGCCCCAGGTGCACTGCTTTCAGCCCTCAGTCGGTATATATAGAATTTGTGATCAGTGGCACAGCCCCAAATTCCCATTGACTGAATTGGGCCTTTTAACCCCTTAAGTGCTTTCTGTGCTTTGCAATACGTTGGAGATCTGCTCCAGAGAGATCTCGGATCTCCAACAAATTGCAAAGCACAGTAAACACTTAAGGGGTTAAAAGGCCCAATTCAATCAATGGGAATTATGGGCTTTGCTAGTGCCGCTGTATGTGCGTATGTGTGTATATTAATGTATCGCTTTCTGAATAGCAATAGCACGTGGGGGGCATATATGCCAATTAAACATGCCTTGGCCAATATATATATATTCAAGTAAAGGAAGACACACTCATGATTCTTGATCTCATGAAAAAAATGTATTAAAATCACATCATATAAAAAAAAATTTGTTTTTTTTTGTTTTCTTTATTAAACATACAAAAATACAAAACAAAATACATAAGGCACTCATAATTATATCCCTCCATAAAAAAAAACATGCATTCTTAGCAAACTTCTCAGAAATCAAAAATGTCCTATCTTACGCAGAGGTGAGTCATACAGGAGTAGACCGTTATTAACCACCACTATTTGACTAGTATATCTCCAACTCAAAGGAGGCTAAAGCAGTCCACATTTCTTCCACACTTCCCTCATCCTCCTATAAAACACCTCTCCAGCTTTAACCTTACCATAAAAAGAAATCTCCACATCCCTTTGATATTGCATCTGACACACAACTTCAGACCATGATGGGGACTCCAAAGATTTCCAGCATCTCGCAAGACATATCTTAACAGCCAGTAAGATATTAACAAGCAAACATTTAACATACTTGCTTGTTCCTGGAAAATCAATATGGAAAAGAAAAATCTGGGGAGAAATATGAGTCTCGACTCCTAAAACTCCAGAAACCATAACCTCGACCGCCTTTTTCAGTTCATCAAGCTTCCTACAACTCCACCAAATATGCAGATGGGTCCCGTCCTCCTCCAAGCATCACCAACACCTACTCAAATTATGTGTCTAAAACTTGGATAACCATATACCATCTCTGAAGGAGTTTATAATACTGCTCCTGGAGACCAATACAGTGCACCGCTTTCCTCGTAAGTTGCCATGCCATAAACCAGACTTGTGGAGGAAATTCAATACTCAAATCCTCTTCCCATTTCCTAATAGCATTAGATTTCCCAACCAGAACTAAGTTAAAAAAGTAACCTCATAATTTTAGAAGCTAATTTAGCTGAAGACTGTGAATTCAACAAACTATCCCAAGAATCCGCCACCGAAGCCGGATTAGCCCTTAAATAACTCTTTATTCTGAGATAGTTAAATTCTTCACCAGTAGCCAGGCCAAAGTTATTACATAGGGCTATAAAAGGGATAAACTTACCGCTATCAAAAAGATCTGAAATTAAATTAATACCAACACGTTTCCACCCCAAGAGATTAAGGTTTTTAAGGTTTTCTAGATACACGGATAGGACCTCAATCGGACTAGACATCGTGATATAACTGTTTTCCACCTGTCTTTAAACCCAACCACAGTCTTTACAATATTCTTAACCAAATTACTACCAATACCAAACCTCTCAAAACGTGAGGAACTGATCCACCAAAGAAGTGCAGGATCCATATCTCCAAAATATTCTCTCTCGATCCTATACCAACCTAATCCCCTCTCCCGCTTGGTCATCCACGCCATCAAATGAGTAATCATAGTAGCCAGATATAATTTATACACATCCGGATATCCCAAACCGTCTCTATCCAATCCCTTTTCAACACCTCCACTGAAATGCTAGGTCTTTTCCCCTTCCAGATATATTCCGCTATTAATTTATCCAGTTGTGTAAAGATTCTCTGAGGGATCCGTAACGGGAGTGCTCTAAACAAATATAATATCTTTGGTATAATATATGCTTTAATCACATTAACTCTTCCCAGCCATGAAGTCTCCAACCCCCTCCAGCTACTTAACAGCTCTTTTAACTCTGCCATTAAAGACTCGAAGTTTAGGTACATAATTTGTGTCAAGTCCGCACAGACTCTTATCCCTAGATATGTAATAATCCTATTAGTCCAATTCACCTTGTCCTGCATTCTACCCTCCTTCACAGAAGACTTTTCAAGATTCAATTTATAATTAGAATATTTCCCAAACTCCTCTAATAATTCCAATACAACGGGAACAGAAGAGACGGGAGAAGACAAGGTCATAAGAACATCATCAGCATACAATGAAATAGTATGCACCTGATGCCCTATAATAATACCCTGAATTACTGACTCCTTCCTAATATATTCTGCTACAGGTTCAATAGACAAAGCATATAAAAGCGGGGCCAATGGACATCCCTAACGGGTACCATTTCAAATCTGCAAAAACTCAGATTCTAATTTATATCCAGATATCTTTGCCCTAGGAGTAGTGTATAAGGCCATAACTAACTCTCCAAAATGACCATCCAAACCAACCACCCGCAGAGTCTCAGACAAATAGCCCCAGTCCACCCAGTCAAACGCCTTTTTTGCATCCAATGCCATAAAAGCTGAGGGAACTTTTTGAAGATGTATATTTTCTATAATGTCCAAGACTCTGCGGGTATTATCCTCTCCTGACCTTCCCACCATAAACCCCACCTGATCTGGATGAATTAAATCCAAAATAACTCCATTCAATCTCTGAGCCAATATTTTGGAATATATTTTTAAATCCAAATTAATCTGAGATTGGATGATAATTTGAAATCACCGTAGGATCTTTCCCCACTTTCAAAATAGGAGTAACACTTGCCTCTAACATTTCTGATGGAAATGTATTACTCCTATCAATTCCATTAAATAGACGACAAAGATACAGAGCCACAACCTCAGCCAATTTATGATAAAACAATGCAGAAAATCCATCAGGTCCAGGGGCCTTTCCCATTTTCAATTCCTTTATAGCACCCTCTACTTCCATAACCGTAAATGGTAAATTTAATCTATCCGCCTTCTGCTTACTCACTTTTGGGAGACCCAATGATTCCAAAAAGTTCCTTATTTCCCCCGTTGTTTTCATGACACCGGGTAAATTATATAACAGCTCATAATATTTCCTAAATGCTTCAGCTATCTGGAGGGGAGATAAACATGTACAACCCTCAAACAATTTTTTTTATTCTCCTCTGATGGTCCACCACCTTAAGTCTGCTGGTCATATAAAAAAAAAATGTACAACACCAAAGTAGCAACGTTTCGGTCGTCTCCATGGGACCTTCCTCAAGCTAAACAAACTGTGTGCTGGACGACTTGACAAGTCGCTCTGGAATTGTATCATAGTAAACATGCACATGCTCAATTGAAATTGCTTGCGTTCCAAGCTGTTGCCATAGCTATAATCATGTGTTCAAGACAGACAGGATGATGAGGGAAAAAATGGCGGGACATAGATACGTCATAAATACAGGTTTCCGTGATAAAAAAAACAGACAAATCGGTAGCCAAACACTATCTGGCCCTTAATCTTTCTCCGATTAACTTTAGCTTTATAGCAATCGACCACGTGCCCCCCTTGACGTGAGGAGATCGTTCAAAATTGCTGTTGCAAAAAGAATGTTATATGATCCATGAGTTGAATACAGATTGCCCCAGTGGGCTCAATGAAAACAACGTGCTCTCCTGTTTCCTACCAGACACATAGATGTAATGTCCTAATATATAAATGTGGGAGTCACATTAGATATTTGGTCTTGAGGACATGGGTCATTACATTGTTTAAACTGTAGTCTGGCACCTGTACAGCGTACTAAGAAATAGTTGAGACAAAAATTAAAAAGACATTTTTTACAAACATAATTATATTTTTGTATGAAGAAAAGGTTTTGGATTTTTTAAAGATTTTTTTTTTTTTTTCATAGTTTTTTTTTTTAGTATATTTCCACATTTTTTATTTTTCATTATCAATTTTATTTTTTTCATTTTTTCCAATTTTTTTTCATTTTTCACTTTATTTATTAATGTATTATTTTCATATTTATATTCAAAGTTTTATTTTCATATTCATTTTTATTTCATTTGTATTATCATTTATATTTATTTGTATTTCTATTTTTTTTTTTTTTTTTTTTTGCAGTTTATATTTATTTTTGTTCTTTTGATGTTTATTTTTGTCCTTCTCTGTATATGCAATATATGGTGTTACGTATGATAAGGCACAGCATGTTGTGATGCATGCTTTTTGCATGGCGTGATCCTGTATCTTCTTCACATAATACCAGCTAATCGTATGTCTTGTTTAGTTTTGACATTAGAGACTATCATTGATTGGGCTTGGTATGTCTTCGGTATAAATTCTCCCCCTATGCATGTTTTAATTGCACGTGACACTTTATGTTTTTAATGTATATTTAAGCCCTTCATCAATACTGAGCATGTAGAAAACATCCCAACAGGGAGATATGATAGCACTTTAATGTTTGTAACACATGATCATAGCTATGGCAACCGCTTGGAACTTACGCGGTGAGCCGATGGCCATGTTTGATATTTCAATTGAGCATGTGCATGTTTACTATGACACAATTCCGGAGCAACTTGTCAAGTCGTCCGACGTTCTCCAGGTATACACAGCAGTGTTTTTGCTGGGTTGGACTCACGTGGTGGGTAAGTTATCACATAAATATTTTTCATTTGCACACAGTTTGTTTAGCTTGAGGAAGGTCCCATGGAGAGGACCGAAAAGTTGCTACTATGGTGTTGTCATTTTTTATATGATGTGATTTTAATACATTTTTTCATGAGATCAAGAACCGTGAGTGCGTCTTGCTTTACTTGAATATATGAGAATTATACAGAACAGCACCCGGATAGAAGAAAGAGATACATAGGGGTTATGTGAGTGCTAGTTTTTACAGTGATATATTATATATCTATATATGCAATTTGCCTATCAAGTCTAGCCTTGGCCAAAAAAAAAAAATGGGCATATTGTGTGTGCAGTGCATCAGTTTCTGCCAACCAAGTAAGTTAAAGGAGTAGTAAACTTAAAAAATATATATATCAGAGATTTTCCTATTGAGTAAGATAAGGGTACTCCCATTGCCTAGAGATTTATATTTCCAGAGTTATTGCAGTTTAAACCCATGTTTTTTTTTTTTTACATTAGCAGTGCCTCTAGAAGTCAAATTCTAATTAGTTTTTCTGTTAGATTCTAATTGAGAGGAAAGGCAGAGACATACAGTTCTCCATTGAAAGTGACAGAAACTGCCTGTCACTTAGAACTATCAGGAAGTAAACACAGTAAATTCACTTCCTGTCAGTTAGAACTATCAGGAAGTAAACAGTAAATTCACTTCCTGTCCGTTAGAACAATCAGGAAGTAAACACAGTAGATTCACTTCCTGATTATTTAAACTGCTATAATTTTTTAATAAAACATCTGACAGCAGTGAGAGTGACCTTGTTTTATTCAACAGGAAATACTCTATAAAATATGTGTTTTCATTAAAAAGTTTACCGTTCCTTTAAGATTACAATACAGTACAATAGAAATACGGAGGCACTAACTCTCTTTAGTGACTAAACTTGATACTGTGTCAGGAAGTTTGACAACATTGTCCAAATGCAGCATGTTTCACACTTTTTTATTGGGGGTCTTGCAGCCTTTCGCCTTCTTTGGAGTCTAAACACTCCCCTCAAAATTCACCAAAAGGTAAATCTCATATGGTGTTTGCTGCTGACTCTCCCTGGTTACTGCCCTGCAGGTATAATAAAGCACAAGGTATCCTAAGGTGCATATATCTATATTTATAAAAGAATAAGCCTCATTACATAATTTATGGTACCTCACACACAGAACATAATTTATGTCTCCTTAGAAAACATACACACATTGAACAGAATGCCTCATTACATAATTTACGTCTCATTAGAAGACACAACTCCTATTGGGTGATTCAATGGGGACTTTACTGCTCCCACTGGGTGATTCAATGGGGGGCATGTTTATAATACAGGGAGTTGGCCCGCCCGCCACTATCCAACTGACAAAAAAAAATATAGCTGCCACTCGCTCCTGAAGTAGGGGATATCAGTAACTTCTCCTGGTCCACACACACTCTCACTCAGGATCATGACCCCACAAACACACTGTTTCACCTCCCACAGATAATTGTAACCCTCCATTCACTCTGCTTCAGTACGAGGGTGTAATGCTTCCATAAAATACCAATTCAGGGATAGACTTAATAGCAACTCTTTTATTTAACTCTTTTCATCTCTTCAGTCAACCTCACTAACTGTCTGTTTTCAATTGTCACTCCTCCACTTCCTGCTTCCCGCCCTTTCTCCTTAAAGGGATAGTAATACTTACAATGTAAAAAAATATGTTGTAGGGTTTATCCCCCTGAGTAAAACAAGAGTACTCCCACTGCTGAAAGGGATTTCATTCAAAAGTAATTCATTTTCAAAGTTGAATTTTTTAGGTGCAATATCACAGTGGCCTGAAATTGTACAGTGGCGCTGTTGCTACACCATCTTATGGAGATTTATGGTCCTGGGACCAGAGCTGTCCATAGGATCGTGTAGCTACAGCGCCACTCTACAATTTCAGGCCACTGTGATATTGCACCTAAAAAATTCAACTTTGAAAATTAATAACTTTTGAATGAAACACATTTCAGCAGTGGGAGTACTCTTGTTTTACTCAGGGGGATAAACCCTACAACATACATTTTCTTACATTTTAAGTATTACTATCCCTTTAAAGGGAGAGAGATGCTTTGCTGTATGCTACAGAGGGCAAGCCTCAAACACCACTTTCTATTTGTTCCCTCAACATATTGCTATGCTGCCTCAACTGAAGAGCCACCGTGTGTTATATTGCTATGCTACCTCAACTTAACCCTTTGCGTGCCAGAGGGGTATGCAACGCATTGCTTTGCAATGCGTTGCATACCCCTCTGGCACGCAAAGGGTTAAGTAGGTAGGAGTTACTGCTCCCATTGGGGGAGTGATTTAAATCATGCAGGGAGTTGGCCTGCCCACACTATCCAGCCCGCCCACCACTATCCAAGTAACTGAAAAAACAAAATGGCTGCAACTCGCTCCTACACCACAGACACAAACACATCAGACAAAAAACACACTCACTCAATCATACACACTCACAATAATTCACACACTCACACTCAATCACACACACTCTTTCACTCTCATACACCCTCTTACTCGCACATTCTCACACTCATTCACACTCTCACTCAATCACACACACTCACTAACACACGCAATCACTCACACGCCGGAAGCCAGCACAATCCACCTTCCACCATAGTCTCACTCACACCCCAGAAGCCAGCACGATCCACCTTCTACCATAGTATGTGCAATTACCACATGCATTTCAACTATATGAATGAATGCAACTCACTCACACCCCGTAAGCCAGCACGATCCACCTTCCACCATAGTATGTGCAATTATCACATGCATTTCAACTATATAAATGAATGCCACAGTGGAAGCATAAGTACAAACACAAACTCATTACAATGACACGTCACCCCCTTATGACTCACTTCTGTGTGTGTTGCATGTCTGTATCACACTCTATTTGTCTGCATGTTGTGCATTGCATATATGTGTGTATGACTGTGTCGCTCTTTATGCATCTCAGTGGATGCGTGTGTGTCTGTCTTGCATTTGTGTGCATTAAGTCCCTATATATCCTGACATGCAGGGCCGTCCCACATTGCTAGTGTATATACATATAATTGTCCATTTGAAGGAAAAAAAATACTTTTATTTTCAATAAAAAAGCATTATAAAAACATGTTAGAGATAAACATCAAGAAATAAAATAAAGTATAATTAAAATCTCATACATACAATAACATAAATATAAAAACATATATATTGCACTTACATATTTTGGACAAAATTCAATGACCAACACTTGGTCACACTAATTCCTGGCCAGGACCAAGTGTTGGTCATTGACTTTTGTACAAAATATGCAGTTTTATTGCATTTTATGTATAAGCATTTTAATTATTGGATTTAATTTAACCCTTTAAGGTATACTTTATTTCTTGGTTTTTCACTACACCTATTTTAGAATACTTTTAAAATATTTTTTTTTTCAAACAGCCCCCTAATGCTGTATATTAATTATGGTTATATGTCTGGCCCTTAGAATACTACAAGGCAGTTACCAGGGAGAGTTAGCCCCCAGCACCTCACAATATTTCAGATTATAATTTATGAATACTGTATACATCAACTAATCAACACAACACATGCCTTAATCTATCATTCTTCTTTCTCCTCAACTCAGCGCTCCTCTCTTCCTCTGTTGCCATTGCCGCCATCATGCACAAGTCCTACGCAGCTACGCGTTACAAATTCTATGCGCGTAGCTGGTTTAGTCAGTGCAGCCCTTAGCCTTCCCGCGCAGTAGTGCGCGCATGCGTACACAACAACGTTGACGTCACATTACAGTCATGTAACGTCGCGGCCACACTGCCGCAACACAGCAGTGAAGGGGAGATGGTGCTAGGGAACAGACTCGCCGCGTGTGCGTCGCAGGGGGTGGGGGGCGCTTGTATAAATAATGTGCTCCCCGTTTACAAATCAATGATTAGCACGTCTTCTACATCAGTGAATCAATATGATTTCTAACCATGTGCAAGGAGCTCTGGGTCACTGAGCCTTTTGTATAAATGCAAAAAGAGGCAGTTGTGGAGTAATTTAACCCTGTCGATGACAAAAATTGCTATTTAAAGGGATAGTAGGGATGATCTTTTAACCAGTAGAGTGCCAGAGAATATCGCTCTCTGGAACTTAAGGGGTTAAAACCATACCTCCCAAATTGCCAAAGAGGGACAAGTGTTTTAAGGGGTGTGGCTGGTGGGCGGGGCATTATCAAGGATTTTTAGGCTATTTAACTACCTATTGAGACCCCCTTGTGTAACCTAATAAATGACTTATAACAAGACCATGGTGTTTTATTTACACTGATTAATTTATTAACACATATACTGACATTAAGCATAATGTGAGTTTTATTGCTGTAGAGCAGTACAATAACACACATACACAATCTAATCTCTTAAAAAGAGGGACATCAGGGGGGGACAGAGGGGTTTGGCTCTAAAAGAGGGACTGTCACTCCTAAAGAGGGACACTTGGGAGGTATGTAAATCCGTAGGGCCAGGATTAATCAAGTGGTGAAAAGAGCAGAATGTTCTTCATCAAGATCATTGATAAATAACACCTTTTATTAATGAACGATCAATGGTATTTTCCTGCCATGCATATGCAGTGATGTATGTGCATGTTTGGCTCTACAGAAATCTATGGGATTTGCCAGTCACAAGATGGTTGACAGAACTGTCAGATATGTTTGTCCCTCACATACTGAAAAATGAGTGAGGGACAGATACAATCTGGCCAATGAAGAACAGGCAAATTGCTAATACACAAGGACATTTTCTGATTTTCTTGTATATTATGTCCTTTGCTGCTTGAGACATTTCTCTTTCCCCCCTTTAAATGCTAAAGAGCTGTCTAATGCATTGTGATATGTTCTCTGTAGTTGAACTGGTTTGCTCAGAATTCTTGTTTTTGTTCATGTGGGCCAATGTCCCTATAACACACTTCCAGCTACTTCAGTTGAGGTAGCCGGAAGACAAAATGGCTGTCCACAGCAGTACCGCTTTCCCAGTTTCAACAAGTCCTAAATAAAGAAGAAGAAAACTGTACTTTATTACAGAGGCCACTTTACAGTTGCAGTTAAATACTTTTTGTGATTTGAGAATATATTTTCCCTATAAATACATGTATTATTCCTTCACATTAATTCATATCATGCTTTTGGTGGAAGCTGATATGTTCTGTCAGCCTCAGAAGAAGGGGGTGAAGAAGAGGCAAGCAATTTCAGGAGAGGTGAGTAAGTAATTTTGCAGGCTGTGCCACACAGGTCATTGATTTTTTGCCTAACTACTAAACCAAAAATGTCTAAAAACATTACAATGATTGCCTATACCCTGTACAGTGTGTTTTTCAATTTAAATAGATAGCTTTAAAAGGATATCATACCTTAGCAATAGTTAATTGTCCTTCATATAGTAGTCAGGTATGCCTCTGCTGTAGGGTACTTATAGTTGCTTCAGTTTACAATCCTATAAAGACAAGTAACTCTTATAAGCTATTCAGGTCTAAGGAAGCCATTTGTTTGTTGTTAAAGGGTATAACCTGAAGGCAGGCTGTAATAGAAATGACTGAATATGGGAAACTGCAGATATCCTATATTAAAATTCGCTAAGGATGTTTGTCAGAAGCCGTCATGCGCAGTAGAGACGGCTGCATGAGCTGCAGTCATGCAGCTTTGCAATGCGTTGCGTACCCCTCTGGCACTCAAAGGGTTAAGAGGCTGGTCCTGCTCTGTGTCCTGCCACCGACGCAGTCATGCACTGTAGAGACTGCCCAAAAGCACAGAATTCTCCCAGCACAGAACTCCCAGCATTCTGTGCGTTCGGGCAGTCTCTACTGCGCATGAAGGCTTCTGAGAAACATCCTAGCGAATTATTATATAGAATGATATGCATGACGCAAGTCCCATGCAATGAATGGGTTAATTAGAACAAATTTGGGGATTTTGTCCGAAGTATCCCTATCTAAATGGTAGATTTGGGGACTCCAGTTAAATATATTGTATAATCCAATTACAAGAATAGCTAGACCATATGTGTTGATATATTGAGGATTTCCTTTTTGGATAGAGGATTGTGGTTCTAAAATTGATGGTATTAGATTTTGTAAACTATAAACCATTGTGCATTGTTATTTAACTGATTAAAATTTGCCGGTTTGCACTAATTGAATGTTTGGATGATATTTAGGAGGTAATTGATATTCATAACTGATGCACCAGACCATATTGTATATTTATGTTGCAGAGACAGTTTTTTTTCTTCATTTTGTATGAGGTTTTTTTTTTTTTTTTTTTTTAAGAGCGTTGCACTATGCCTGGTTTCACAATCCTTGACAGAAATCTCTCTGGAAGCAAACTAAGATTTTGTCAGGTATTTATATGTGTAAAAAATAGGGGAAGATTAATTTAACCCCTTAAGGACCAAGTGACGTGCTATGACCGTCATGCCGCTTTTGCCTTAAGGACCAGTCACTTACTTTTTACTTATATCACTCCTGCGGCAGCACTGTAAGTAAAAACAGGGTCTGAAATTGACTGCTTCAAGACCAGAGCGGTCTCTCTCAGACCCCTAAGCGGCATGCCGGTACACATAACAGGTCACGTGTACCAGCACATCGGAAAGGATCAAAGTGGTCTTAAGGGAACGTTACTTCCCATGACCCTGGTCCTTAAGGGGTTAAAAAAAGGGAATAATAAATCTAGGCAAATTGAGTTTACATGTTATGTTCTTGCTGAATAACCTCAAAAAAAGGTTGATTGTTCCTCTCGAAAAAAAAAATAAAAAATAAGGCAATACAGTGCTCCAAAGACAATAAAATGACCGCAAAGGACCCCAATCTCTCCCTGGTGAATTCTAATGAAGTTAGTGTGGGTGGGCGAGAGACGAGGAGGAAGATCTACACAGTAACACAAGGGCTTTGGTTGAACCCAATAACTGCTCTGACATTTGCTTTGAAACTATGTCTTTGTGTACAGTAAAGATCACAGCCTACTAAATGAAACCCAGAGTCCACCCATTTAGTTTAACTCATAGAGGGAATCAGTCAGTTCTATGTCAATCCTGCTGCACTATGGGAAACTAAAACTGCTATGATTGCCATTAATTTAACCCTATGAATGCCAGAGATGTATGCAAAGCAATGACCCTGAAAAGGTTAACCCATTGAATGCCGGAGGGGTACGCAACACATTGCTTTGCAATGTTTTGCATACCCCTCAGGCACTCAAAAGGTTAAAGGGATTATTATTATTTATATTTTTTTTAACAAACTGAGTTCAAGGGAGTTCTCCAGCTCTTTGGTATTGAAGATGTTAAAAAAATTAAACAAGTAAAGTTTCTGAAGATATGGCTTTTCCTGTTGCGATGGTGAAATGCACCATTCCAAAGTGTTTACAGTATAATTATTTTACATTAACAGCGTCATCTGGTGTCCAGAGGATTATTCTGTTGCATCTGTGGGAGAAGTTAGTCACTGACTACACTTCTCCATAGAATGTGGTGTTAAAAGCTTCATCTCTTCCTGTCAGTTTGAGCTGCAATAACGTTTGAATAAAGCACATTTGAATAGACACTACAGTACTTTTTTAAAAATTTTTTTTATATATACTAGTATCAAAACCCGTATACACAGGCTAAAGTTCATTCAAAAGTTATTAATTTTCAAAGTTGAATTTTTTAGGTGCAATATCACAGTGGCCTGAAATTGTACAGTGACGCTGTTGCTACACCATTCTATGGACAGCTCTGGTCCCGGGACCATAAATCTCCATAGGATGGTGTAGCAACAGCGCCACTGTACAATTTCAGGCCACTGTGATATTGCACCTAAAAAATTCAACTTTGAAAATTAATAACTTTTGAATGAAACACCTTTCAGCAGTGGGAGTACTCTTGTTTTACTCAGGGGGATAAACCCCACAACATATTTTTTTTACATTTTAAGTATTACTGTCCCTTTAAGGATTTTAGACTGTGTGTCTCCAGTGCAGTCCATCTCTAGCACCCAAAGGGTTACTGTAACTCCATGGCTGCTTGCTCAGAAGTGTAGAGATGAACAGCTGTAAAGCTCTATTTACAGAGGCAATGAATACATAGGAAATGTACCGTATATAATGCATAAGGATAGAGTGGGCAACCTGTAGCTATCTAGATGTTGTTGGACTACAAATTCCATTATCTCCAACCAGCCAACACCAAATAGGAAGGATGGGAGATGTAGCGTAACATCTGGAAAGCCACAGGTTGCCCTGATTTAGAGAATCTGTCTCATGGGTGGACGCGTTGCTCCATCTAGTGGTAACTTTTATTAGTCTTTTTTCTCTTTATTAGAATGCACAGTGAGTGATGTACCAAAAAATTCTGGGGCAAACTAAATGCAGAATAGAGAACAAATAAGCAAGAAATGGCTCTTTTAACCTTTGAATGCTAGAGAAATCTCCATTGTATTGTAAAGTAATGTTGTGGAGATCTCCAGAACATTCAAGGGTGTTAAAAGCACAATTTAAAGCAATGGGAAATTTGGGCATTTTAAGTTGTCCACTGTGGTGCAGTTGGTTTGCCCCAGAATTTGTTACTACATCAGACTGACTGTTTCATCCAAGATATACTTGTTACCACTAGGGCATACATTCATTAATTTGTGTATGACTCCGTATGCAAGGAGATTAGGATTTTAATTCTGAGTGGCACTCAAAGGGTTAATAATCAAAGGCTTGCTTGTGCCTGTTAATCAATCGTTGGAATGTATCTGGCCATCACTACTTAAAAGGATAGTAATACTTAAGTATTACTAATCCCTATATTAAAGTCCTATTAAAATATATGTATTGCCCCCAGTGTCATCTCTCAAACCTTTATGATTTGAGAGATAATCGCTCCTAAAGTTGCCCTCTCCCTCCCCCTTCCCCAAAGTCAGAGTTCTAGCGAACTGCAGAGAAGAAAGTCGTACGACTTTCAGGTGGCTCTCCAGCACAGCTGCGATCGCGTTAATAAAAAAGAAAACTTTCACTGAAATGGTCTTCTACATGTGTTTGGTTTGTGCTTGGTTTGCAATCACACGTAGAAGACCGTTTTAGTGAAAGATTTTTTTTTTTATAATTAACGCGATCGCGGCTCTGCTGCAGAGCTGCCTGATGATCTATGACCGGATTTCCCTTCAGTCAGCTACAACGCTGACTTCGGGGAATGGGGAGGGGGAGGGCAACTTTAGGAGCGATCATCTCTCAAACCTTTATGACACTGGGGGCAATACATGTATTTTTAATAGGACTTTAATATAGGGATTAGTAATACTTAAGTATTACTATCCCTTTAATTCATCATCTGCCAGTTTCAAGTTTGCAGATCCCATTCAGTCTATGGACGTGAATACAGTTGATACATGTTCTCTGTATACGTATCGTCAGAATGGTCCATCTCCATTTTTCCCCACATATTTTCCTGCTTCGCATATACAAGTCAAAAAATTACAATAGATCATTGATGAATACCAGAAGATGTCTACAATCTCATCGAAAAGGTGTTTGAAGAGCACTTTAGTTGATACCCGCCTATTCCTGCAGACTGATTAATTTCAGACTTGATGGAGCTGCACATCTTCATGTGAGACACACACTAAATTAGTTGTGGGCTTGTTACATCACCCCCCCAAATAAATGGATATTCACACCTTTACAAAATTATGCAAGAGATTATTTACTTGGAGGAGAGAGGTCAACAAACCAATTATCTCATTTTGCATTTACTAATATTGTCTCTCATGGGGTCTGAGAATCAATCGGCCATGTGAACTGGGCCTAAAAGCTACAGAAAGGCAAGGGCAGCCAATAATTGGACATCCAGCTCTTGGACATCATACCTCAACTGGCTGGAGATCCAATGATTGTCTACACGAGGTGAAATGAATAAGCAAAGGTGTCAGCAGCCAGGCTGAAAGGGACATTAAACATACCTGGGAACTTTCATAAATAGCTCACCCGGAGATTACCAAAACAAAAACAAAACATTGCTATCGTGTTTGTGTTCGTGTTGTGCAGTCTGCCTCGTTGTTCTGCTGTCCCTGCTCCTCAGACCTTGTCAATGTCACAGAGAGAAGTCACAGAGATTTTGGTCATAGTTCTATGCCCACACTATTTGTGTGACCCAGTCACATTATTGATGTGTCCAATGAAACACCATGAGTGACAGCACTGGTGTTTAATTGGACGGTCTGACACTGGGACACAACTAACCGGCTTTGAGTATTTTTCTTCTCCTTTTAAGAAGAAACTGTGCAGGAGGGCAAAATATTCTCCAGAACCCGGAGAACTTAGGGCTTCATCCGCAGACACTACCCAAAATCCAGAGTCACCAGGTGAAACTCGGCAAGTTCTCAGTTATGTATATATATGTATATAGATAGACAGATATATAGAATGGAGAGTGTAGCCGTATTAGTCCAGTGATGCAGATGTAAAATAACAAACAAAATAAGTATCTTGTAATACCTTTTTAATTGGACTAACAGAATTTTGGATTGACAAGCTTTCGGGAGAGACCTTCCTTTCTCAAGTCTAAAAAAGGAAGGTTCTCCTGAAAGCTTGTTAATCCAAAATCTGTTAGTCCAATAAAAAGGTATTACAAGATACTAATTTTGTTTGTTATTTTACACATACATACACACACACACACATACATTTATATATACACAAACACGCCTTACACTGGAAAAATCTAATATTCATTATGAATCAGTTCTGTACGGACTGGATCTCCATAATGAACCCCTTAAGGACCACAGGCTTTTTTTTTTTTTTTTTAGCGACCAGTTTGTTCACCTTTGTGCAGTAAACCAATACAAGAATGCGTGTCTGCAGGTAACAGTGAAGTATGGTGGAGGTTCCTTACAAGTTTGAAGCTGCAATTCTGCAAATGGAGTTGGGGATTTGGTCAGAATTAATGGTCTCCTCAATGCTGAGACGTACAGGCAGATACTCATCCATCATGCAATACCATCAGGGAGGCAAATGATTGGCCCAAAATGTATTCTGCAGCATGACAATGACCCCAAACATACAGCCAAATTCATTAAGAACTATCTTCAGGTTAAAGAAGAACAAGGAGTTGGGTGGGGGGGGATTCACTCAGCGCTGATAAAGTGGAGATGACTTCTCCAGTGATATCACTTCTCCAGTTTCTATGTTATTCTATAGAGCCTATGCACTAAGATCTCCAAAGTTGAAGAAATCTTACTGCATATTCTCCGTAGAATAACATAGGAATTGGAGAAGTCATCTCCACTTTATCACCTCTTTATCACCGCTTAGTGAATCTCCCCCCTGGAAGTGATGGCTCTCAATATCATCGAGTCTGTCGGGGATTACATGAAGACAGAGAAGTAACAGAGGCTACACAAATACACAGAACTGTGGTTCTCCAAGATGTCTGGAACAACCTACCAAGTTCCTTAAACTGTATGCAAGTGTACCAAGAAGAGTTAATGCTGTTTTGAAGGCAAAGGGTGGTCACACCAAATATTGATTTAATTTAGATTTTTTTTTTCTGTTCACTCACTATTCATTTTGCTAATACATACTATTAACATGTCTATTTTTGAAACCATTCTTACTTTACAGCATTTTTTTTTTTCCACACCTGCCTAAGACCTTGCACAGTACTGTATATCATAATATATATCCTGCTGAGTAATACAAGGGTATGCCCATTGCTTAGAGATGTTTTATTCAAAACTTATTGTAGCTCAATAGCTTACATTTTAATATACAGTACAGGAACCCAATGGGATCAGCTCCCTTCAGCGTCCGGAAACTGGAGAAGAACAGTCGTTCGTGTCTCCTATCAGATGGAAAGTGCCATCACTGCTGACAGCTATCCTAGTCTGTTTAAAAGGTCAATATCATGTAGTTGTACATGACAATGAGTTGAAGGAACAGTAAAGGTTTTACTTAAAAATAAATTATATCGTAATCCTTTTCCAGCTGAGTAAAACACACCAATGTTGTAATAATTTTGAATCAAAAGTTTTCTTTTTTTAACCTTTTCCATTAGGGGCAATATTTATAGGGCGAGATGGATTTCACCTTGCTGGGGGACCACAGCGCTGGGAATTAAGATGGTTAGAGGAGACTTTAAACTAGAAAGGGGGGGGGGGGGTGATGCAACACAGGATGGGGAAGGTAATATAATTGAGGAAATGGGATTAGAGAAGAGGCATGGCGGTGGAGAGAGGGAATAGGCTAGTTCATTTAATAGGGATGTGTCATTGTTACAGCCTGGTCAAATGCATTTGCCTTTTACCAGGCTGTAACACTGGAAACTCCCTATTCTATGAACTAGCCCATTCCCCCTATCACCCAGAAGACCCTTTTCTAATCCCATTTCCTCAATTATACTACCTTCCTCATCTTGTGTTGCATTACCTTCTCTCCCTCTTTTCTAGTTTAAAGCCTCCTACAACCCTCTAACTATCCTAACTCGCAACACTGTGACCCCCTTCTGCTAAGGTGCAATCCAGCTCTGCTATAAAGAAGCTCGTAGTATAGCTTAATAAGATGGGGGCGCTAGAAAGGATTGCAGTGTATGAGCAGTACGATCTAATTTATGCGTCCGAAACCTTGTTAGATTATTACATATAACTAAACAGTCAATGTAGAGGGTTATTCACTTTTTAGGAGGGATAGTGTTAATAAAAGGGGTTGGGGGTATGCCTATATGTAAAGCATGCTTTAAAACCTAGTATAAGGGAAGATATAAATGAAGGGTCCAATGAAAATGTAAAGGCCCTATGGGTTTGAAATACACACTGGGGGCACACATTATAAAAAGATCTTAATGGGGATTTGCTACAAGCCAACTAATATTGGGGAAGTTTGATGAAACCCAACTTTTATTGTAAATGGAAATGGTTTCTAGGTCAGGAAATGTCATCATAATGGGAGAGTTCAACTATCCTGAAATTGACTTTAGCAATATGACTTGCAGTATAACAACGGGAAATTATTTTTTGAGTAGGATTAATGACAATTTTATTTCCCAACCAGTAGAGAAGCCTTTACATAGCGCTCTCAAACAATTCCGACTTAATAAACCGTATCAAAGTAAAGGAACATTTAGGTAGCAGACATGGTGGATAAACATGTTGCAGTCTTGTACTCCTCTTGGCCTTATTTTACTCTACAGGACAATTGCCACCACATTTATATTATTTAAAGAAGGAGGAGGAGGAGAAAAAAAAAGTATATGGTTGCTTTAACTCTTTGAGGACCGGAGGGGTGTACAATGCATTGCTTAGGCCCGTTTTAGTATCACGTACAGGTGCGCGACTGTGTGCCAGTTTAGTATCACGTTCATGTATGCGACTATCAACCTTCAGAGGTTAAACATCATTAAAGCACTTGTTTCCTTAGCTGTAATCATATTTTTTATATATATATATATATATATATATATATATATATATATATATATATATACATACATATACACTTTAATAATATCCATTCTTTCACCTCTTTAGCAACACACTGTACATGGTATGAAAGTCTTCTGGACTCCTGCATGTTCATGTTATAAACAAATATTACTACTCTTTGCTTTTGATTGTCCAGGCTTGTAATTAGTCATATTAATTATAGCAGGTAACTGACAGAGCTAAGATAGTCCTGTTTTTTTGTTCAAAAAGCCATCTAACAATTTGCAGTAATTTCTGTAAACAGTCATGGTTATTAATTATAGTTCTAATCCCAGACTGACTCCTCACTGGTACATAACTCCAAAATACAGCTCTGAATTGGCTAATAGAGGCAAGTTTAACCCTTTTAGTGCAAGAGAATGTCAGATTTAAGACTACATTATGGTACCTGGATCAAAGATCATTAAGTATAATTTAGTAATAGGCAGAATCTGTAAAGATAAATAACCTATTTTAATTCAAGTGTTACTTTTGAGTCATATTTCCTTTTACCTCACCCCCAGCCTGAGGCGTGTGAAGCACAATGTGTCAAAGACCGCTTTCACAGTTAAAGCGATAGTAATACTTAAAAATTACTATCCTCCATGTTGTAGCCAGTAAAAATGGAGTTAAATGAGACCAGTGGCATCTCTCAAACCTTTATGGTTTGAGAGATATCAGCTTTCAAAGTCCCTCCTTTTGGCTTTTCCCCTGACGTCAGCATTCTAGCTGACAGCAAGGGAATCCAGGACCGGCGGAGGCTCTGCAACAGAGCAGAGATTGCGTTAAAGAAGAAATCCTTAACTTAAAAGGTGTTCTACATGTGCTTGCAAACCAAGCACACGTAGAAGACCTTTTTAGTAAATTATTTCTTTTTTTTATTAACGCGATCTCCGCTCTGCTGCAGAGCCGCCGGCTGACGTCAGGGGAAAAGCCAAAAAGAGGGAACTTTGAAAGCAGATATCTCTCAAACCATAAAGATTTGAGAGATGCCACTGGTCTCATTTAACTCCATTTTTTTTACTGGCTACAACATGGGGGATAGTAATTTTTAAGCATTACCATCTCGTTAAGGGGTTAAAAGCACAATTTAACTCAGCTGGTATTTTTATTTGTCGTCTGTAATGGATTTGGTTGGCATCAGATTATTTTAATAAAATGTTCAACGCTTTAAGGACAAGAGGAGTGTGCAACACATTGCTTAGCAATGCACTCTTCACCTTAAAGGGTTAATTGACAGATTTGCAACAACAGTATGAATAGGTAAATCCAGTTTACATATAAACCCCCACCCCCATCTGACTCTGAAAATTGTACAGGGCGTATGGAACTACATGTTGCTAAATGTTTACAAGTTGTTAGAATATAAAGTCCTTTAATCCTTTGAGTGCCAGAGGGGCCAAAGCAATGCATTGCATACCCCTCTGGCACTCAAAGGGTTAACAGCAACAGACACCCATTTATATCATTTTTCTAAAGAAAGGTTAGTAACTAGTCCCAAATACACATAAAATCACATGTGAAACTGAGAGTTGTACATGGACATCTATATAAGCATACAGGTAATGTAATCAGTAATTATTGCAAATTTGAAATGCCTTAACCCTTTGAGTGCCAGAGGGGCACCTAACGCATTGCTTTGCAATGCGTTACATACCCCTCTGGCACTCAAAGGGTTAACTGTCCATTATTATGTGCTGAACCAGTTTCTATGTTTGCTGCGTTCAATATATTTTCAGACATCTGGTTGCCATTACACTTTCTGGAGATTTGGTGTGTTTCTCAGTTGCTAATTTTCAATTTCTTCTGCTATTTTGTTTAATAACTATGCTGAAAATTTTTAGGAACACAGTGATGATTGAAGGGAGGAAAAAAAAAGAAAAAAAAAAAGAAAAGCCTTCACCATATCACATCGCACTTGATTTTGTTGATCCAGGGTAAAAAAAGACTACTAAAATCTACAGTATGTTCTAACAGCCTTCCTAGATAAAGAATTACACAACACTACTACCCTTACTGTAAAAAAATGCTTGCCTTTGTTTTATTCAAAAAAGCAGGTGTAGTAGAAAATCCTGGGTTTGTACTGTGCAGAAACCAAAATGGCCCCTATCTGTTCTGAGCATCAGAAAACAGAGCCCCATTGTGGAAAAGCAAACGGTAAGTCTGTGGCTGCCAGCCACATATTCACACGGTGCAGAGTCACAAAGCTGCTGCAAGAGCAAATAGGGTACTATCCAGTATAAAAAGGAGTGTAGATACATGAGATGGGAATATAATTCTACCTCTATATAAATCCTTGGTAAGGCCTCATCTAGAATATGGAGTACAGTTTTTTTATATTGTATGTCTGCTGTTTGTAATTGCACCAAACAAGCATTGCAAAGAAAGTATTTAAAGGGTCCCCTTCCTACGCGTATCCTATAACATCTCTTCTGGGATTTTAAATTTAGATAGGGTTTTTTTTTCAATTTGTATTAGAGTAGGACTTGCTGAAAGTGAGATACCGTGGCGTGGTGGCAAGCTTACCCACAACTTGGCCAATTTGTGAATGCTAAATTCTCACTCATTTTAATAACTGTTTATATATGCACATTATAGGGCACACATTTTATTTTACATAGACGAGCACAGGTTACAAATTTAACCACTTAGTGACAGCCGCGTGCGTACGCGGTTGTCACCTTAACGCCCGGCTAACATTTTTTTTTTTACTTAATGATTCCGGAGTCCCCAAACGGTGTGCAGCCGCACGGAGACCGTACTTCCGGGACTTACCAGGTACGTCCTCTGTCACTGACAGAGTTTGTGGGACGTACCTGGTAAGTCCATTGTCGGGATGGGGATATTTGAGGTCAACACAAAGAACTCTCCATAAACTATTTACTCAAGGAGCTCAGCAAATAAGAGGTCATCCATTAAAGTGGAATTGTCACTCCTATTGAAGTGCCCCCCAAATAATTATTCATATAGCGATATGCATACCAATAGTTGTGCTATCCTGATTAAGTCCAGCATTATTGAAAAATCCATCTTGTTCGGAGACTGATGGGCAGGCTTCTTGCTGTACTGGCATCTGCGCCATCAGTCCCTTCCTGTACTTTAAGGTACAATGCAACTCCTCCTCACCAATCCTGGAGGAGACCGGGATGGAAAGCACAGGCGCACATATGGCAAGGAGGCAAGATGTCTGTGCTGATGCCTGCCCGTTGTTCTGCAATAATGCTGGACTTGATCAGGATCTTACAGCTATTAGTATGCATATCGCTATACGAATAATTATTTGGGTGGCACTTTAATTGGAGTGAAAGGTGCTTTTTTTTTTTTTTTTTTTTACAGTAAGGGTGGTAAGGTTATGGAATTCTTGCCTTGGGCTGTGCTTACAGATACTCTTAACTGCTTTATGGGGAAAAAAAAATGTATGCCTGTCTAGCACAGAACAATAACAGTTGGCTACAAAGCAGACAGGATGTTGATCCACAGAGATTATCACACTGCCATTTGGAGTGAAGCAATGCATTGGATACCTCTGGCACTCAAGAGGTTAAAATAAATGCAAATGGGTTTTATAACGATAGAGATTTCTTGACATATATGGAAATGGAGTTTCCATAACTTAAAACTCTGCAATTCTCTGTCCATTTTGTCCTGTAGATCTCTGATCTGTAGGGCTGAGTGAGTGCTTAACTGTGCTTCTGGGAAAGGAAACGACACTGCCGTTGTCATTGGATCCCAGTGAATTTGCTGACCATGGGCTTTAATGGAGAGGAAAAAAAACTCAAAGATGCTCCAAGTGAATTGCAGAGGTCACCCAGTCCTTCAAATCACCGTGAACAGAAAGAGAATAACAGGCAATGATTTAAGCAATGATTCCCGCAGAGGACAGGTAATTATAAAGGGGGTGATATATAAAAAGCCTTCTTAGTGTATACTTAAGAATTCGTGCTAAAATTCACAAGGCCTGGTCATATTTATAAAGGGGTAAAGTCTCATTTATAAATATGTCTATCTGCGAATATTCGCAGCTGCCAATATATTTTCGCACGCTAAGAACAGGTTATACCTGGGGATAGGGCTTAAAATATGAAGTCCTTTGCTACTAGCCAGACATGAAAAGTTACTCGCCACTGCAAGCCATAACATACCCACCACGGCTGAATTTCTACTCTCCAGGGCTGAATGGCGAGTGGAAATTTTGAGCCCTGCCTGGGATTATGATGTAATCCCTAAAACAGGCTTTATTTTTGGTGCAATTAGCAAGTTTCTTTATAAAAACACTGGGACACAATTCTTATTTGGCCAAGACCATTTCTACTCCACATCTCAAAAAAAGTCAAGTATAACTGGAGTTAGCACTTAGCAAAATGTCGCTAGATGTTTATATATATACCACGGCTCAAAATTTCCACTTGCCACTAGCCAATGGCGAGTGAAAATTTAGCCCTGGCGAGTAGAAATTCAGCCTGGTGGGTATGTTTTGGATTGCAGTGGCGAGTAACTTTTCAGGTCTGGCTAGTAGCAAAGGACTTCAAATTATAAGCCTTGCATATACTTATGTTGTTTTGAGACACTTTTACAGACACTTTCTTTATGACTCCAGTTTTATACATCTCCCCCCAAGTTCGTTCCGTGCTCCCTTTAAAATGCAATTGCTCAAAACGCAACTGAAGAGCATTAGAATTTCATGTCACAAGTTTTTTCTTTTAATGTTATTTTAGAAACAAGACTACAAACTAATAGGTATTTACAGCTTTCAAATTGTACAAGGTGAAGAAAATAAAAAAATACCACGAATATCACAAAAGTAAAATTAATATTCACACCAAGAACAGACAGTCCTAAAGACACGTGTGAGAGTGTGTGTGTGTGTGTGTGTGTGTGTGAAAGGGAGTGTGTGAGTGTGTGTGTGTGTCTATCTCTTGGTAATACAAACTACAAGCCTATTATAAAAGCCCTGGGTTTTGTGATTCCAATAAAAATTATTTTTAACCCCAAAAACTTGTGAAACAATTCACGATGTCTCGTCTGAGAACCGTCCTATACTAATCTTTTGTCTCCTCTAAATTGGTTGTTGAAAAGGACTCCATGAGCCTGGTGGACGAAAGAATTGGAGCAATGATGGTACAATACAGCCGTACTAGAAAAAAAAATGTCCAGAGAATTAAATGGGCTTTTAAACCCTCGCAATTGTGAAGATTTAATAGACCTATTTAAATCAGTGGGAATTTTAATGCTTTGCATGCAGAACTTTGCCCCAGAATTACTCCAATTCTTTTTTTGTATACGCGCCTCCAAGCCCAGTCCTTCCTCTGGGACCAATCTTCTGCTTTGTACAAGTCAGTTGACACTGAAAGAAGCCAATAATGCAAGTTGTAGAAGTGGTGGTCGGGGGAGGAACAGAGAGAAGAAACATGACGGGAGTGATGACAGGAGCAACAAATAAACATTACCCCCCAACTAGCAAGGTTTTATGTAGGGTTTTGTTGTGTTTTCCCAGGCAAGCCTGTAAAACCAAAGCTTGCATGCTTGAGGGAAATTCATAGATCACGTTGCATAAATATTCAGTGCACCAACAATGTTTTGGCTACACGAGAGCGCGAAGTTTCAAGTCACAACATCCGGCCACATTGTGCATCACGCAGCACACCGCTATAGTACTTCAGTTGTATCGGCTAAGATACTGGACTTGAGCATATCTAAAACAGATGCGATTACATGAATACGATGGTAATAAACAGTGGTGGGATGTCGTTTTTATAAAGAAAACGCGCTGGTGGAGCCTGTACAATCTCGTATGTAGGACACCGGATTCCACTGCTCAGTGTTGCTTGTTTTATTAACAGCTTGTCCCATATCAGTAGCCGTATTTTTCGTTGAGATGAGTCTTTCCATCTCCAGTTTGACCTAGTGGAAGGAAAGGAAATGAGGATCAGCAGGTAATTGAGGCCTGTTTTGTTCATATAAAGTGGAAAATAAACTTACAGGAATAACAATGTTATGCACAAAAGAAATGCAAATAAATCTGATGGCACCAGAGGTGACAAAAATACTCAAAATATACCCCCCATTTAAATTGGGTTTTAAGCCCCTTGATTGTGTTGGAGACCTTTCCAGGATTCAATGGGTTAAAAGCCCAATTTAAATCAGGAGAATTTGAATTAAGAAATTGAAGGGCAGGTGCTACAACGCCGAACAGATCCCCCACACAGTTCATCAATAGAAAAAACAGAGAACTCACCAATATGTATATTGTGTACAGGTGCTCCAGTCTGACAGGCTTTCCACACCCGGGAATGATACACTGCTGCAAAGGACAGGACGGCACTCTGTAGTCCAAAACACGCAAACAGGTGGTATATATATATAAAATTGAAAAAAAACTTTATTGCAAAAACCAGCATAAAACCACATAGATGGCATATCTGAACGGAGGCTAAGAGGATGTTCCCAGCTCTTACAAGTGACCAGGTATCGATCTAACGCATTTCACGCTCCTCGAAAGCTAACTCATAGACAACTATGTCTATAAGTAAGTGCTTTAGTAACTTGTGAGAGCTGGGAACATCCTCTTAGCCTCCTTTCAGATATGCCATCTATGTGGTTTTACAATAAAGTTTTTCAGTTTTATATAACAACTGTTTGTGTGTTTTGGACAACAGAGTGCCTTCCTATCCTTTGCAGCAGAATTTGAATTAAGCCTATCGTGAAGTTGGTTTGCATCAGAATTGCTGGTCTTTTCTTTCTATATATGATCCAAAATGTATTAACCCTTTAAGAGCCAGAGCGGTATGCTACATATTACAGAGTAACATGTTGCATACCCCTCAGGCACTCAAAGGGTTCAGACACAGACTCCTAAACTTGCTATATTCAAAGTCATAAACCCCAGTCATACAGCAATAAACCAGACTCACTGCTCACTCCGTTACAAAGTGGTAGAGATGGAGTTGACAAGGATGTGATAATTGAAGTTACCTGTAGGTGGTGTCCACACACAGTAATCAGGGTCATCTTCGGGGTAGTGGGTAGAAAGAACACCTTGTGGTGGCTGCAAGAATAATATACTTCAATAAAATGTCAGTACCTGTGTAAGGTTTCCGTACTTTTACAGTGCTTAAAAATATAGAAATATTTCAAAATAAATGGAGCTCTGATTAATCCTCATTGTTTTTGGGCCATGTAGAGCGTTCTTACAATAGTGTCTGGATGTATAGTTAAAGTGTAATTGAATTATAAAGTATCCCTCTCCTGCCCCTTTTATTTACGTAATGCTGCACAACAAGACCGTCCAGATGGAGAGCAGCAAGGGACAATCTGCCGTGAGCATAAAGAAAAACCTTCCTTTGTCAAGGGGGCAGGGTTTTCCTTATGCTCACAGCAAGAATACGGTCTCTCTCTGCGAGCTGTCCGGTCCAATGACTGGATTCCACATCTGAGGGGAAGCAGCTTAGAATAGGTAAAACCGGTGGTAGGGGGATACTTTTATAATTCAATTACTCTTTAACTGCACATCGGACAGTATAATATTTCAAAATTAAATGAAACTTAGAGGACTATTACTATCTCTTTAAAGAAGTGTGAAACCACTTAATGAAAATAACCCCCACTTACTTTACCATGGCCAACATATCATAATTGCCCCATGAATTTTGCGCTTGTCCCTCCGTTCAAAAGAACATCTTCAATCCATTCTAAACATCATGTACACGGAGGTAGACATGAAAGATGCTGGTATTTTCAAAACTGAAGGAAGAAGAGTGCTTGAGCTAGTGAAACCCTTTATGGAGCAGAGGGGTTGAAACACACTGAGAAGCAATGAACTACACACTCTTCTGGTCCTTAAAGGTATAGTAATGTTTTATAAAATCAGCTCCAATTAAAGGGAAACTACCACCCCGCAATAACTTTACCTTAAATCAGTCTTCATCTGGCAACTATCTGCTTAGTAGCGCTAGTCGCCAGAATTATTACCCGGTTTAAAAGATTTTTGCCTTTTTCTGACGTTCACAGGAGCAGCAAGCATGGACATCTCATCACAGTGACGTCCGTGCACCTGCGCTGTCAGTCCCTTTTGAGCCGGCCGGTAGTTCCCCAGTGAGCCAAGCTTAACCCCTTAAGGACCAGCCTCATACACGCTCGTGGCCGGCACTTAAGTACCACGGAGCAGTTTTTTTTTTTTCAATTGGAACAGATTCAGGGCTCGCTGAGCGGTTTGCGGCCGCGCAGGGAGCCCTGAAATTCATGACGTGCCGGGACTGTCATTGTTCTTTTAGGGAAGTTTTCCCTTGAAGGTCCTGGCATGTTATGGGTCTTTAAGGGGTTAAGGACTTGGCTACAGCTGTCCAGGTCGCCTCTACGACCTTGATATCCATGACTGGAGTAATTTCTTAAACCAAGGAACAAGTGGAATTCGGAGACCATTAACATTTTCTGGCCATAGAAAGGCAAGTGAACCATCCGTTTTAGTGAACTGAGTAACTGGAGATCCCAAGCCCCACAGCTTTCAGAATATTCTCCGTTACTTACTCTGCTTGGACCATACATCCGCTTCTGCTTTGCTGAACTAGATTTAGGTTTGATTTCTTCACTCTTTGTTACTGTAAACAAAAAAAAAATTACATTATTAGGGAAGTAGTTCTCTGCATTCCGTGGAATCGAGGGATTCTATCAAGCAAGAGTGATACCAGCGGAACACGTCTGGAGTGTATTGATGCTTCTGTGACTAACAGTACAACAAGGGTGGGATGTTGGTGTATAAATGCCTCAGCAGTAGGGGTACCCTTGTTTTACTCAAGAAGATAAACATTAATATTACATACATTTTAACCCCTTAAGGACTGGCCGCACGTGTACTTTGCGGTCCCTTAAGGACCACGGAGCTTTTCTTTTTTTTTTTTTTTTTTTTTTTATGCGATCCGATTTCGGACTCCCCGGTGTGCAGCCATGCAGGGAGCCCGGAATTCCATGACGGTCCAGGACCATCATGGGTCCTTAAAGGGATAGCAATACTTAAGTATTACAAATCCCTATATTAAAGCCCTAGTAAAAAAAAAACAAAAAAAACAAAAAAAAAACAACATATTGCCCCCAGTGTCGTCTCTCAAACCTTTATGGTTTGAGAGATGAACGCTTCTAAAGTTGCCCTCTCCCTCCCCCTTCCCCGTAGTCAGCTGACTGCAGGGAAGAGAGTCGTACGACTTTCAGGCGGCTCTCCAGCACAACCTGATCGCGTTAACTAAAAAAAAAAACTTTCACTGAAATGGTCTTCTACGTGTGCTTGCAAGCCAAGCACACGTAGAAGACCATTTCAGTGAAAGTTTTTTTTTTTTTTTTTTTTTTAGTTAACGAGATCGCGGCTCTGCTGCAGAGCCTCCTGATGATCTCTGAGCGGATTTCCCTGAGTCAGCTAAAATGCCAACTACAGGGAAGGGGGAGGGAGAGGGTAACTTTAGAAGCGTTCATCTCTCAAACCATAAAGGTCTGAGAGAGGACACTGGGGGCAATACATTTTTTTTTTTTTTTTTACTAGGGCTTTAATATAGGGATTTGTAATACTGAAGTATTACTATCCCTTTAAGGGTGTAACAACCCATGACGGTCGAGGACCGCCATGGGTCCTTAAGGGGTTAAACATAAGTATTACTATCCCTTGAACTCTTGATGGTCAAAAGGCCTTCTCCCACCACCACATTCACCCCATAGCAACAATATACAAGCAAAAATAGAGAGAAGCTTACATTTATTTCAAAGACACTGATCCCAACACAGCCCTTGGCACATCTGCGCTGTGACCTCCTCCATGAGAACACTGCAATGTGATGGAGCTCCAAACACAAAAAAAGAAGCCAGTTCGGGATGCGGGAACCCTGCCGGCATCTTTGAAAACGTAGGCTTTAATGTTGTAGTTCCTTTCAGCAGGGAGGACCTGCAAGTCCTGCCTGCATGTAAGTACAATCTAACTGCTAGGAGGCACTTCAGTTTCTGGTAGTCAGTAGTGAGGACATGGGCCACATTTAAGGCAGCAAAATCCTCATATGGCAGGCCTCATAACACAGAGCCTGGGAATCACCGATTTCTGGTAATGTGAGCCTTTGTTTGGTTTTGCCTGAAATTGCCAAGTTTTATATAGACATTACTATCCCTTTATCTCCGAATCTTCTATATCGTTCTTATAATGTAACATATATACATATAACATGTATCACTATGTTTAATTACTTACATGTTTGCAGTTCAAAAGGTATTAAAAGCTGAAAGGATCCCCTCCTGGCTGTGTCTTGCTGCCTCTGTCTGCTCTGGACGAATTCAGAGAGGGACAGTCTTCAGTAAGCAAGAGTAAAATCCTGCCCACCTTGACAACGGAGGGTTTTCCTTACTCTTACTGACAAAAGATTGTCCCTCGCTGCATCCATCCGGTCCCACGAACAGACTACAGATCTAAGTGGAGGCGGCCAGAAGGGGTGGGATCCTTTCAGCTTCAATATCTTTTGAACCACAAACATGCAAGTAATTAAATATAGTGATATAGGTTATAAAAAGGATATAGAAGACTTGGAGAAGAAGTTTAATATAGACATTATGATACCTTTAAGTCTACATATATTTGCCCACAATATCTTATTATACAATTAATATATCTAAAACATAACGGTGATAGGTTAACACACTCACCTGTGAATTTACTGGGCACTTCACTATTAGTGTTGGGATCTGAAACCCCAGGATGTTTCTTTGGTCCCACAGAGGCAGACGTCTGTTGAGCATCATCAACTACAAGAAAGAAATACATAGTATTGAAAAACCATGTCCCTGGTTTACCAATGGAAAGCATGGGGCTGAACTGTGTGGTTCCAGATCAGCATTTAGAAATGGGCTCAGAAAACCAATCTCAGCTGGAAGGCAACCGTGAAGTCTGCGTCTCACAGCTATCAAGTGGCAGACTGGGGCATCCTCCACTAAACCTATGAGGGGGCTGAGTGAGCAGGACAACTACAATGAACCAGCAAATACAGACTGAATTGAAAGTGAGACCTGAGGTCCCTTTTCAGACCCCCAAAGGCCTCCCTTTTGGTTCACAGGCATCACAATGCCTCCTCGGTTTCATATGCATGTCTGCTCAGTCTGGAACTAGAACACATCTAGATGACAGTTGACCTTTAAGTTAGAACAACATGAAAATGTATGTTGGAACATTCAGACAGACAAGCAGAATTTTTACAAGCTTAAAGGAGAAAACACCTCTTAATATTAACATTACACTTACTTTAATAGACCAGAAAGTGATAAGGACCTCTATGTTGCCCTTTTGCCTTTGTCCAAGAGATAACTTCTGCAAATCAGTCTTGGATGTCCAGTCCATAAAGGTGATCATTTCTCTTGCTAACAGGACTCCTGAACCACACCCTCCCTCCCACTTGAATGTGTATTCCCCAATGTGAAGCAGACACAGTGCATAAGCTTGCAGAAGAGGATAGTACTGGAGGGCGTGGAGTTTGAGGTCCAAGAGACCTGCCAGCAACTCTGCAAACAGCACTGAAAGAAAATGTTCTCTCCAGAAGTAATATGCAAACGCAAAATGCACAGCGGTCATTACGTGTGGGTGTGTGCAATTATGTATGTATGTGAACTCACCTGTGTGCGCACGAATGTCTAAACAGGCACATCAGTGTATGTCTGTATGTGGGCGCTTGTGTATGTGGTTTATTGTTTTGAGGGTTGTGTTCATAACCCCTTAAGGACCGGCCGCGCACGCATGGTGCGGTCACTTAAGGACCAGGGACCATTTTTTTTCCCCTTCGGAATTGGATTCCGGACTCCCCGAACGGTGTGCAGCCACGCGGGGAGCCCGGAATTCCATGACGGTCCAGGACCGTCATGGGTCCTTAAGGGTATAACAACCCATGATGGTCCAGGACCGTCATGGGTCCTTAAGGGGTTAAACCCTTGGAAACTAGAGGTTTCCAACAGAGTGGGGCTGATGTACTAAATTCCAAAACTCCCACTGATTTAAATGTGAGTTTTAACCCTTTGAGTGCCACGGCGGTATGCACAAATCAATGCACTGCATTCCGCTCTAGCACTCAAATGGTTAACCCCTTGAATACTAGCGAGGTCATCACAATGTCTTGGAGACTGCTCTGGAGTTCAGTTGGTTAAAAGCCCTATTTAAACCAATGAGAATTTGTATCTGTGCCCATATACCATTTGCGCGTGTCACTGTGTATTTATTTTGTCCCAGTATGTTCCTTTAACATAGTAACAGTTGATGAGGCTGAAGACAAGCGTCCATCAAGTCCAGCACATTCCAAAAAAATCCAGTGAAGCCATTTCCAATTAAGCATCAAATGGATGGAAAAAATATTCCTTCCAACTCCAAATGAGTCAGACATTTCCCTGGATCAACAATCTATCTGCATTGAAGCCAACTGCCATAATTCTCATTATTGTTCTGTGCTAGATAGGCATCCATTACATTTTTGAAAGCAGTTACAGTATCTGCAAGCACAGCACCCCAAGGCAAAGCGTTCCGTATCTTTAACACCCTTACTGTTACGCCTCTAGTCTTAATGGATGATCTGTCATTCAAAACACACCAATTTAAAGGGATAGTAATAATGAAAAATAAAAAAAAAAAAAACCATAAATGTTGTAGGGTTTATCCCCCTGAGTGAAACAAGGGTACTCCCACTGATGAAAGATATTTTATTAAAAAAATTCTAACAGCTCAAACTTGAATTTTTAAGGTGCAATATCTCAGTGGGCTGAAAATTTACAGTGACGCTGTTGCTACACCATCCTATGGACTTCTCTGTAGACCATAAATCCCCATAGGATGGTGTAGCAACAGCGCCACTGTAAATTTTCAGCCTACTGTGATATTGCACCTAAAAAATTCAAGTTTGAGCTGTTAGAATTTTTTAATAAAATCTCTCTCAGCAGTGGGACTACCCTTGTTTTACTC